>JAVGWX010000007.1:80760947-81075947 GCA_036924085.1 Ariolimax columbianus | reverse complement strand
GAATATCCCTAGATTAATTTGATTCGATTTTCAACGAATTTATTCCGAGCAGCGGCCGTTAAGTCTACTCTTTTCGATTTCCAAATGTTACGGTATTTTTAACGTGCGTGCCACTGCACACGGGTGTCTGATCTCAATACTCAGAGATCAAGGGAAATATTTACCGGATGATTCACGAGAAAAAATCCCGGTCTCCACAGTGAGTGTAACTCGCGACCTCCAGCACCCGAGGCGAACACCCTACAAAGTCTACTCTTTTCGATTTCCAAATGTTACGGTATTTTTAACGTGCGTGCCACTGCACACGGGTGTCTGATCTCAATACTCAGAGATCAGGGGAAATATTTACCGGATGATTCACGAGAAAAAATCCCGGTCTCCACAGTGAGTGTAACTCGCGACCTCCAGCACCCGAGGCGAACACCCTACAAAGCGAAATATGTCCTCATGGGTACAGAGCAAGCGAAACGCTAGTAAGAACTGAACGCACTTTGTTCGCACAGCCGACCTGACATGTTCGAATTGCGGCAGTCTGCCAGGTCAGTAATGCACTTTACACCACTTGTGTGATGCTGTCGCCTACGAAGAGCAACTACCATGATTATTGTGACCATGATGATGAAGATAATAATGAAAACGACTCGAACCAATACAAAATCATCATTGTGACTAGCATCACTTGAGCATGTAACAACAATACACGACAGCTTCCAAAATCTACCTGTCAGCATTAGACGTGCCTGGCTGAAAGCTGTCAAGAGTTGATGATGGTTTTGACATGAACAATAAAGTAGACTATCGTTAGTCTTTCACGACACTATTATAAAGTTAAGATGACCCTGTTCTGTTTACTGCTGCTACAGACCGGTTGTGTTTATAATTTTCGTTAAATCAAACAAACACACAAAGACAAGGTGATTTGTTCCTCTACTTCTCCTACACACTCTAATCTATTATTGTACGCTCCAATTCCATCGCACTGTCCAGTACCAACAGAGTAGAACATTGTTATTGAGGGCTTTGTTTTTCGAGTACAGAAAGTACAATTTCTCAGTGTCTATCATGACGACATGAGAATCAACAAGAAAGGTTACAGACAGTAGTATTCAGGTTTGTCTATCTTGCTTCCGAGAACTAATTCCTGGTCACATAATTGATACTTGTCCTTTACCTTGAATAATTACATCAGGTGAGATTTACCAGCGGTTGCAAGGTATTTACACATTCTATAAATTCATGTCAGTCAGGATTGACAATCTTCTATAACAGGTATTATATATTACCATACTATCAGTACATTGAATATTTTATATCTCCTCTAATCATCATATTCATTGATCATTCTAAGCTTGTACTATATCTTTTGTGAGGGTGATCTACGCGAGAGATTGGCACTAGATTCCGAATATTGCTTGATGGCTCATGCGCCTTGGTGTAACCAAAATATATTGGTGGTTAATAGACGTTAAAGGAAGAAAACGCTTTAATATAGAACAATAATTTGTTCTCCCTTACTCTCTTCTCCTATTACTCTATCGCTTCTCACCTTTCTCTGCCTCCTTTTCACCTGTCCGTCTCAATTGTCGCATGCCTCTTTCCTTTTTCATCACACCTTCTCTTCTCTACATTTCTCTTCTCCCCTTTATCACCTCACCCTCTCTTATCACCTTTCACTACCTCCATTTCCCCTTACCTTCTCTTCTCTACTTTTCTCTGCTCCCTTTTGTACCTCACCTTCTCTCTCACCTGTCTCTTTTCCTTTTCACCTTATCTTCTCTCACGATGTCTCTACGTCTTTCACCTAATCTTTTCCATTGTCACTTTGTGTCTTTCCCCTTATTCTCTTCGACTTTTCTCTTTTCAGTATCACCTCACACCCCCCCCCCCCCCTCTTTACACTTTAATGTTAATTGTGTCTGTTTGTTTATTTTTGTTTCTTCTTATTGTGACTTCGTTATAAGGAATTCATACTTTTCCTAAACAACAAATGTTTCAGTAGCTATCTTACTCTCCATCATTTTCTCGTAATAAAACCAGTGGAAGAGCGAGGGCTCTTTAAGCATGAGTGTTTGCATGGTCGGTAACATCGTTTAATGCCTATACGATCTAACAACGACCACACATCAACTATGTATGGTTGAAAAGCGTTTATCTTCACCAAAGTAAGGTTAAACTATTCTTTAAAGAAAAATATCTAGTATTACATCCTAATCAAAACAACATGTCTCTCGCCAAAACTAAGCAAATACATCACAAATAGTAATTGGGGTTTCAGAATCGTCAGAGAATCAATTCCAGGCAACAGCTGGGTAAACATACACGCATATTTTTACTTGTATCCCTCCAGGGACTTTTTAGCAATGATGGTGATGGTCCAATCGCATTAGCTGTGAGATGGCGGCGCTTGGCACACCAATACCTCCTAGACAAAAGCACAAGTGTTCCTTAGACATCGTATAAAGTCTCTTTTCCTAGAGACTTAATATCAAAGGTAAGTTTATGTACACATTTTCTTAGTATCCCCAAACGGATACGATCCAATGTGTCGGTGTCCCAGGATCATCACGTCCTGCCAGGCGCGTAGCATGCAAATGTTGATTCAGTCATCATATCATTCCTCAGTCAGTCATGCTAGCTATCTATCGTAACGGTACGTCTGACATTCCTCAGTCAGCCATGCTAGCTCATCTGTCGTAACGGTACGTCTGACATTCCTCAGTCATTCATGCTAGCTCATCTTTCGTAACGGTACGTCTGACATTCCTCAGTCAGCCCTGCTAACTCATCTGTCGTAACGGTACGTCTGACATTCCTCAGTCAGCCATGCTAGCTCATCTGTCGTAACGGTACGTCTGATTATTCTTCAGTCATGCATGCTAACTCATCTATCGTAACGGTACGTCTGATCATTCCTCAGTCAGTCATGCTAGCTCATCTGTGATAACGGTATGTCTGATCATTCCTCAGTCAGTCATGCTAGAGCATCTATGGTAACGGTATGTCTGGCATTTCTCAGTCAATCATGCTGGCTCTTCTGTCGTAACGGTACGTCTGACATTCCTCATTCAGCCATGCGAGCTCATCTGTGGTAACGGTATGTCGGATCATTCCTCAGTCAGTCATGCTAGCTCATCTGTCGTAACGGTATGTCTGACATTGCCCAGTCAGCCATGCTAGCTTTTCTGTCGTAACGGTACGTCTGACATTCCTCAGTCAGTCATGCTAGCTCTTCTGTCGTAACGGTACGTCTGACATTCCTCATTCAGCCATGCTAGCTCATCTTTCGTAACGGTACGCCTGATCATTCCTCAGTCAGTCATGCTAGCGCATCTGTCGTAACGGTATGTCTGACATTGCCCAGTCAGTCATGCTAGCTTTTCTGTCGTAACGGTATGTCTGGCATTCCTCAGTCAGTCATGCTAGCTCATCTGTCGTAACGGTACGTCTGATTATTCCTCAGTCAGTCATGCTAGCGCATTTGTCGTAACGGTACGTCTGACATTCCTCAGTCAGTCAGGCTAGCTCATCTGTCGTAACGGTACGTCTGATCATTCCTTAGTCAGTCATGCTAGCGCATCTGTCGTAACGGTACGTCTGAGATTCCTCATTCAGTCATGCTAGCCCATCTGTCGTTAGGGTACGTCTGACAATCCTCACGACCTGGGAGAGTTGCAATGTCTTCTGAGCTGCATCTCTTTGCCACCCACGGGGTTAATTGATAGAGGAAAAATAGCAAAGAATTAGACAAGAATGCATTCAATTCATGGAGTAAGGTGGATTGATGCAGCGAAGAGCCTTTACTATTTGTTGATGCGTTCTTGAGCTGCACCTATAGGTCCCCACCTGCTCCTCGGCCTTTTAATCTGTCCTCTCTCCATTGGCCTGCCCGACTTGGGTGACCCTGCCAGGAGTAATACTCTAGCCACAATAGCTCTCAGGATCATTGGGGCGTGCAAGTTCTCCCCCCTGGATGATTTAGACTTACATGTGGAAGGATCCAGGTACTATAATCAAAATGTCAGCTATATAACTTCATACAAGCTGGAGTTATATAACGTCATACAAGCTACAGTTATATAACGGCACACAAGCTACTAAAAGCTACGTGCAAATTTTTTCTGGCATGCTATTAATAACGACATATACATATGTGTTCTGATGACTTCACTGATTCTATGACGACATACAAGCTTTTAATAGATGTATGCCAAATACGTTTTCTAGAACAGACAACCCTGTCTAGCGTATTGTGGATACAGGTTCTTAGTATGGAAATCTGAAGCACCATCGAAGCAGAAAGAACGTTGATAGTGAAGGCATGCTGGGAAGGCGGCTTCTTATTTCTATAAATCCTGTTGCTATGATCATATAACGTGATTGCAGTTGGCTCGGTAGCACAGTTGTAAAACGGCTTGCTTCCCATTGCAAAGCAACCGGGATAAATACTGGGTCTGGACATGCTTCGGTTAACTTATTATTACTGGTCACTGACTAACTGGTAGAGAAGCCATGGCATGAAGTAATCGCAACAAGTCATACCTTATAATTAAAATTGATGTCTAGACAAATGACGTTTCTATCACATCCTCCCCTACGACTGCGCCTGCAATTATACCCAATTTCGCTTTTAAAATGTTATTGTAAAATTATTAAATTTCACATACTAGTTGAGGAAAACTGCGCGACCGAGCGTTGTGAATGTAGCTTTACTGGTCTATACTAGCCAAGGAGAGCTGGCTGATGTCGATCTTCTGGTCTATACTAGCCAAGGAGCGGTGTGGATGTCGTTCTTCTGGTCTATACTTGCCAAGGAGCGGTGTGGATGTCGCTCTTCTGGTCTATACTAGCCAATGAGCGGTGTAGACGTCGCTCTTCTGGTCAATACTAGCGAAGGGGTTGTGTGGCGAGGAGTTGTAGATGTTGCTATTCTGTTTTGAAGCCTCGGTAAGGCATACATTTCTTTCTGAAGTAAAATAAAAGACTTGTTAGTAAAATGCGAAACGACTGCAAGGACAAGCGGCCTTTATTGCAAAATCCTATAAACAGTTCCGGCGGAACTCAGGAACTAGAATAAACACGGAAGCGAACATGGTTGTTTTCACACACTAACCGACGTGACTCCAGATTTATCACATTCAAATAACGTGTAAATCAGAGCGAATGGAAGACTAAACGTGAGGCATTAAATTTACGAGACATGAGGTCTTTCTGAATGAGAAGCGGCTGAATTAAGTGTTCAAAACTAAACTCAACGTGGCACTGGGAAAACAATCTTTGCGTGTCAAAACGTCTATAAAAACAAATTATTTATACGGATTTATTTGGGACACAACATGGCTGGATTGTGGCGATAAATCCTGGTATAAATGTTGCACTTTCAAATAAACATTGCAAGATGGGATAATCAGTTCCTGCCACGTAACAAACACGTGATTGTCTGCCTTGAATTATTACCAAGATTTAGAGAAATAACTCTCATTCGTTTTGGTTAACCGGATCCAGGGGCAGACCACCATGTCTATAAAGAATATATGTGATTTTTATAGAGCCAAGGGAGAATAAGAATATGAAGAAGACAGCGAAGAAGCAGCAGAAGATGGAGATTAGGAAGAAGATGAAGAAGAAAATGAAGAAGCAGCAGAAGATGGAGAATAGGAAGAAGTGAAGATAAAAATTAAGATGATGAATAATAATTAGAAAATTAAGAAAAAGAAGATACTAAAAGGAAAATGATGAAGAAGATGACAAAGAAGAGAAGAATAACAACAATAAAATGAACAGGTAGTAGAACGAAAAGTACACAAAAATAAGAATATATTTAAGCGCTCAGAAGAGAATGCACGATTTTGAAAAGCCTTCGTTTACAATAGTTGTACTTATAAATTTTATATCCAGACCTTTGATAGAATAGAATAGTCCAAGCAAAGTTTAAGAAAGACAGAGGAACCAGAGATCACATATTCAATATGAGGAATACCTTCGAAACATGTAGAGAGTTTAATATAAGTGTACAAGTTTATCATTGTACCAAAGTTTTCGATACGGTTAAACTTCAGAATATGCGGACCATCTTGAAGGAAATGCGGTTTCTTGTGCATATTTTCCATCTCATTGTAACATTAAGGGGACACCTTGGGCTACTAGTTGTGACACGGCTCACAACCAGAAGGTGCTGTGTTTGATCCCCATCACAGCACCGGCCGTTACCCCGGAGAAGCAAACCCTTAGAAAATGCAGGAGGAAGAAGAATCTTACACAAAATGCCTGCTGAAGTCGTACGCACTGGGCCGACAGGCACAAAATAAAAAAACCACAGTACAATGCACATCGTCTTTGGGATTAGAGAAATAAAGCGAACACAAATAAAAAACACAAAAATTGTAACAGTATATCTAGATCAACGGAGCCGCTATCAGGGTATCTGGACAAATATCAAATTGGTTCGAAGTACAAAAGGGAGTAAGGCAGGGATGTATCGTCTCGCCTTACCTATACAACATCTATGCGGAATGTTAGAGAAAACGAGAACATTGAAAGTTTTGATACATTTACGATTGGTGGTTACGAGATTCCAGAGTTACGATACGCAGATGACACAATGATACTATCAGAAAGTGCAGAAGATCTAGAGCAGCTCATTTCAGACCTAAATGGGCATATTAAATATCAAAACCTGTTTAGCAACATAAACAGAGCAAAGTTCATGGCCACCGACAAAACACAATGTCAGCATAAATTTACAGTAGGTGGTGAGGAATTAGATCAGGTCACTCATTTTGAATATCTGGGCTCCAGAATTGACAAATGGCGACTGCTTGAAAAAAATCAGAAGAAGAGTAGCCATGGCAATGCAGAGACTGAACAGCCTGAAGAAATTATGTCAGAGCACCAAGAAAACGACAAAAGTGACAGTCTTGAGAGCCTGTGTTTTTCATGGGGCAGCATTTGGCTGCGAATCATGGACAATTACCAAAACTTCTAGACAAAGATTCGAATACTTCGAGTCAAAATGTTACAAAAAGATCCTCAGAATATCTTGAACAGAGAAAAAGATAAATATAGACTTTCGGCAAGAGTTGAGCATAGAGGAGAAATGGCTTATCAATTCCATTTTGGCTAGAACATGTAAATACTTTGGTCACATCAAGAGAAACAACGGTCTTGATAGAACACTTATGAAATGTATGATGCCAGACAAAAGAGGCACAGGTAGACCAAGAAGACAATGGTACCAAGATATCTAGGGATGTCTGGGTATGACTGTGTCAGAGGCTGGAGTTTTGGCAATGGAAAGAGTTTTTTACAGACAGACTGGGATGGCAGCGACGCCCTATAAAGGACATGTTTCATGATGATGATGATGATGATGATGATGATGATGATGATGATGATGATGATGATGATGATAATGATGATGATAGAATACCGTTGGCCTCCTAGCCACAACCATGTGACTACCCACGTACTTACTATTGAAGATGTTGTCCTAGGGGCATTTTACTCCACATAGTGAGATTGTCATCGCAATGCTAGACCAGGTTTTAGAGCACTGTAGATTGTGTCCAAGACACGCAGTCAAATAGAGCAATGATGTTATATTTTATTTTAGAAGTAGGATGGAGTACATAGAGTCTGGGTTTTATTTTGGATGTTTTATTAGAAGAAGTTGAGAGTTGAATGGCGTACACTGTTTCTGGATATTAGCGTGGATGCTTCATGACAAGTTGAGAGTTGAATGGCGTACACTGTTTCTGGATATTAGCGTGGATGCTTCATGACAAGTTGAGAGTTGAATGGCGTACACTGTTTCTGGATATTAGCGTGGATGCTTCATGACAAGTTGAGAAGTGGATGGAGTACACTGTTTCTGGGTGTTATCGAGGATGCTTCATGACGAGAGTTGGATGGCGTACATTGTTTCTTGGTATTATCGTGGATGCTTCATGACAATTTGAGATCTGAATGGGGTACACTGTTTCTTGGTATTATCGTGGATGCTTCATGACGATAGTTGGATGGCGTACACTGTTTCTGGATATTAACGTGGATGCTTAATGACGAGCGTTGGATGGCGTACACTGTTTCTTTGTATTATCGTGGATGCTTCAGGACGAGAGTTGGATGGCGTACACTGTTTCTTGGTATTATCGTGGATGCTTCAGGACGAGAGTTGGATGGCGTACACTGTTTCTTGGTATTATGGTGGATGCTTCATGACGAGAGTTGGATGGCGTACACTGTTTCTTGGTATTATCGTGGATGCTTTATGACGAGAGTTGGATGGCGTACACTGTTTCTTGGTATTATCGTGGATGCTTCATGACGAGAATTTGATGGCGTACACTGTTTCTTGGTATTATCGTGGATGCTTCATGACAAGTTGAGAGCTGAATGGCGTTCACTGTTTCTGTCTTTTATTTCTTCTTGTTGGCCTTGTTCTGAAGAAGAACTGTGGTGTACTGTTAATGGTGGCTACGGCTCAGAACATTCGACGTCAGCACACATCATGCAGAATGATTTACTTTATGTAGAAGCAATTCCCGTCTCAACTCGAAGGTATGCACTAACCACTTGACCATCCAGCATAACGGAGTAACCGATATCGTGTTGTACATTACTAACACATTGGACCTCTGCGTTCATTGTCCGTCTCATATAAGACTGGGCACTGGTGTCCCTCCCTAGAGATCAGGAGACGTTTGAAGCTTCGCAGAATTCGAAATCCACTACTTCCGGCATTCGTTTCTGGAAAAGCGAGTGCATTACCCCTCAACTAATGCGACCCTCAAACTAACGAAGCTAAGTACCCTTACGTGTGCACGGTAACTCTCATAATATGTTAGCTGTTTTCATTTGCTTTCATTTATGTAGTTATTTGTCTCTGATGAAGGTGTATTGGTTGTAACGTAGGCTTCGCTCAAATTCTTGTTCTAACTCAATATCTAAGCCACAATTTGCATTTTCAACACTTTATTTGAGATATTCTCATAATGTGGTTTCTGCTGACATTTTCCACGCAGGCAGATACGAAAGTTATGTTCAATAGTTGCGAATTGCCACATCATTAGTTTACAAGTCAGAGAGATAAAACCGTTAAAGGTACCAAGACAGTTTATTTTAAAAGTGGAGTACATGATGAATATCAGTTCTTATTTATTGACATTGTGATATCATGTGTACGAATCAGGAAATCTCCAGCAGCTGTTATTACTCTTAAATTTCATAATATCAGCATAATTGCGTGTGTAACATAGTGTGCAGTTTACACATTCATCTTATTGTAGCTCCTGTTATGTCAGATCGTTTCTTGTTTACTGGTAGCAGAAATAACATCACTGCACTTCAGGCACACCTATAGGTTCTACTTAAATTATTTTGTACCTAGCTCTTTATAAAGTTCTAAGAACTTCTGACCAACACGATGAGGACGCCTTTTGCCCCTGATTCATTCTGAGTATGTTTATCCCGTGTATTCACCCATAACGGAATTCCAGATTTTGAAACGATGGGGCGTGAACTTCTTTTTGTGGTTGAATAATTCTTAAAATATTTCCAACGCATTGAGATTACGACATTTTTGTGTACGTTCGTTGAAGTGACTTAACTTAAGGTTTTTATTCTGGGTTAGGAAACCCATCAGAATCTGTATACAACTAGTTACATTTGCATTACCCTGCTCTATTCTTAAATGCATTAACTGTTTCTGCCTCCACTATCTCTTGTGGCAATGCATTCCAAGCATTCACAACTCTCTGACTAAACAAATATTTTCTAATATCCAATCTGGACCTTTTTTTAGTTTTGGTATCTGTGCCTTCTTGTTCTCGTTTGAAAAACTTGTTATAATCTAATTTAACCTTTCTTGTGATTATCTTATAGACCTGTATTCTACCACGAATTCTTCTCTTTTCTAGACATTCTAGGCCGGTTTTTCTAAGTCTTTCCTCATAACTGTAATTCTGGAATCCCACTATCAGTTTTGTCGCTCTTCTTTGTATCCTTTCCAGCATGTTCATATCTCCTCAACGACAAAGACTCCGCACCTGTACACAGAACTCATATCTATGTCTAACCAATGCTTTATACAGTTTAACAATTACTTCCTTACTCCTATGTTTAATATTTCTTTTTATCCTACTTACCATTGCATTTGCCTTATTCACTGGTACCTGAACATGCTCACCCACTTAACCTCTATGATCTATTATAAACCCTAGGTCCCTTTCCTCGTCTATCATTCTAATATTATTCTCGCCCATTCTGTAATTATATTCCATATTTGATCTATCCACGTGGATGACTACATTTATCTATATTAAACTCCATTTGCCATCTCACAGTCTCGAATTGTATCTAAATCCCACCTCAATATATCCACCTCTGCTTTAGTTGAGACACTACTGCATAGTTTTATGTCGTCCGCAAATTTGTCAATAATGGATCCCATATCAATGACCAAATCGTTTATATATATCAAGAACAATATTGGTCCCATAACCGAGCCCTGTGGCCCTGCACTTTTTACTTCACACCACTCAGACTAATCTTTATTTATGCCCCCTCTCTGCCTTTATGCCGTTAACCAACTTTCAATCCATTCGCAACTTCACCACCTATCCCATGTGATTTTTTATTTTAAAATAATCTTTCATGAGGTACTCTTTCAAAAGCCTTTGCAAAATCTAGATAAATAACATTCACTGGTTTCCCAATATCTATCATTTTAGTAACCTCCTCCATGAATTCCAATAGTTTTGTTAAGCATGATCTCCCTCTAGTAATAAAATTCGGACTATTTATGATTAGATTAAACCTGTCTATATGCATTACAATGGTTTCTTTGATTATTGATTCTAACAATTTACAGACTTTGCTCGTTAAACTCACCTCTGATGTCACTTTACATCTTGTATTGTTTTCACGAACAAGGCAGGACTCGCGAGAGGTCTCAAAACAAATGAAGTTGATTGTGTCATCATGCTCCGCATGACAGTCCAGTGGTGTCGGGGTCGGCTAGCTCCACTTCTAAGGGGTTGTTGTTGTTGTTGTTGTTGTTGTTTAGAATGGCCACAGTGCGTAGCTTTACTCTTTTGTGCGCCCTAAAAAGGACGCTAAGTGGCGGGTTGCAGTAGCTTTCCTCACATCCCGAGCGAGCTGATTAAGGTGGACTGGGGTCCTCCGGACGGTTGTGCTATGCTTGACTTCATGTGCGTGAGGTCATTGATTAACGAGACATCTGTTCTTCAGGATGGATAGACGCTTCCAAGTTAAATTTTGCAGATGGCCACCGTCAAGCAACAACGGCCCAAGACACACGCATGATGCGACAACCAGAATCTACCATACCGGGTCAGTCGAAGCCAGGGTTAACAATGGCCGCTCTTGCTGTCCCATACCAATTCATAGATGTCAAGTGTACCGAAGGAGCAACAAAAAGCAACCACAGACAGAGACGGATGGCGCAGGATTGAGGAGGTGTCAACATGGGTGACAACAACGATATCAAGAGATCACGGGATGAACTTAACTGAGCCATGGTCTACTTTAGATCTAGAGTTGTCTGTGACTGAGCTCATTATAATGGCATCGAGGATATATACTTACCAACTTATATATGTGTCCATGTGTTCCGCCAAACGCTGCATGGAACTGAATGAATCTTTCTTCTATGAATTACGTTGTTTTGCTGTTGGAAGATTTGTTATATCAAATATCCATCCATCTGTTACGTAGTCATCCGTGGGCATTGAAAACAGATCTTCTTGTGATATATACGTGCAGTGATAGTTGATCAAGTTACATTTTTATGATATTGTTTTGAATGTTCTGTCTTTCTATGCATTCGGCAGAAGTAGTCTCTGACGACACAACAGATGTGGTGATGTTATCAGTTTCCTTGCTTAGTATATGACCAATATGGTGTTGATTTCAGGTCTTCTCTTGGTACAAGTCCTATCAGATATTGGTTTCAGGTCTTCTCTTGGTACAAGTCCTATTAGATGTTGGTTTCAGGTCTTCTGTTTGTACAATGCCAATCAGGTGATGGTCTCAGAATTTCTTTATAGTACATCGCCGATTTTGTGATAGTTTCAGAGTCTCTACTTAGAGCATCCACACACATGAAGTTTGAGTTGTGAGTCGCTCCACAAACCGATCCACACACGAAGTTTGAGTTGTTAGTCGCTCCACAAACCGATCCACACACACGAAGTTTGAGTTGTGAGTCGCTCCACAAACCGATCCACACACACGAAGTTTGAGTTGTTAGTCGCTCCACAAACCGATCCACACACACGAAGTTTGAGTTGTTAGTCGCTCCAAAAACCGATCTATACCACCCACACCCCCCCCCCCCCCCCCACACCCCCCATCCGTCCCCTTTTCCAAACCCAACTTCTATTTCTTGTCATCGACATAAACATTTATACAAAATATTAAGACACTGTGCACAAATTGCACAACTTTGTTTTAGTATGTTCAAATGACATTGACAGCCCTTGTTTCCTCCAAGTGCACAACATGACAGACCTTTCATACCTAGACACAGTCCTTTCAAACACAAGGTCCATAGCTGCGCTCTGCACCAGTCCTCACCTTCCATGGGTGCACACATCTTAACAAGATCTTAAACTCCACATCAACAAATCCTCAAAGTTCCTCCGAAATGCTCACATCTCAGCACCTGTTAGTCATTTAGCAAGTCTGAAATAATATCCATGGAAACCGGCCCGTTTCTGCCTTAATAGACCTGTGTTTACACGAGGTGCTGGTTCCAGTTTCATGCGTTATCTGCCCGTTTGTGGTAGCTAACAGCAGATACAGTAGCCTGAGACGGCCTGTAAGACTAATAGTGTCAAGTCTTATTGAATTGTTTATGCAGATGTTGCGTTGCGTAGGCAAACAGATGTAATTAATTGCTCTGCTTGTTATGCCACGAACAGAAGATTACGTTTGTTTCTTTTATTGCAGAAGTCAACTCGCTTGATAGCTTAATTGAATACATGAATAATGTACTTATTTAAAAAAAAACATGAATACACTGCCTCTAGTTTGTTTTGACAGTCAAAACTTTATAATGTCAGATTTTTTAGAAGGGAAAGTCGTTCACTGAACCCACTTCATTGGACCTGGTCGCCATAACATGTCTTCAGTTCCTATGTCATTGCTAAAAGTGCTGACGACATAGCGCGAACTCCATAGGTCAATCGGCGGTTCCAAATTGCAGCTTGATAAACTGTAAGAAGCCAACAAACCATTAAACAATAGTGAGACACCTGGTCTGTCAAATTGAGCACCAAGTGATCTGAACCTGATACACTGGGATTGTAAGCCAAACTCACAACCCATAGACCACTGAATCACCGCTGGCAGATAGACAGACAGACAGACAGACAGACAGACAGATAGATAGATAGATAGATAGATAGATAGATAGATAGATAGATAGATAGATAGATAGATAGATAGATAGATAGATAGATAGATAGATAGATAGATAGATAGATAGATAGATAGATAGATAGATAGATAGATAGATAGATAGATAGATAGATAGATAGATAGATAGATAGATAGATAGATAGATAGATAGATAGATAGATAGATAGATAGATAGATAGATAGATAGATAGATAGATAGATAGATAGATAGATAGATAGATAGATAGATAGATAGATAGATAGATAGATAGATAGATAGATAGATAGATAGATAGATAGATAGATAGATAGATAGATAGATAGATAGATAGACAGACAGACAGACAGACAAACAGACGGCCAGACGAACGGACGGATAAATGGATGGATGGATAGATGGATGGCTAGATGGATGGATACATGGACGGATAGATGAATAGATGGATAGTTAAATAGATAGAGCACGTTTTAAATACCTTAGCATTATCACAACGGCAGAGAATCATCTCCGAAATTCATTTTCTAAGCAAAAATAACAGGACCATGCTAAAATATTTAAGCGGGCATACCGTTCATCATGTCACTTGATGATGAGCATGCTTTAGGTTTAAGCATATACATACACTGTTTCGTTGTCAGTGTCTGTTTCCGGAGTGTTCTATCTCAATTTGTCCAAACAGGACCCGTCCTATCCTATTTGAAAGGGGCGCAATCTAAATTAATAATACCGGCTGTATTGAATCAGTTGTTATCACACTAAAGCCCATCCCTACTGTACGCAAACCCACATGGAAGCAGCATATCATTCCGGAGGTGCGAGAAAATATACCAGGTATTGGAAACAAGAAAAGCCAGACCGAAAAAGAAAGAACAGACATAACCCTGAGGTACATAGCGGAAAATTACCCAAGCATGAACTGGACCCATGCATACACCGACGGTTCTGTAACAAACACAACACAGAATGGAGGGGCAGGGGTATTCCTGAGCCTAACAAATGGTAGAAAAAAAACACTGTCAGTGGCAACTGGAAAATACTCGAGCAATTTCAGAATGGAGGCACAGACACTGAAAGCTGCAGTTAAGGCAATGCTGACAGGCGAAAGAAATGAAAGCCAGATAGTCCCGTTTACAGATGCCCTGGCCGTAGTTACAGCACTAAAAAGCCAGAAAGAAACTGAACTTAATGATTTAAGAGCAGTACACTGTCAACTATGCCAGCAGTCCACACCAAAAAGAGTAGATGTACAGTGGGTTCCATCCCATTGTAACATACAAGGCAACGAGGAGGCAGACAGACTGGCAAAAGAAGGTGCAAGACTACCACAACCAGATTCTAGTGTGACATACGAAGAGTCCAAAAGGCTTATTAGGGCCAGATACATGGCCAAATGGGAAACAGAACATACTGGCTACACAAAAAAATCATGCCTATTACCAGTTGAGCAGGTCGTGCTCTTCAGACTCCGCACAGGCCACAACAGACTGAGGTACCACCTATTCAATACACTGAAGATAGATGGCACTGACGAATACACCTGTGGTACAGGGAAAATGATCGCTGAACATCTGCTTCAAAATTGCTCGACATACGAGGACCAGAGAAAGCACACGTGGCCATCACCAGTGGCAATACTAGACAAGCTCTATGGCAGTGTCGACAGCCTCAGGATGACAGCTTATTTATTCGAACAAATACAAGTTGACGTCTGACAGCGAACGAAGAAGAATAAGAAGAAGAAGAACAATCAGTTGTTATCAATGCATTGCGACTTATTCCTACCGACTGTATAGAATCAGTTGTTATCAATGCATTGAGACGTGTTCCCATCAGTTTTGATGTTGTTGTTGTTGTTGTTTGCGAATGCCCACAATGAGTAGGTTACTCTTTGGTTCGCCCTGAAAAGAACGTTAAGTGACCGGTTGCAGTAACTTTCCTCACATGCCGAGCGTACTGATGAAGGTACAGCGGAAATCTTTAGGCGGTTGTGCTATGCTTGACTTCATCTGTGTGTAACTCACTACTACGGGGATCACGTCGATCCCTCACATCGTTAGCCAGGCTGCCATAAAAAGAGCCCGTTTCCATCAAGGGCTACTAGGAAGCCGAAGGGAGGGTCTTGGCCAGTATGTTTAGCCTGACCCTGACTAACAATTCCGATCAGCATATTTTGCCTGACCAGACGTTAGTCTTCCTCCCAGTCAATTGTAATGAATCAGTTGTTATCAATGCATTGAGACGTGTTCCTGCCAGCTGTAAAGAATCCGCTGTTATCAATGCATTGAAACATGTGTTCCTACCAGCTGTAAAGAATCCGCTGTTATCAATGCATTGAGATGTGTTCCTCCCAGCTGTAAAGAATCCGCTGTTATCAATGCATTGAAACATGTGTTCCTTCCAGGTGTAATGAATCAATTGTTATCAATGCATTGAAACATGTGTTCCTACCAGCTGTAAATAATCAGTTGTTAGCAATGCATTGAGACGTGTTCCTGCCAGCTGTAATGAATCAATTGTTATCAATGCATTGAAACATGTGTTCGTACCAGCTGTAAAGAATCCGCTGTTATCAATGCATTGAGACGTGTTCCTGCCATATGTAATGTTGACCAAATGTTGACCTGGATTTCGAATCTACTGAAGCACAACAATCCTACTTAAGCACTTCCAAACAGAAACATATTTATTGTGATGCTGTTTTCTCTTCTGATATTATTGTATGTGCTACTATAATCTTGTTCTGCTTGCATTTCTCATAAGCCTCATTAACTTTTAGACATTGCCAGACGTCCTACTGTCCATATCTTCATCCAAATCACCTACCTATATTAAATTCCAGCTTCCTGTATCTCATATCTACACGTAAACTAATTCTACCTGTATTATATTCCGGTATAAACAACTTCAAAAGCCAGCATAGCTTCACTTCGCAGATCTCCTCTTTATACAAGTTGTAACAAACCAAATACTAACTTCGTGAATAGCAGCCCCCCCCCCCGCCCCCCCCCCCCCCCCCCCCCCAATCAAACCCTTAAAGAAGGACTGAGACAATCTTTAATTTCTGTCTGAAAAAAAACAACTCTGCACGTGCGATTTAATTTCGCGTGGCTAGGTTTGAACGTCCGACCTCACGCAGGGTTAGCGCTGAGCTCACCCTAGCTAGGAGAGTTGAACCCAGAACTAATGAGGCAAGGATTATTGGGGTTAACTCAGGATTCTATCTAGGCCTATTTAATGAGATGACTGCATTATTGTCACTTATTTAAAGCACATGGGAAGGGATGATGGTTCTCGCTGTGAATAATTGGCAGCGCTCAAATTGACCAGGCTGATTTCAACAAAACTATCATTGCTTTTAATGATTCCGCCTTTAATTATCGTTCAATATTGAAGTTATTCCCTTGTACTTTGTTTTGCTGATCCTTGTTGTTGCTGTAATTTATGAAGCTATACAAACTGAATTCTACATTCTTCGCTAATCTTATCGAGTATAGTGTGTTCCAAATGGCTCTTCTTCCGTCCACTGAAGAAGGTAGATCTAGATCCACTTCGCTGTAATGCAATGCAATATTTCTCAACATGCTCATCCCCACGGAAACCCCTCATTGTCCAGGTTGATGTCATGCAGCCTGTTTCCGTGTGCACAACCCCGACAAGAGATTGTGATATTGGTCAGAATGTCGCACACAACCCCGACAAGAGATTGTGATATTGGTCAGAATGCCGCACACAACCCCGACAAGAAACTGTGATCTTGTTCAAAGTATTGCACACAACCACGACAACAGATTGTGATCTTGGTCCAAATATTGCACACAACCACGACAAGAGACTGTGATCTTGGTCCAAATATTGCACACAACCACGACAAGAGACTGTTATCTTGTTCAAAGTACTGCACACAACCACGACAAGAGACTGTGATCTTGTTCAAACTATTGCACACAACCCCGACAAGAGACTGTGATCTTGTTCAAAATATTGCACACAACCCCGACAAGAGACTGTGATCTTGTTCAAACTATTGCACACAACCCCGACAAGAGACTGTGATCTTGTTCAAAATATTGCACACAACCCCGACAAGAGACTGTGATCTTGTTCAAAGTATTGCACACAACCCCGACAAGAGACTGTGATCTTGTTCAAAGTATTGCACACAACCACGACAAGAGACTGTGATCTTGTTCAAAGTATTGCACACAACCCCGACAAGAGACTGTGATCCTGTTCAAAGTATTTATCATTGAAATGTTTTCAGCACAAGAGGGAGTTATCATTGAAATTTATCCAACATAAAAGGGAGTTATCATTGTAGTGTAACCTGCCCAAGAGGTGTTATCATTGAAGTGTAACCTGCCCAACAGGGAGTTGTCAGTAAAATGTATCCAGCATAAGAAGGAGTTGTCACTGAAAAGTATTCAGCATAAGAGCGAGTTAGCATTGAAGAGTAATCTGTCCAAGAGGGAGTTTAAGTTTGATGTTGTTTACATGTACAAGTAGAGAAAAAGGGGTTGAGCTAATCTTCATAGTTTCCGTCTTTGATGTGCTAATCTTCAGATTATGTATTTTAGAAGGTGTACCAAGTGTATTCATATGCTCTTGAAGTCTCTCTTTGTCCATGTAAATTTGACAACGAGTAGATATTGTCATTCTTCTTCTTCATCGATCAACTGAGGTATTGACATTTATGTAAAAGTCGTAGAAATTTGGCTTTTCTGCAGCGTTGTTTCGCTTTTCATTTTAACTTTGATTTGGAAACTCGTGGAAATATTTTTACAAACGTACATCAACTTCTTCTTTTTCTACATCGATAAACTGATGCTGTGCTTCTAGTCCGGCGAGGTTCATGAAGGAGACTGTGCGTTTCAGGTCTTCGCCGATCCCCCACAGGTTTTCGAGCATGGTCGCTCCCCCAGGCAAGACTGCCTCTCTTTGGTCTGCATAGGTAGGGTATTCTTGCACAATATGTTCTGCTGTTTGCTTAGATGCTCCACAGTCGAACGTGGCAGTGCCTCTGAGGATTATTTTAAGGAGGTGGGCCTTGAGTCTACAATATCCCGTTCTGAGTCTGAAGATCTTTGTCTGCCCATCTCTGCCAAGTTTATTTATAATATCACTTTCTGGCTTGTATTCTTTGTGCTGGTCTCTCCATTCTGTCCTTGTAGATCATTTGCTTTTTTACAGATCTATGGATGGGGATTATGCATGCCGCCACTTCCGGCTTTTCGAGCTCATCTGCTTTCTCGTTTCCAGGGATCCAACAGTCGGCAGGAATCCACTGTAGGTCTTAATCTGTTTTCTATTAGACAGCAATCCTATGTTGTATTTTGTTTCATGTAAGAATCTATCTTGTTTCTGGCTTGAGATGGCTTGAAGTACACTCCTGAAGTCTGCTATAATGACCGTGTTCCTTGTAGTTATGTTCAGGCTGATACTTCTTTTTCTTCGTTCGTTTTCAATCTCCCACTAGCAAACCCTGAAAGGGTCAGTAGCAGAATGTAGTCCAGAAAACGGAATGCGTTGTGTCGTAGTTTACAGCTTGGCTGCGATATTTGCACCTTTCGGTCCAACACATCCGACTTCGCTAAGCATTTTTTGAGTACCGGATGAGGATTCCCTCTTCGATCCCTTCTCCTTAGTCAGTCTACTCTGCTGCAGCCTGTTATCCAGGATCACAGCGTGGAGGTGTAGAAGGGTCTTGGCAGCTATGGTTTGCTGGCCCAGAGGCTAACAGTCAGCTTTGGGTCGCTGACCACTGCAGCTCATGCGCTGCTCAGCATCTTGATCCCGTTTAGGCAGATAAGATTTTGAGTTGCTGCATGAACAGCTCTTGCTTCAGCTCTCAAATTGGTACAAGTCTCTCCTGCTGGTATGGAGTGATTTTCTAGGTCGCCATTCAAGTGTTCGATGTATATTCCACTGTCTTCCTTTTTTATCGTTCACATCAGCAGATCCATCTGTGTACACGTGTGTCCAAGACTTACTGGGGTATAGTCTCTTGAGCTCCTGTAGAACGTGGATTTTTTTGCACTGTTGCCGACTACAGACTTTTCTAGTTCTTGTAATGAGTTAGGTAGGATGCGTCTTTTACAGAATTCCGCTTCTGGTGTTTCAATTTGTCTGGATTATGTTGCTAGTCTGTCCACGTATATATGGAACAGCAACAGTCAGGAATACATCCATGTCGTACTCCTGTAGTCATTCAAAAGCACGTGTGACTCCATTATTGTTCTTATTATATTTTGTTTCATATGACACCTCTTCTTCTTCTTCTTCGTACACAGTCAGACAGTAACCATTATTTTTTCGAAAAAAGCGGCGGTCATCCTGAGGCTGTCGCCACTGCCATAGAGCTTGTCTTGCAGTTCCACTGGTGATGGCCACATCTGCTCTCTCTGATCCTCGTATGTCGGGCAGTTCTGCAGCAGATGTTCAGCGGTCATTTTACCGGTACAGCACGGGCATTCGTCGGTACCACCTATCTTCAGTCTATTGTGGCCAGTGCGAAGTCTGAAGACAACGACCTGCTCTCTTCGGTTCAACTGGTAATAGGCATCGTTTTTGGTGGAACCAGTATGTTCGGTTTCCCATTTGGTCATGTATCTGGCTTTGATAAGCCGTTTTGACTCTTCGTACGTCATACTAGTATCTGTTTGTGGTAGTCTTGCACCTTCTTTTGCCAGTCTGTCTGCCTCCTCGTTGCCTTGGATGTTGCAGTGTGATGGGACCCACTGTACCACTACCCTTTTTGGTGCGGACTGCTGGCACAGTTTGCAGAGTGCTGCTCTTAAGTCATTAAGCTCAGTGTTTTTCTGGCTTTTGAGCGCTGGGACTACGGCGAGAGCATCTGTAAGCAGGACTATATGGCTTTCATTTTCTTTGTGTGTCACCATTTCTTCCACTGCCGCCCTCAGTGCCTCTGCCTCCGCTCTGAAATTGCTTGTGTACTTACCAGCAGCGAATGACAGTGTTATTTGTCTGCCATTTGGTAGGTTCAGGAATGCTCCTGCCCCTCCGTTATGTGTAGTGTTTGTTACAGAACCGTCGGTGTATGCATGGGTCCAGTCCATGCTTGGGTAGCTTTTCAATATAAAGCTTAGGGTAGTATCTCTCCTTTCTTTTTCAGTCTGGCAGTTTTTGTTTCCAATACCTAGTATATTTTCTACCACCTCTGGAAATATATCCTGCCTCCAGGTAGGTTTTCGTACAGTAGGGATGGGTTTTGGTGTTCTTAGTGCGTTTATGGGATCTTCGTGCATCTTTACTTTGGCTATTTCTGCAAAGTTTCTCCGCTTTAGTTTCCCATTTCCCAAATTGTTTAGTTTCTGGTGCATTGGATGGTCATTCAGTCTTCGGAGTTTCTCTGACTGCAGCTGGGCTCTGCAGTCTCTTCTATCGGTCATGGATTGCAGTTTTGTAATATTTTTAAGTTCTGTTTCATATGACACGATGTTATCACGTTATTTAATAATTGTCTTTGTATTCCAGTCTGCTAATATTTAGTCATAGGGTATTGATGTCTAGTGTATCAAACACTTTCGCCTAACTCATGGCTGGTCAAAATAAACGAGGAGAAAACCACATGCACAATATTCTCGCTTTCAATCAAACCCCAAAATACCAAGTTAAGTTTAAATGGCAAATTCCTGCAGCCAAACGACAACCCAAACTATCTGGGAGTCACATTTGATCGGCGCATGACATGGAAAAGTCAGATCGAGAGAAACCGAATGAGAGCCAGAGAAAGAATGGCAATAATGAGGAAACTTGCTGGCACAAGCTGGGGAGCAGAAGAAAGTATACTAAAGAAACTGTACACTGGAAGAGTGAGACCAGTTCTCGAGTATGGCATTGCGGCATAGACAACAGCAGCAAAGGCGAACTTCGATAAAGTTAGCAAACTTCAAAACCAAGCCATGAGAGTTATAACAGGAGGCATGAAGTCAACGCCAATTGAAGAACTTGAAAAGATTACAAAACTGCAATCCATGACCGATAGAAGAGACTGCAGAGCCCAGCTGCAGTCAGAGAAACTGCGAAGACTGACCGACCATCCAATGCACCAGAGACTAAACAATTTTCGAAATGGGAAACTAAAGCGGAGAAACTTTGCAGAAATAGCAAAGCAAAGATGCACGAAGATCCCATAAACGCACTAACAACACCAAAACCCATCACTACTGTACGAAAACCTACCTGGAGGCAGGATATATTTCCAGAGGTGGTAGAAAATATACCAGGTATTGGAAACAAAAACGGCCAGACTGAAAAAGAAAGGAGACATACTACCCTAAGCTTTATATCGGAAAACTACCCAAGCATGGACTGGACCCATGCATACACCGACGGTTCTGTAATAAACACTACACATAACGGAGGGGCAGGAGCATTCCTGAACCTACCAAATGGCAGAAAAATAACACTGTCATTCGCTACTGGTAAGTATACAAGCAATTTCAGAGAGGAGGCAGAGGCCCTGAGGGCGGCAGTGGAAGAAATGGTGACGCATTAAGAGAATGAAAGCCATTTAGTCCTGCTTACAGATGCTCTGGCCGTAGTCACAGCGCTAAAAAGCCAGAAAAACACTGAGCTTAATGACTTAAGAGCAGCACTCTGCAAACTGTGCCAGCAGTCCGCACCAAAAAGGGTAGTGGTACAGTGGGTTCCATCACACTGCAACATCCAAGGCAACGAGGAGGCAGACAGACCGGCAAAAGAAGGTGCTAGACTACCACAAACAGATACTAGTATGACGTACGAAGAGTCAAAACGGCTTATCAAAGCCAAATTGAAGATAGGTGGTACCGACGAATGCCCGTGCGGTACCGGCAAAATGACCGCTAAACATCTGCTGCAGAGCTGCCCGACATACGAGGATCAGAGAGAGCAGATGTGGCCACCACCAGTGGAACTGCAAGACAAGCTCTATGGCAGTGGCGACAGCCTCAGGATGACCGCCACTTTTTTCGAAAAAAAAATTGTTACTGTCTGACTGCGTACGAAGAAGAAAAAGAAGAAACACTTTCGCCTGATCTATACATGTTATGTTTATATGCTTGCCATATTATATCGACCATTTGCCTTGAGGTGAATAAGGCATCAGTACCTTATATTCCCTAACATAATCTAAATTGAACTATGCTCAGCTTTTTTTCATTGATTGGTCTTGTTCTACAAGTTTGTTCTAGTATTATCGCAAACATTATTCCTGTATGATGTTTTGATGCTATGGTTATGTGTGTTTCACTGTTTCTTTTACTTATTTTTTGTTTTCCAGATTGGTATAATTGTAGCTAGTAGCCAATCAGCTGGTACTCTTTCCTTCTTTCTATGCTCTGGTAAGAAATCTCTAGCCTCTTCAACTATTACTTCCCACAAACTTAAATTGTTTCATTTGCTGCCCCTTTTGACCTTTTAGAGAGCTGTTATTTTAGTTGGTGTGATTTCTATCAGCAATATATCATGTTCCAGATGATATTTATGTCTTGGGAAAGACGCCGATTGTACTTGGCTGCCTGCTGGGTTTAAATGTTTATTGAGAGTTGCATTTCCATAGTTGTTGTTTAACAGCGTCATCAAATCATTAAAACCAGGCAGCTTCCGGTGGAGCTTATGTCTTCCAAAAATTCACAAGCTCTCCTATCCTGTGCGCTTCATTCAAACTCTTTCCACGTCTTATTTGTTTAATTTATTTTTGTCTCAAGCTCTTTTCTACAAATGTTTGTATCTCTCTTCATGTTTTCTATTGATGATTCCAGAACAGAGACTATCTTGAAATGCTATAAACTGGTTTCCTTAATGTGTGTTCTCTACAATGTCATTGCCTTCTTTACCTCCTATTCCACTGGTATATGTCTGGTTCTTACCGACAGTTCCACATTAGTGGACCTGTTTCATAATTTTCTGCTTTCAAGTAACGTGTTTATACTGGTTTAGAAGCCTCTGCAGAGTCTGTTTACAACCAGTTTCATTTGCATGTTCTTGCTCTGAAAGCTATATGCATCCAATCTTTTTTTAAATGCATTAATTGTATGTATTATTATATTCATTGCAAATAATGTCTTTCGTTTTTGTCAATAATGACGAAAGTGACATTGAAGCTCTCATGTTTTAACCTCATTACTTCGAAACCTTGTAGAAATCTACTGAACGATTTTTGCACATGGATAATATTTGTTCTCCACATTTCTTCCATTATTCGCGATTGTGATCACTGGTCTGGTATTTCGGCTTACTATTTGATAAGTACGATGTGCCATGCACGCCAGTTATTTCCTGCAACGATCTTTTTAGTCTCAATTGATCGTTTAGTTTTCGCATTTCACAAAGGCGTTTGTTTTATTTCGATACTGTGTTTTAAGTTTTTTGTTTTTGCTCCACAATTCTTATACAATATATCTTTCCCGAGTACTTTAAAAATGTTTCAATGTTTCTGGCTTCGGTTTCTCTTTTAAATTTCTTAAAAATATGTGTCTTTTCTTGACAAATTTCTTTTATAAGGCTTCTTTTTTTTCACATTGTAAAAATAGTTGTTAAGATTATTGGCTTTTGTCATTTGTGACTTTTGCTATGTGAGATTTGTGTTTTTACCACTGGTCGGTGATGAGTATCTATGCAGACATTGGAAGTTACTCTAGTCTGTTATATTCGCTGTTCGTGGTTTTCCTTGTTCAAATAAAAACAATTTTGATTGTTTAAGCTGTACCATGTTTTCAAATGAATTGTCCTGTGTAGGAATGACGGTGTTTGATATGATTAGACCATGTTAGATACTTACATTTAGAAGCTCTTCTCCGTGGTAGTTCCCGCTCCACTGATGTGTTTTTGAACGTTTTTAAGAAACATTCAATGATCGTATATAACCTATTCGGCCACTTGAATCGGAAATTGTGATCAAACCGATCGACTCATTGACCCTAGTGATAAAGTCTGAAAGAGACTCAGAATCCCGCTTTGTTTTCCTCATAGAGACTTTCACCACAGAGGCATAGGCCTGGAAATAATGTTCCTGTTTTCCCACTGTTAGGGGGAGCGTGTGGCTAAGGGATTCTCCCACTACTAGGGGGGGGGGGGGCGTGTGGCTAAGGGATTATGCCACTACTAGAGGGAGCGTGTGGTTAAGTGATTCTCCCACTACTAGAGAGCGCTTGCGGTTAAGGGATTCCCCCACTACTAGGGAGCGTGTGGCTAAAGGATTCTCCCACTACTAGGAGGAGCCTGTGGCTAAGGGATTCTCCTACTAGGGGGGCGTGTGACTAAGGGATTCTCCCACTACTAGGGGGAGCGTGTGGCTACGGGATTCTCTTACTACTAGGGAGAGTGTGTGGCTAAGGGATTCTCCCCCTACTAGGAGGAATGGGGCGTGGCTTAGGGATTGAGAGCTTGATTCACAACCCCAAGGTTACAGGGGAAAAGCACGGCGTGTTTGATTTAACATCGTAAGACCATTTTCTTCCAGTTGACCCAGCTGTAATTTGGTGCCTGACGAATTCAAGGACAAATTTGGAAACTGTTCCGAGATGCATGCAGTTCGTGCTCTGTCGTCTACATTTCAGCAATGTATGGACGTGTGCGTTTGTGGGGGCTCCTAGGTGCAACATGAGCAGCTGTGCACATATGGTGCTCTTAGTAACAATGGAGTCGGTTCTTTGACATAGCTTCCTTTGTTTCCCACTATCAATATTGTGAAGGTTTATTTGGCTTTCACTGATGTATAATGTTCAACGACGAACTTTGCTTTATCTGAATATGTAACAGAATGTAGACCATGTTTGGCCTTTGCATTGCGTTTATTCTGCTCCATTCCTGTACACACAGTTCTGAAGAGTCTCCTTGATATGATGCTCCTTTCTAGTAGCCTTTAAATATATATCTTAGTTTATTTTCATAAATCCTATAAGCTTCACCAAGTCCGCTAACATCCCAGACTGATATTTAATTTCACTGTCTATTATGTAGCCGTCTGACCTTTCCAGTCCGTCTGTCGTTGAGATCAGTCCATTTAAGCTCGTGTCATGTCTTTATAACAGTAGTATACTTCAAGACCAGTCACCCGCAAAGCACCCGACGGCTTCTATGGGGGAACCCTTACTTCGACTTATTTCAACCTCCTGCAAGATGGACTTAGGGTTGAATTGTATGCCTTTCCTCAATGGTTTCAATATCCCTACTTAACTTCCACCTGTTCTTTCTCCAGGTGAAAGGCCACCTATGTTTGAGAGTTTGCGCTTCCAAATAAATCAAGAAACTAATCCCAGCGGAGATATTACTTATGGCAAGCTCACATAAGCTGTACAGGTCCTTATATAGGGACAAGACTGCAAATGAGGAACAGTTGGAGCCCTAAAGGTGTAGCTGAAGAAAGCACCGGCAAGCGGCATATAGAATGGACGGGACCAATCCACCCTTGCTCTTAAATGCATTCTTTGCTCGTTCTTAGCTCTGTCCTCTATCAATTATCACCATTAATGATGAAGAGAAGCAGGCCAGCGGAAATTGCATCTCTGCTCCATTGTGACGCCTTCACATGTGGCGAGAAATGCCAGACGTGTCATCACGACCAATGGGCGGGCATAACTGACTGAGGAATGATAAGAAAGCCGCCTTAGATGTATGCGCTTCGTCCCTAGCAAGACGTAACGACCATAGGACACCGACATACTGGACTGTCTCATTTCGTGGAAAATTATTGTGTCCACACACTTCCTACATAGTATAGATCCAAGACAACAGACAATGCTGAGCAAGACGCGTGCTTCTGTCCGAGAGGCATTGAGCTGTCGGGAGCTACCAGCTCATAGCTAAAGGGATTATATCATCATCATCATCATCTTGTTCTTTGACGCTTCTTTGAGATCCCTTCCTGGTCTAAGAGAATGGAGATCGAAGAGGTCTCAAAAATGCAGTTCTGAAACCGGATGTGTCAGGCCGAGTACCACAGATATCGAAATTTCGCTGTAGACTGTGACACAACGTCCTTTTCCTGCGCCGAAGAAGACAAAAATAGTGCAATAAAGTCTTAATGACGCCATCTCTAAGAGTTCTTATAGAATTAAATTTAAATAAAATAGAAATCACAACTGGAAGTGCATACAATTGCCTTGGCGCATGTTTCGTGGAGGCTCAACATTAATATTGAAATCCTGGTGTACAATCGGGCAGATTATGTGTGATACCAGGTAGCTGAAGGCTTTACGTTCCGTATTTGTAATCGTTGCTTCTTGTGGCTTTCTGCGGAGTGGTGCAAAATCAATTGCGTTTCTTTACAAATTTCCTTTTCTTATTTAAAATTGAGTTCTGGCAGTGGCTAACAGTCTACTATTTCAGCTGCCACGGGTTCTGTGACGTGCACAACCTTTTCCTCAGTCTACAATATAACTAAGCTCTGGTCTCACTTCCCTTAAGACCAGAGAACGATTTAAACTTGCATGAATCGAAACCCCAATATTTCACGCATTTGTGTTGTGATAGGCAAGTGCCTTTACATCATAGAACGAACGACCCCACGATCAACATACGTCTGATTTATTATTGCATCCTGACTGCTACTGTTTTGACTACACATCTCAAACCATTATGAACTCTAAACAAATGGCATACGTTTCGTTTGCTCGGCAATACCTGCAGTACTTCTTCTTGGTGACGTAAATTATCGTATTTTCTTCCTTCTGTTTTAAACGGTGCTAACTTACTGGTTTGAAAAAAGCTGTAAACATCATATTTGAAATGGTAGTGCGTACTTGAACTTGACATAAAGACTCATAAATATTCTCCCCACTCAATTCTCGGAATGCGGGAGACGATTGCAGAGCTTCAAATGTGATTACGTTCTAAATTTTCTCCCTAATAAAGCTGTTGTGCATAATATGTTTCAAATGAAGATAAACGACATCCAAGTGGGAATAATTGTTGGTGAATAACCATAATTTATAGGAACCAGATCTCTGAAACCAAAATCCATGCTTGAATGGTCTTCAGGACTAAATATATGGGTTTACTCTCTGCTTCCATCGTTTTCATGTGTCCGGTTACCTGTGATACTAAGCTTACCATTTTCAAGCTGCTATCAGTTTGACACGGTGGGAGGGCTTTCCAATCCTGAAAACGTCCAGAACTCGACAGTTGTTTTACATTTTAAAGATGGCCTTTCGTGGAGAACTATTGAGATTAGACAGAAACTAAGCCGAGATGCGCAAGACCCTTAACTTTCAACTTATAACGATGCAAACAGTCCGTTTCTCGCTGATTTACTTGTGATGATCCGTAAAGCGTAATACAAACATGTCGCTCTTCTTGTGCTGTCAAAGTTGAACTTGCGTTTGTCCCAGGTATGCATTTTTCAGCTACAGTAGTGTACGTTCAAGCTCCCTGTAGAGCACATGTCTTCAACAAATGCACGTCAACTCATCCTGTCCTAACACATCCGAACCAGCTATGTTCATATTTTAAAGGTTATATTGTACATAGTTGTCATTGACTGCAGTTCCAACAAGGACTGCATGTGTTGAGGTATAATACCCTTGTTCTGCTCATTTAGGCTTAATCTAGTGTCGTTTAGCTTTTATAAAACTGGTTTTCTTTTCAAGTTGTGACCAGAACCTTGGACGTGTGTGCTCATCTGGTGCTGATATTCGCTGCAGGAGCTGTAGTTGTCAGAGTCCCAACGCTGTCAAGAGCCTTTTCCGCCTGGATGTGGTGGTCCTGGATAACAAAATGCAACAAGGCAGAGTATTTAAGCAGAAGAGATCGAAGAGGGAAAGCAGTACCCAAAAATGTAATGCTGAAGTCTGATGTTTCGGACCGAAAAGTGCAAATATCGCAGTAAAGCTGTAAACTACGACACAATGCATTCCCGTATCCTGACTACTTCCTGCTACCTGAAAATCTCTTTTTGGTACTTGGCAGCTGGAGTTTGACATGAGACAATTTCTCGGTAAAACAGGTATTTTTTTTCTTTCATGGATCAAATCAAATTAAGTCTTGCCTGTACATTCTGAGGTGACTACAGATACAGTTGGCATTTATTTCTCGGCTCTGGAAATAATCCCTAAGACGGAACCTAGCCATGGAATCAATACATTAACCATATTCATACTTTTCAGAATGCATATGTGCCTATGTATGGGCAGTGGCTCATGACAGCTGCCTTAAAGATGCCCATTGTCTAAGGTATGCCGTTTTTCTAGTGAATTTGAGGGAAATTGGTGAGCATGTACTTCAGGTTAGATATACTGTCTTTAGCTAGAGAAGAGCGAATTATCACCTTTAGGCTGACAAATGGGCACGTCAGACTAAAAGGTCAACTTTAGACGGAAAACTGGGCACGTCAGACTCAAAGGGCACCTTTAGACTGACAACTGGGCACGTCAGACTCAAAGGTCAACTTTAGACTGACTACTGGGCACGTCATACTCAAAGGTCACCTTTAAACTGAAAACTTGACACGACAGACAAGGATCACTTTTAGACCTACAACTGCGCACGTCAGACTCAAAGGTCAACTTTAGACGGAAAACTGGACACGTCAGACTCAAAGGTCACCTTTAGACTGACAACTGGGCACGTCAGACTCAAAGGTCACCTTTAGACTGACAACTGGGTACGTCATACTCAAAGGTCACCTTTAAACTGAAAACTTGACACGACAGACAAGGGTCAATTTTAGACTTACAACTGGGCACGTCAGACTCAAAGGTCACCTTTACAATATAATGAGGATTTGGAACGATGACAGGTATCCATGTGGGGAGCATTCCATGATCGGGGAACATATTCTACATAACTGCAACCTCACACAGCAAGGGAGAGAACGATACTGTCCTCACGAGAGACGGAATCTGTACTTTGATTTAGAAAAACAGCCTTACAAACAACGGTGACCTTTGTATGACAGAACTGGATCGTGAAATTGAGCAACGAGACAACCGCTAACTGTTGTGGTTGAGATATTACAAGACAAAACTGCAACCTGGTATATCCAAAATGACAGTGAATGGTTGAGAAGTGCAGATCCCATATAGTACAAACAAAATATCACACAAGAGCAATGAGAATAGGAAAGTTATAAATAGTAAAACGACGAACAAATATCCTGAAAAAATGTATTTCCCCAAAAAAATTGCTAACATTTCTTTTTTGGAAATACCTGTCGTTGTGGCAGAGTGGTAAAGCGCTCGCCTCTCGCTCAAGATACGAACATAAGCTTGAAACGGTGGGCGTTCTGCACCTGCTAATCTAGCGATTCCTGGTCAAAATGAGGTATGATTTAGCTTCGAGTCCTTTTGGAGGCTGACGATACTTGGGCAAATATAAAGTACACGCTGTGCAAGTAATTTCACCCTGGGTAGTTGAAAATCGAAGATAGCAGACTGTTAGCCTATGTTCGATCAATAACTGAGAACAATAATACAATTCTTACCCAATACGCAGTAAGCGGAGGGTGTCCACATTGTAAACAAGAAGCTTGTATGGATAGTCTTTGTCTACCTGGCAGCAAGCATACACCTGCCGATGTTAATACCGGGATTCTTATTCTTATTCTTCTTCTTCGTTCGTTCTCAATCTCCCACTACCAAACCATTAAAGGGTAAGTAGCATAATGTTGTCCAGAGAGCGTAATGCGTTGTGTTGTAGCTTACAGCATTGCTGCGATATTTGCACCTTTCGGTCCAACACTCCGACTTCAGCAAGCATGTTTTGAGTACCGGGTTAGCATTCCCTCTTCGATCCCTTCTCCTTAGCCAGTCTGCCCTGCTGCAGCCTGTTATCCAGGATCACCGCGTGGAGGTGTAGAAGGGTCTTGGCAGCTATGGTTCGCTGGCTCTGACGCTAGCAGTCAGCTATGAGTCGATGACCACTGCAGCTCATGTGCTGCTCAGCATCTTGATCCCGAATACCGGAATTCAAAGTATTCCAAGTCAGTAAAAAATACTTTGATGACGAAAATAGAAGAGGTTAGCAAGTGGACAATTATTATCTTAGCGTCACTAGCTGTCATCACAGAAGGCAGGCGGTGTGTGCTCTCACGTGAGGATCGTCTCCTTGAACGTTAACCTAGGATATTATCCACAGTAATGAGAAAAACACGAACTGTGTTGGTTCGAACCACGCGGTCACAGACAAAATTAAAACCCTGAAGTTTTATTGTTCCGTGCTGTCTGATGTCTTCAGTGTCCGGTGTAAGTTTGAGCCATTTCTACTTCTTTGTTCTTCTTATTCTTTCTTATTCTTTGCCTTCATCATCGTCGGCGTTCGTTTTGATAAGAACGTTGTGACGATGTGTTCTAGTTTATAGCGAGGCTGTGGTATCTAAAGCTTTTCGGGTTATATATTAGGTTTTAGAACAGCATTTTTAGGAACGTGATTATTTTTCCTCTCTGGTCACTATTTTCATAGTCAGACTGCATGGGTGCAGTCTGTTTGCAGGGAATTATGCTAAGTTCTTCAGTTATGTCGCATGCGTCACTAAGTACGTGCCAGTATATGGGAAGCGTCTGAATGGCAGATCGGTTAGAGTTTCTTTCCATCGCATCTATGGTACATGGTTCCATCACCAGGCATGACACGCTCCAGTCGTCCTACTTTTGTATAGGTACCTGTCTTACAGTTAGGGAAGATACGAATCCGAGGAAAGGAACTGGTCACCAGGCAAAACAAAAAGTGCATACCTCGTGCAGTGAAAGATGTAATACCTCATCATCGATGGCAGTGTCTCCTGTTGAACTACGATGACCTTTAACTAGGGCTACCGTACAGTACTGAACTTTTCAAAATTTTTAATTTTCCGGGCTAGTTTTTTTATTTTGAATTAACCACTTATCTGCCAAAATATTAAGTAGTTATGTTGTCGTTGTTGTTGTTGTTGTTGTTGTTGTTGAAGCTACTCGCCTTGAGTTAACTCTTGACAACGTTGCTTTGGTAGCGGGTCAAGATGACTTTTCTTACATTCTGAAACTTACTTGAGATGGTGGATCGGGGTCTTCCGGTCTGCAGCGCAATACACGGCTCCTAAGTGTCGATCCCCACCTCACTGGCTTCACTGCTTTGAGACAGCCTGTTTCCATAAACTACAAACGGGGACGCAAGGTGGAGTCTTGATGAGAATACCCCACCTGACTCTCTAATTGATTCTGTAAACGTTCACCTTTTCATCAACTGTTCAATCTGTTGTTCTGATTGTTAGAATAATATAGACAGCCACGGTAGACATGAACTATGTCATGTATGCGTCTTTAACGAGGGATGCTTATTTTCTAGTTTAACTGTGCTGCTTAACGTATGATCTCTTTTCGGATCAGATGACGGGAACGAAGATGGAGCAGTGAGTCCGCTGACAGCAGCTAGGGACTCACAGCTGGTGGCTTGCGTCAGGGTCATTGCTAATTATGACCTTATCTCGCCCACCCACCCTCTTTCATAGGAAACTTATTGTTTTCATAGTAAACTTCTGTTCTTGATGATAAACGTCTTGTCTGCATAGTAAATGTCTTGTTTTCATAGTAAACTTCTGTTCTTGATGATAAACGTCTTGTCTGCATAGTAAACGTCTTGTTTTCATAGTAAACTTCTGTTCTTGATGATAAACGTCTTGTCTGCATAGTAAACGTCTTGTTTTCATAATAAACTTCTTGTTTTCATAGTAAACTTCTTGTCTTCAGAGTAAACTCCTTGTCTTGAAGATAAATGTCTTGTCTTCATAGTAAACGTCTTGTCTTGATGATAAACGTTCTGTCTTCATAGTAAACTTCTTGTTTTCATAATAAACTTCTTCTCTTCATAGTAAACTTCTTGTCTTGATAGTAAACTTCGTCCCTTCATAGTAAACTTCTTGTTTTCATAATAAACTTCTTCTCTTCATAGTAAACTTCTTGTCTTGATGATAAACTTTTTCTCTTCATAGTAAACTTCTTGTCTTGATAATAAACTTCGTCCCTTCATAGTAAACTTCTTATCTTCAAAATAAACTTTTGTAAATATAAGTTTAAATAACTGATTTAACCTACAGGACATTAAAGAGAAACAGAAAAATATTGAGTTTGTTAAACTATTGATATTCCAGTATCACTTTACAGCGCTGATTTACTCCCTCGCTTTCTCCTTATATCAATTCTTTTTATAAATTGTACATTTTCCAGTATGCATCAAAATAGTCTTATTTTTCCAGGAAATCTTCACTTGTTTTCTTGTTCTCCGAAATGCAACTAAATATTCGAGTCTACATTTCGAGCATGTTTTCCCATCTGCTGGTTTATATTGTTATACCGTACATTTTTAACGTATTAGCGTCACTAAAGTAACCATAGTTTAGCTTGTTTATAAATTTGTTCAATGTTACAATAATTCTCATTTGTTGACAGTTGATCTGGTGAGAAGAAACATTTCTTAAGTTCTACTTTCTACTGAATCGCGGATACTAATCCCTTAATTTAACTTTTCTTTCCCAATAATCCGTTTTTCTAATGCACTAATGAGCTAATTATGTTAACCTCATAACTATAAATTGTCTTTAAATATCATGTCCATAGAAATGTATTCTAAGAACTACAATACTGATAAAATTAATGTCAAGGCAAAGAATTATAAACTTGTTGCTGAAATATGAAACATAGATCGCTAGCTCATCAATCTTTTGCTAATACTCTTATCCTAATAACTGATTTAGTATTTGCTCTATTAAAATGGGTTTCAATACTTGCTTCTTAATGTTGATATTTCAGATGCCATGTAACACTAACAGCAAAACAGTGTTCTCACTGACATTGGAGGTGCCATGTAACTGCACCGCTGAATCTAATGTATGTCAGGATATAGAAGCTTCGCCTATGAATTGAATATGAAAGTCAGCAGTGTTGTAACAACAAAGTCTCTCAAATTTCATGTATACAAGAATTTGGTTATAATGTGTAGTTTATTGCTATATGTGTCGGTTCTTCAATCTGAGCTGATCTTTATTTCACCCATATGAGTGTCTGATCGGCTCTTTATCTCACCCATATGAGTGTCTGATCGGCTCTTTATCTCACCCGTATGAGTGTCTGATCGGCTCTTTATCTCACCCGTATGAGTGTCTGATCGGCTCTTTATTTCACTCATATGAGTGTCTGGTCGGCTCTTTATCTCACCCGTATGTTTGATCGGCTCTTTATCTCACCCATACGAGTGTCTGATCGGCTCTTTATTTCACCCATATGAGTGTTTGATCGGCTCTTTATCTCACCCATATGAGTGTCTGATCGGCTCTTTATCTCACCCAAATGAGTGTCTGATCGGCTATTTATCTCACCCGTATGAGTGTTTGATCGGCTCTTTATCTCACCCATATGAGTGTCTGATCGGCTCTTTATATCACCCGTATGAGTGTTTGAACGGTTGTTTATCTCACCCATATGAGTGTCTGATCGGCTCTCTATCTCACCCATATGAGTGTCTGATCGACTCTTTATCTCACCCATATGAGTGTCTGATCGGCTCTTTATCTCACCCATATGAGTGTCTGATCGGCTCTTTATCTCACCCATATGAGTGTCTGAGATATGATGTGTAGTTTATTTCGACATGTATCAGTATTTCAGTCTGAGCTTCTGTTTATATCAAACATAGGAGTGTTTTTTTGTGTTTTTTTTATTTTTTTTTATTGGGGGGGGGGGGGGGGGGGGATCTCTGTGGCGAAGTGATCAAGCCGTTTACATCGTGTTCAGACAGACGGTCGGGGGTTTGATTTCGAGCTGCGACGGTCGGTCCATGATGTCAATTTTTTTTACAGAGATCCCTGGGTTCATCGCTGGAGCTACGGAGTTCGTGGTTTGTGCGATGCTCTCGACAGATGGGTCCGAGCTAAAATGGGGAAAAAACCAGAAGCAATGAAGTCGAGCTTATAGTTTTTTTTTTATTAACAAATTTATTTTTTTTATTTAAAGGAGTGTTTTGCTTTTATTTCGTCGTCGTTCGTTCTCAAACTCCCGCTACCAAGCCCTGAACGTTCTTAAACTCCCGCTTCCAAGCCCTGAACGTTCTTAAACTCCCGCTACCAAGCCCTGAACGTTCTCAAACTCCCGCTACCAAGCCCTGAACGTTCTTAAACTCCCGCTTCCAAGCCCTGAACGTTCTTAAACTCCCGCTTCCAAGCCCTGAACGTTCTCAAACTCCCGCTTCCAAGCCCTGAACGTTCTCAAACTCCCGCTACCAAGCCCTGAACGTTCTTAAACTCCCGCTTCCAAGCCCTGAACGTTCTTAAACTCCCGCTTCCAAGCCCTGAACGTTCTTAAACTCCCGCTTCCAAGCCCTGAACGTTCTTAAACTCCCGCTTCCAAGCCCTGAACGTTCTTAAACTCCCGCTTCCAAGCCCTGAACGTTCTTAAACTCCCGCTTCCAAGCCCTGAACTTTCTCAAACTCCCGCTTCCAAGCCCTGAACTTTCTCAAACTACAGCAATCAAGCCCTGAAAAGAAATTTGGAAGTAGCATGATGTTGTCATTAGAACGGAATGCGTTGCTTTGTAGTTTACAAATTGACTGCGATATGTGCACCTTTCAATCCGACACATCCCACTTCAGCATGACCTTTTTAAGTATCGGACTAGTCTTCCCTCTTCAATCCCACCTCCTTAGGCAGTCTGCCCTATTCGACGTGAAGGTGGAGAAGTGTCTGGCCAGCTTTTGGTCGCTAACCTTGACACTAGCAGTCAGCTTTGAGACTGTCCTCTACAGCTCATGCACTGTTCATCATCTTGATTCCATATGAATGTTTGATACTAATGCATGTATTGATTTTCTTTGTTCGGATGTTCCAATCTGTTGTTTGTTCTATCCCCATGCTTTATTATTATTATTTGTAAAATATTACCTTAGATCACTTGGAGCTAAAAATAAGTCACCGCAACCTGCCAAGGATGTCGTAAAATGCGACTATTGATTGCTTGTTGTTAATGGGGCTCGCAATCGCATCATGCAAACAAGTTATCACATAAACAAGAACATGGTGGAGGCCCAAATAAGTGATAGCCTGTAGTCATTTCAGGGCACATCACTTTATTAGCTCTACGCGAGGGTTCTAACTTGGATACATCCCATATTTAATTACTTTCACGCTCAAATATAACACACACAAAACTGGCCAAAAGAAGAGAGGATAAGGTTTAACCAATGAAAGACCACCCTCTAATCGACACATGTTAGTGGTAGCTATATGCTTCTTTAGGGATGAACCAGAGACAAAAGAGATGGAGGCAAACCTTTAGACACATAAAACCACAAAAAACTTTCGTCTCTTGGACCAAGTGTGTTTGTGAACATGAGGTCGACGATCTAAATCCGTGCTGTTGTTGAATCAAGGGTTACTCTTTGGGTGGGGACAACACTGTCGAATTCATCAATAGATTCAGGAACAAAGTACTGTCAATCTATGGTCAACCCATGGAAACAAAAACAAAACACGGTCAATTTAACCTATGGAAACGAAAGCAAAACAGTCAATTTAACCAATGGAAGCAAAAAACAAAACGCGATCAATTTAACAAATGGAAACAAACACAAAACACGGTCAATTTTCCAATAGAAACAAAAACAAAACACGCCAATTTAACCAACGGAAACAAAAACAAAACACGGAATGTTAAATAATTCAATCATAACGGTGTTTCATCCCATTGTTGGGGTTAGCGGGTTGGGGGGGTAGGGGGGAAAGGGAGTTGTATTTATAGTGCTGCGGAATAAAGGTCGTTTGTTGGGAGATATTACAGTTTTTAAATTTCGGATGATGATATTTTGTTTTCATTAGTTTTTCCATCCGGGAGCCAACAATACATCAAGCCCTTTTTCTCCAAGCCCTTTAAGCCCCATCCACGAAATAACTCTCAACACATTCTTTATGCGCATTCACAAAACAAACCCAGAATCGTTCCTCTGTACTCCCCACAAACACGAAATCACAGAATGTTTGAAAAATCTGTCCTGTCCAATTTCACTCTCCCAAAACGCTCAGGACAAAGCCAGAAGGGTTTTCCCGTACCACTACGGGCCTGCTAAATGTAACACGTACGGGCGGCAGGCGTGTTGATTGAAGCTGAGATCAAGCCGATCCAGTTAGCAGGGATCTTTAATCTTTCCGTAGCCTTGATCTTTGCCTGAAATTAAACTATTCAGTTGATAGATTCAAGCCTTTCAATGAACGAACTTCAAGTGTAGTATGGCTACATATAGTAAGTTTGACTTCACAACGATAAATTAACTAAACTTAATTTCATTTGACTGGTTTAGAAGAGTCTGTATACAACCAACTTATTCCACTACACCAATACTAAAAGTAACTGTGAGCATCTGATGTATTTGTGAATGCATTAACTGGTCCTGCCTGCACCTCATCCCGTGGCAATGCATTTCCAGCATGCATCACTAACTAAAAACATATTTCCTAATGTTTAATCTGGAGCTGTCGTTAAACAAAATGCTGTAAACTACAACTCAACGCATTCCGTTCTCTGGACTACGCTCTGCTACTTAAGCCCGTTTCAGGGTTTGATAGCGGGAGATTGAGAACGAACGAAGCCAAGCCAAACAATTTGAAACTGTGCCCTGTTGTTCTTGTAGCCGGTTGTGCTTGAAAAACTTGGTATAGTCTAATTCATACTTTCCATTTATTAATTTATAAACTTGTAGGGACCTTGTATTGTTCTCTGTTCTAGACCCTGTAGATCAGTTTTTCCTGAGTCTTTCCTCATAACGATAATTCTGGAATCTCACGATCATTTTTGTAGCTCTTCTCTGTATCCTTTCTAGCATGTCTATAACCTTCTTCGTCTTCTTCTTCTTCGTTCGTTCTCAATCTCCCACTAGCAAACCCTGAAAGGGCTTAAGTAGCAGAATGTAGTCCAGAGAACGGAATGCGTTGTGTCGTAGTTTACAGCTTGGCTGCGATATTTGCACCTTTCGGTCCAACATATCCGACTTCAGCAAGCATTTTTTGAGTACTGGGTTAGCATTCCCTCTTCGATCCCTTCTCCTTAGCCAGTCTGCCCTGATGCAGCCTGTTATCCAGGATCACCGCGTGGAGGTGTAGAAGGGTCTTGGCAGCTATGGTTCGCTGGCCCTGACGCTAATAGTCAGCTATGGGTCGCTGACCACTGCAGCTCATGTGCTGCTCAGCATCTTGATCCTATGTCTATATCCAATCTATGATGAGAACTCTACACCTAAACACAGTTTCAGCAATGAATTCTATAGTTTGACTATCACTTGCTAGCTCTTATGTGCTAGTTTGTTAGATCTAATTCACCAAACGTATATCTGGAAGATCTATTTGGATTATCAGCTCACGTGATCCTAGGCCCATCATATTTAAAATTGCATGCATATGTGGTGGGTCATCACCATCTTTTGCCATGCAGCATGATGTTGAGGATAAACCTCAACTACTCCCATTTGTCCTTTTATTAATTCCCCACTTCCCCGTTTATCTATCCAGTTTATCTGGTTTCCTTTTGCCTCTTTCAGCATAGGTATTCGCTGCGGTCGCAAGATGGGCCACGACTTTATTCTTGGAGATGTGCCAACTATCCGTGAATATCTTCTTGTTTTTCTATTAATCAGTGCTGTGTATTAGCTCTATATCCCTATATATTTTCTGAAATAAGGGCCATGCCTTCGCCAGTAGAAACTATGGAGGCAAACCGTTAGACACATAAAACAACAACAAAGTTTCGTCTCTTGGTCCAAGTGTGTTTGTGAACATAAGTTCGACGATGTCAATCCGTGCTGTTGTAGGCTATATCTTGTGGTATCTATCCATCTGTCACTTAGACTTCCTCGTGCATTGTGACAAGATTGTGTTCTGCTATACTGGCGCAGTAGAAACTAATCATCTCATGAGATGACCGAACAATCCTCATATTTAAAAATCGCTTCACTGCATTGGACCGACACCAATAATGATTTTTTAATTTTTTTTCAAATCACGGGATACTCAACTGAGGAGGAAATAAATGGGGCCACTATGCTTTGTATATGTTGCAAAAGATGACTAGAGAGGATGCCAGAATTAGCATTATGTAAAACAACAAAATAGAACAAACAGTGATTTGGTGCAGGTGTCCTGCAAGAAGCCTTCTACAGTTGGGTCCTTATGCTTTGTAAGGATCTGCATTGAGGTAATGATTAAATTTGTATCAAGTATGTTTTGATAAATGTGTGCAGAGTAATTATTTCTTCATTGCATCTTCAGATCAAACAAATGCTAATTGTGCTCAGCGGACGACCACATACATTATATCTCATTTAACTTTCCAATTTATACCTTTCTCTTCTTATCTTCTGTATTCTCATCTTCTTAATTCAAAAACTGATGCTGCAATAAATCTATACCAGCATGTCTACAATATCAGCACTATCATTGTAAGATATATTGAATTGTGTCAAATCGATTCATTCACATAGATAGGTAACACGCCAGTTCTGTGTTAGGTGATATAGTACATCCTCTCCAGTTAAATTTGAAGAAATGTGACGCAGTTTAGTATACCTACCAACCAGTAGTATTTAAAGTAATGTGACGCAATTTAATATACCTACTAATCAGTAGTATTTGAAGTAATGTTGTGTTATATAATGAGAAACAGTAAATGGAAAAAAATGTTATGAAGTATCACTCTCTCTCTCTCTCTCTCTCTCTCTCTTTCTTTCTCTCTAGCAGTATTTGAAGTAATGTAACGAAATTTAGTATATTTCTCACCAGTAGTATTTGAAGTAATATAACGTAAAATAGTTTACCTCCCACTAGTAGTATTTGCAGCAATATCACGAAATATTCACAAGATGTGTATATTAAATCATGTAAAAGCGTGGGGTGTTCGGTTAGAATTCTGGTCATATAATCTGATAACGCGAGTTTGAGCCCGGGTAAAACTTTGTAGTTGATCAGTACTTGTAATGCCAAATCCTTACATCCACACAACTCGGCGGTTGCCAGTACATATGGCCTTTGTTACTCTGCCTTATAAATGTACCACCACCCTGAAGATTCACAGTAATATAAGTTTGTGAGAATATTAAATAATACAGAACAAAATATCACAGTAAGATATTACTTAACTTAACGTCTTTGTACTGGTTTAGACGACCATGCAGAGTCTGTATACAACCAGTTTCATTTACATCACATTGCTCTAAAAGCTATGCGCGTCCAATTTATTCTTAAATGCATACATGTCCCTGCCCCCACTACCTCCTCTGGCAATGTATTCCAAGCATTCACCGCTCTTTGACTAATAAAATATTTCCTAATATCTAATCTGGACCTCTCTTTATTCAACTTGTAGCTATGCCTCTTGTTATTGGAGGTGGCTGTATTTTTAAAAAAACGTGTTATAGTCTAATTTATCCATTCCTCTGATCATCTTAAAAACTTGTATTAAGTCACCTCGAATTCATCTCTTTTCTAGACACTCTATGCCGGTTTTTCTGAGTGTTTTCTGTAATTGACTGTAATTCTGTAATCCCACTATGAGCTTTGTCGCTCTTTTTTGTATTCTTTCCAGCATGTTTATATACACTCTATGATAAGGACTCCGCACCTGTACACAGTACTCCAATCTAGGTCTAACTAATGCTTTATACAGTTTGACTATCACTTCCTTGCTCCTATGCTTAATATTTCTTTTTATCATACCCAACATTGCATTTGCCTTTTTCACCGCTACCTGAACTTGCTCACTCACCTTACCTGTATCTATTATAACCCCTAGGTCCCAATACTTAATGTATGTATCACATGTGCTATTTCTATACTGATTTGTCTTAGGTAGGTCCGTGGTAGATCTACATAACTGTTTGTATCGCATCATGCGAATGTTAATTTTTGAACTCCATAACAAAGGGTTTGTACGGCTTGGCTTTCATTTGTTGTTTCGAAATTACAATATGTCGCCATTTTATTTTACCCATTCATTGGGTTTGTACTTCGAGGCTTCTCTTTGTCCTGTTCAATTGTTAAATGCCATTTGTAATTCTTCAGTTTCCTGACGCTAACTGTAAAAGGGTAAAAATTTGGATTGATATTTCGTACATACACTAACATATCGATTATATTTAGCAAGGGATCAAGATGCTGAGCAGCGCATGAGCTGCAGTGGTTAGCGACCCATAGCTGACTGCTAGCGTCAGGGCCAGCGAACCAAAGCTGCCAAGACCCTTATACACCTCCACGCGGTGATCCTGGATAACAGGCTGCAGTAGGGCAGACTGGCTAAGGAGAATGGATCGAAGAGGGAATGCTAACCCAGTGCTCAAAAAATGCTTGCTGAAGTCGGATGTGTTAGACCGAAAGGTGCAAATAACGCGGTCAAGCTGTAAACTACGACACAGCGCATTCCATTCTCTGAACTACATTCTGCTACTTAAGCCCTTTCAGTGTTTGGTAGTTGGAGATTGAGAACGAACGAAGCCAAGCCAAGCCATATTTAGCAAAATGGGTACATATGTTTTTGATATTGCAGTAGTTATAGCCCCTATCAGTCAGGCCTACCTATAGGATGATTAGATCTTGGTGTAACAACTCTCTACTTAGCTTTTTGTTTTTCTTCTCCTTGCAGTGTTGTTGTTTCACTTCTCTGTGTTACGAGAGATTATTTTCCCTAATCGGTAGGTGACCATGCAGGGTGCATCTCCGCTTAGCTAGATCTGCAGTTTCGTCCTCCCAGGATGTCAGACTCATTTCCAGGACCTTCATATCCCGCTTACACACATTTATCAACCTCAGCTGTGGTCGGCTAACACTTCTCTTGCCATCAGCCAATTATCCAAAGAGGATGTTTTTGGGAATGCGACCATTGTTATAGCGACGAACATCACCAATCCATTGCAGTTTTTGGTGACTAAGGAGATTGTAAATGCCCAGAAAACCGTTGCGAAAGTGAATCTCTGCATTTGTCACTCTATCCCTCCATATAATTGCAAGAAAGAATGACAGGCGCCGTAGATGGAAGGTGCTAAGCCGGTGCTCTTGTTTGGTATATGGTACACACGTTTCGTTACCATATAGGAGCGTGCTGTCGACACATAAACTATTGTTTTCCAAAACACGCGTTGTAAGGGAAGTAAATGTAGCAGCAGCTTTGCCAATGCGAATATCTATATGTGAGACTAGACATAGCTTGTTGTTGATGAGGCATCCCATGTATGTGAATTGGTGCACAGCTGTCAGTTCATAATTATCGACGCCAAGAGTTGGCGTGGCATCTACTTCCAGTTCCAGCACATTTATTTTGTTGAGACGTATTGTGAAGCCAAAATCTGTGTACGCTTGTGAGAATGGATCCATCAAGCTCTGAAGTTCCAGCTGAATGTGTGTGACAATTACAGCATCGTCAGCGAAAAGCAAGTACTACTGCACATATTTTAGCAGTGTTTTCATTTTAGTCCCATTCCATAAATGTGGCAACTTTTCTAACCTGTTGTCACGTTTTAACAGTTTAACAATTTCCACTTTCCGACCCAAAGTGGCAGGGCATGGTGACCAAAGATGACTCATAAGACAAGAGCCAAAACCAGCCACTGGTACAACAAATTTCGAGAAGAAAATTGGATTTGATAGGACAAACGCTACGGAAGGTACCGCACAAGATAGCCAACATACTCTTACACAGAATCTTTAAGGAAAGAGAAAGAGAGGTAGACCAAATAGTACACAGAGAAGAGAATGTGAGAAGGTACTAATATTAACTGATTGTACATGGAGAGAAGGAACAAAACAGCTCAGAATCGTGTATGCTGACAGGTTGTTGTCAATGATCTATGCCCCCAGAGAAGCGACGGATTTTGATTGGTAGTCTGCATTGCACTTGCTTCTTTTATATTACGCACAGTTTCAAAACCAAGCCATGAGAATTATAACAGGTGGCATGAAGTCAACGCCAATTGTAGAACTTGAAAAGATTACAAACTGCAATCCATGACCGATAGAAGAGACTGCAGAGCCCAGCTGCAGTCAGAGAAACTCCGAAGACTGACCGACCATCCAATGCACCAGAGACTAAACAATTTGGGAAATGGGAAACTAAAGCGGAGAAACTTTGCAGAAATAGCCAAAGCAAAGATGCACGAAGATCCCATAAACGCACTAACAACACCAAAACCCATCACTACTGTACGAAAACCTACCTGGCGGCAGGATATATTTCCAGAGGTGGTAGAAAATATACCAGGTATTGCAAACAAAAACTGCCAGACTGAAAAAGAAAGGAGAGATACTACCCTAAGCTTCATAACGAAAAGCTACCCAAGCATGGACTGGACCCATGCATACACCGACGGTTCTGTAACAAACACTCCACAGAACGGAGGGGCAGGAGCATTCCTGAACCTACCAAATGGCAGAAAAATAACACTGTCATTCGCTACTGGTAAGTACACAAGCAATTTCAGAGCGGAGGCAGAGGCACTGAGGGCGGCAGTGGAAGAAATGGTGACACACAGTGAAAATGAAAGCCATACAGTCCTGCTGACAGATGCTCTCGCCGTAGTCACAGCGCTAAAATACCAGAAAAACACTGAGCTTAATGACTTAAGAGCAGCACTCTGCAAACTGTGCCAGCAGTCCGCACCAAAAAGGGTAGTGGTACAGTGGGTCCCATCACACTGCAACATCCAAGGCAACGAGAAGGTAGACAGACTGGCAAAAGAAGGTGCTAGACTACCACAAACAGATACTAGTATGACGCCGCTTTTTTCGAAAAAATAATGGTTACTGTCTGACTGCGTACGCAGAAGAAGAAAAAGATATTACGCACAGTTTATTATTTCATTGACACTCGTAGCTTAGTTTGACGTGTTTGATAGCATTAACTGACCCCGTTAAGTCAAAGAAGAGAGGGTTGGTGTAGTGAAATGTCGTTGACCGGAGCACCGTAAATTGGAGGAAGCTAGTAGTCAGTAATGGACAAGTAAACATGAGATAGTAGACAGGTACATCGATATGTCAACAAAATGTTTGGCCACTCAAAAGAGAGAACTCGTTAGTGAAGTTCAAAATTCGAACAAGAGAAAGGAAATAGGTCGGTTTATAGATTGTTTTTGTTGCTGTTTAATGCCCACAATGAGTAGATTTACTCTTTTTTTACCCCGAAAAGGACGTTAAGTGACAGTTTGCAATACTGGCAAAAGCTTTCCTCACATCCTGAGTGTGCGGTTGAAGGTGGACCGGGCTGTCCAGGCGGTTATGTTTGGTTTTCATCTGCGTGATGCTTACTACTACGGGGATCTCGTCGATCCTGTACCTTGTTAACCACACTGCCAATAAGGACATCCCTTTTTTCAGAGAGAGTAATTCTGCATTTCGAGATGACGTCAGGGCCAGTACATTTTGCCTGACCCGGACTGACATGTCTGATCAGTATGGTGTGTCTGACCAGACGTTAGTCCTCCTCCCCCGGTTTATAGATATGTTTAGAACTACAGTCTTTGTAAATTCTTTCCCATTTGAAAAAAACTGGAACTCAAAGACTAGCTTGCATAATGTGATGCAAATTTATATTTGAAATATATGTTTTAAAAACGTTAATTGCCAATTTGTGTATACTCAAACCAATGGGAACAAATGTTGTTTATATGTTGTATATGAAAAAACTGTAACCATAAATAAACAGTACATTAATAGATATGCAGTAATGTGTTGAACATTTTAAACATTGCTCATCTGAAACATATAGGGCTAGTCTCTCGGTGGCTCGATTGACTCGCATCCAGTGTTCGTACAGCGATCTCAGTCCCGCCAGGCGGAGTGAAGCGCGGGCTTCCCTACTAAGCTCGCCCGTGTCTCCCCGGCTATGGAGCGGGACCAAGTTAGTGGCATCGTTTCGCTGCTAGCGGTGCGTTACTGTAGTCCGTATCGACAAGCTTTGTCAGTCCGTGTGGTTCGTAGTCGAAGGCTAGTGCGTATAGCCAATCTCCACAGTTCGTCTCGCTAGAGGTCCATCTCTCGCAATGAGCTTGGGACCGGCAATTGGAAAGCAGGAATCGTGCCTCAAGGCTCTGTCCTCGCCCGACCAACCGATCGGAGAAGGGCATGCCGGCAGGCAAAAATCGTCTCCAGTCCGAGTGAAAATCATCGCCGGGGCCGTTGGGATCTGTTCTGCGCAGAGCGCTGCCATCCCTCCCCGAGCGAGCCCAGTCGGTCCGTTGGTGTGTGTACGGGCCTCTGCCAGGCGGTCCTTGGTCGACGGAGTGAGGGACGGAACAACCGTCCTCCATCAGTCGGTCCCTGCAGCCGTACTCGTGAGGCTTTTTACACATCCATCCATCTCCGACCGGTGTGTGTGGTTCGTCCGTCTCCGACATATATATGGTTGATTCTGCCAGTAGTCATATGCTTGTCTCAAAGATTAAGCCATGCATGTCTAAGTTCACACTGTCTCACGGTGAAACCGCGAATGGCTCATTAAATCAGTCGAGGTTCCTTAGATGACACGATCCTACTTAGATAACTGTGGTGGTTTTAGAGCTAATACATGCTTACCAAGCTCCGACCCTCGCGGAAAGAGCGCTTTTATTAGTTCAAAACCAATTGTCGTTTCCCCTCGCGGGGTTGCAGCGTCCCCACTGGTGACTCTTGATAACTTTGTGCTGATCGTATGGCCTCATGTGCCGGCGACGCATCTTTCAAATGTCTGCCCTATCAAATGTCGATGGTACGTGACATGCCTATCATGTTTGTAACGGGTAACGGGGAATCAGGGTTCGGTTCCGGAAAGGGAGCATGAGAAACGGCTACCACATCCAAGGAAGGCAGCAGGCGCGCAACTTACCCACTCCCAGCACGGGGAGGTAGTGACGAAAAATAACAATACGGGACTCTTTTGAGGCCCCGTAATTGGAATGACTACACTTTAAACCCTTTAACGAGGATCTTTTGGAGGGCAAGTCTGGTGCCAGCAGCCGCGGTAATTCCTGCTCCAATAGCGTATATTAAAGTTGTTGCAGTTAAAAAGCTCGTAGTTGGATCTCAGGCGCAGGAGGGCGGTCCTGCTAGCGCCGGTTCACTGCCCGTTGTCTCCTGCCCTACCGTCTGCCGGCTCTCCCCCGCGGGTGCTCTTCGCTGAGCGTCCAGGTTGGCCGACGTGTTTACTTTGAAAAAATTAGAGTGTTCATAGCAGGCCTCGGCTACCTCAATAATTTTGTTGGTTTTCGGAACTGGAGGTAATGATTAACAGGGACAAACGGGGACATTCGTATTGCGGCGTTACAGGTGAAATTCTTGGATAGCCGCAAGACGAGCTACTGCGAAAGCATTTGTCAAGAATGTTTTCGTTAATCAAGAACGAAAGTCAGAGGCGCGAAGACGATCAGATACCGTCGTAGTTCTGACCATAAACGATGCCGACTAGCGATCAGCAGGAGTTGCTTTGATGACTCTGCGGGCAGCTTCCGGGAAACCAAAGTGTTTGGGTTCCAGGGGAAGTATGGCTGCAAAGCTGAGACTTAAAGGAATTGATGGAAGGGCACCTCCAGGAGTGGAGCCTGTGGATTAATTTGACTCAACACGCCAACACTGAAATGATTGACAGGCCGAGAGCACTTTCGTTGAGTCTAATAGGGAACGTATGCTGGAATTAGACCCTCGAATGACAGGTTAGTTTTACTCAATTAATGACAGGGCGTTGCTACGGTAATCCTGTTCAATTCGAGAGGAATCGCAGGTCTCAGACACTTGGTCCACGTACTTGGTGGATAAGCCAATGGTGCGAAGCTACCATCTGAGAGATTACGGCCGAACGCCTCTAAGCCTGAGTCCCGCCCTGAATCTGAGCACCACTGCGACGGGAGGCAACGATATGGTTGGGACCTGGGGCTCGCGTGTCAGCCCGACCCGGTCGAGAAGCAGAAAGAGGTCTCTGCCGTCAGCCGATCAAAGCGGGCGGGGAGCTGCTCGATATTCACCGCATATGGTGTTGAGGTGTGAAACCACTAGTAGAAGACTTAGTTAACGGTCGGGGTATCGTAAGCAGTAGGGCAGCCACCTCACTGCAAACTGTTGAGACTCAGCCCTTGATCATGATATATGTCCCCACACCAAGCGAACAACATCTCCGTGCCATGACCAGGCTTGTCCGCTGGTTAAATGCACTCTTGTCTCGCTCTTAATCTCTGTCTGCTATCAGTCATCCCAAATGGACGCAGAAGAGATGCAGGCCAGCGGACATTGCACCTCTGCCCTATTGTGACAACCTCCCAGGTGGCGGGGAATGCTAGGCGTACCATCACTGCAGAGGAGCTGAGAAAATAAAGGGAGCAAAGAGATACCCCACTAACATGCATATGCTACGGTTCTGGCAGGACGTGACGATCCTGAGACACAGTCACACTGGACTGCCTCTCTTCCGGGATAGTACAAACTAGTACATAGTCCATCATATCATATCATCACCACACCCTATAGACACGAGTGGTGAAGAATCGATGTCCTGCAAGACAACTTCTCTAAGAGAGACAACTCTGACCACAAACAATTTCTGCCTTGCAGATAGGCTGGGGACAGTCAAAGGCTAAGGAGGGTATCGCTACAGAAACGCCTGTTGAAATCGAATGCAATGGGCCATAGGCTTAACGAAACAGTGCAACGTATTTCGCTGTATGATGACGTTACAACCTAACAGAAAACAGTGTGGTGGTGATTATCCTGTGGATTGCTGCCAAGCAGCGAGAGTGCCGGGCCCCACGCCTAGAAGGGGCCCACCCAATGCTACTGGTGGTCACCCACCAATGTGTTGTGGAGTCAAGGCACAAGGTGATGGGGCAAAAACTATTGACCAAAAACCAAACACCCTCAGAATACTACAGTGGAATGCGGAGGGAGTCATTAACAAAAGCCTTTCCCTAACACATCACCTGCATGAAGGCAAGATTGACGTGGCATGTATTCAAGAAACGCACCTCAACAACAACCACAAATTCTCAATCAGAGGATACCAGACCTTCCGTCTTGATAGAGAAGGTCACAAAGGAGGGGTTCTGATACTGACACGTAACTGCATACCGAGTAGCGCGGTAGCTGTCAATCACACTGGACAAGCAGAAATTGTAGGAGTCGACATAATGACACAAGAAACGAAAATCCGCATCTTCAACCTGTATGCTCCACCCAACAAAGACATGTAGCTCTCGAGTATGGAAATCAAGGATTCCATCTGCCTAGTAGTTGGAGACTTCAACAGCCACTCGGAGCGATGGGGATATTCGGACACAGACAACAGAGGTGATGAAGTGGAAGATTGGGAGATAGACACAAATCTATATTTTATCAATAACCCGGAGGACAGCCCTAGCTTCTATTCTAGAACATGGCATACCACCTCTACTCCAGACTTGGCCTTTTCCACGGTGGACATTCACCACAAAATAGACCGCCAGGTGCTCAACCAATTGGCAGGTAGCGACCACAGGCCAATTAGGCTAGAAATTGATATGGAAGTAGGCCCACGGGAAATAAAACCGCTCCCACGTTGGAACTATAAACGAGCCGACTGGGACAGATTTGCAATGCTGACAGATGGGCTGTGTGAAAGAATCAACACACGGAATAACAATATGAAACCCATGGTGGAAAGCTTAAGCAAAGCAATAATGCAAGCAGCCACCAAAACGATCCCAAGAGATGCAAGGAAAAACTACAAGCCATATTGGAGTGACGAACTGCAGAAAGCGGCAGACGAAGTCTCAAATGCTAGGAACATGGCAGAGAGAACAATCTATGGAGGCAAATATCGCCCTCAAAGCCATCACGGCGAAATACAAAAGAACACTAAACCAAATAACAAGAGACAGTTGGAAAAACAAAACAGAAAGCCTCAATTATGATAAAGAAGGGAACAAACTATGGAAGTTAGTCAGAGCCATGAATGACGAAACACCATCAAATAAACAAATTACCATCAAACAGGGCGACAACATGCTTACTTGAAAAAAGCAGCAAACGCCTTTATAGAAGATTATGCCAGAGCAAACCACATTGATGTTAGTACAGACAGGCATACAGACATTAGTGAAGAACAAAAGAGCCACAACAACATCAATATGGCACCAGAGGAGCACATGATGGCAAAACTAACAATGAACGAAATGGAAGAGGCCACAAGAACTTTAAAGAAAAAGAAATTGCCCGTAAAAGATGGGGTAACAAAAAAAATGCTGATAGGGTTGGGCCAAACAGAAAAGAGGAATTTACTATCAGTCCTGAACCAGAGCTGGAAAAGGGGAATTGTACCGCAGGCATGGAAAGACACTGTACTTATACCAGTACCAAAGAAAGAAAAAGATAGAACAGATCCAAATGGATACAGGCCTATCAGTCTACTGAGCTGTGTAGGAAAACTGATAGAGCGTATGATAAACACCAGACTGATGTGGCATCTGGAAGAAAAACACATACTAATTCCACAGCAAGCAGGTTTTAGACAGCACAGATCCACTGAGGACCAGATCACTCTTATAGCCCAGGAAATACAGGATGCTTATCAGGAGAAAAAACACACAGTAGCTGTGTGGGTGGATTTAGAGAAGACATTTGACAAGGTGTGGAAAGAGGGACTTAAAGTCAAGCTACGAAGAAGTGAAGTTTGTGGGAAAATGTACAGATGGATCAGCCACTAACTCGAAAACAGAACAGCCAGAGTTCAAGTACAAGGGCAGATGAGCAAAAAGGTGACACTTGAGCAGGTAGTACCTAAAGGGGAAGTACTGACACCCACACTTTTCCTGTGTATATAAACGACATCACAGAGAATGTACCCAGAAGAATCCACAGCTCCATGTTTGCAGACGATCTGGCTATGTGGACCTCTGAAAAAAATATCACCATAGCAAACAATCGGATTCAACAGGCCCTAACATCGTTGGAGGAGTGGGCGAACTCATGGCTGGTCAAAAAAAATGAGGAAAAAACAACATGTACTTCTTCATCTTCTTCTTCGTTCGCAGTCAGACAGTAACCATTATTTTTTCGAAAAAAGCGGCGGTCATCCTGAGGCTGTCGCCACTGCCATAGAGCTTGTCTTGCAGTTCCACTGATGATGGCCACATCTGCTATCTCTGATCCTCGTATGTCGGGCAGTTCTGCAGCAGATGTTCAGCGGTCATTTTACCAGTACCGCACGGGCATTCGTCGGCTCCACCCATCTCAACGACATGTCCACAAATAGAGACTTGCTGTAAATGTCAAGTAAGGGCGCCATCATACTTTTCCAGATGATATCAAACCGTGTTAATATGTCTGATACCTCGCCATTCACAGGCTGTTTGCAGTGGCAATTCATTAACTTAACAATATCCTTTAATACGTTTATCAATAGGTGTCTACATTTGAAGCTAAAAATGTACCAATAGGTCGTTTATGTAGCAAGCTCACTTCTTGCGTGTGGTCGGTCCTATAATAAGATGACGTTGGGGGAAGGGAGGATGGGGTATTATAATGTATTGATAGCAATGTCAAGGAGAATCAGGATGATCGATTTATATGGTATTGTACTGTGTTTGATAAATCATATGTAAATACATAACACATTTTACAGTAGTTGCAAAAAAAATCCAGTTTTTAAAGATTCTCACGTGAGTCTTCATGAATCTAGTGGTAGAACTTCTAAGGATAACATGAAAAACAAAGTGCATTGCATAAATCTAGAAATAATAAAGTATTATTCTTGGAGCTATCACACATTTAATGTATCAATTAAACAAATATACTCACGCTAATTAGATTCACACCAGTCAGATAAATTGAAGAGTATAACATGTTGAATGAATCTTAAACCCTCCTTCTGTCAATATTCCTGTTCCTCTTTCAATACATGATCATCACATTTATTCCAGTAGTCTTTGTTTATGTTTTATAGGACATCATGTGTAAGTTTCTTAACATTGCAGATATTAAAAGTTGTATTTTGAGCGTCCACCTGATCTTTCACTTTAGCCCACAAGCTTCATAGAATCTAAATGAGAAATACGGTGGAAGCCTTAAACTCACCTGGCCATGCTCTTGTATTATTTTGTCAATATGAAATATTTTCTTCTTGTGTATCCTTTACAAGAGTACGTTTTAAACACATTTTACTTAAACGAATGTTTTCCTTGGTAAGCCACGACTTTATTTCATTGTTAGTACCTGAGGAGGTAGGAGCATAGACTTGGAGTACCATCATTGTTAGTACCTGAGGAGGTAGGAGCATAGACTTGGAGTACCATCATTATTAGTACCTGAGTAGGTGGGAGCATAGACTTGGAGTACCATTATTGTTAGTACCTGAGGAGGTACCATTTAAGTTTAAATGGCAAATTACTGCAGCAAAACGACAACCCAAACTATCTGGGAGTCACATTCGATCGGCGCATGACATGGAAAAGTCAGATCGAAAGAAACCGAATGAGAGCCAGAGAAAGAATGGCAATCATGAGGAAACTTGCTGGCACAAGCTGGGGAGCAGACGAAGGCATACTTAAGAAACTGTACACTGGAAGAATGAGACAAGTTCTCGAGTATGGCATTGCGGCATGGACAACAGCAGCTAATGCGAACTTCGATAAAGTTAGCAAACTTCAAAACCAAGCCATGAGAGTTATAACAGGAGACATGAAGTCAACGCCAATTGTAGAACTTGAAAAGATTACAAAACTGCAATCCATGACCGATAGAAGAGACTGCAGAGCCCAGCTGCAGTCAGAGAAACTCCGAAGACTGACTGACCATCCAATGCACCAGAGACTTAACAATTTGGGAAATGGGAAACTTTGCAGAAATAGCCAAAGCAAAGATGCACGAAGATCCAATAAACGCACTAACAACACCAAAACCCATCACTACTGTACGAAAACCTACCTGGAGGCAGGATATATTTCCAGAGATGGTAGAAAATATACCAGGTATTGCAAACAAAAACTGCCAGACTGAAAAAGAAAGGAGAGATAATACCCTAAGCTTTATATCGAAAAACTACCCAAGCATGGACTGGACCCATGCATACATCGACGGTTCTGTAACAAGCACTATACAGAACGGAGGGGCAGGAGCATTCCTGAACCTACCAAATGGCAGAAAAATAACACTGTCATTCGCTACTGGTAAGTACACAAGCAATTTCAGAGCGGAGGCAGAGGCATTGAGGGCGGCAGTGGAAGAAATGGTGACACACAAAGAAAATTAAAGCCATATAGTTCTGCTTATAGATGCTCTCGCCGTAGTCACAGCGCTAAAAAGTCAGAAAAACACTGAGCTTAATGACTTAAGAGCAGCACTCTGCAAACTGTGCCAGCAGTCCGTACCAAAAAGGGTAGTGGTACAGTGGGTCCCATCACACTGCAACATCCAAGGCAACGAGGAGGCAGACAGACTGGCAAAACAAAGTGCACGACTACCACAAACAGATACTAGTATGACGTACGAAGAGTCAAAACGGCTTATCAAAGCCAGATACATGACCAAATTGGAAACCGAACATACTGGTTACACCAAAAACGATGCCTATTACCAGTTGAACAGAAGAGAGCAGGTCGTTGTCTTCAGACTTCGCACTGGCCACAATAGACTGAGGTACCACCTATTCAACACATTGAAGATAGGTGGCACCGACGAATGCCCGTGTGGTACCGGTAAAATGACCGCTGAACATCTGCTGCAGAACTGCCCGACATACGAGGATCAGAGAGAGAAGATGTGGCCATCACCAGTGGAACTGCAAGACAAGCTCTATGGCAGTGTCGACAGCCTCAGGATGACCGCCGCTTTTTTCGAAAAAATAATGCTTAATGTCTGACGGCGTACGCAGAAGAAGAAGAAGAAGAGGAAGAAATGTATGGTGCTTCGTGTGGCTACATTCTACTAAATTTGACCTATCATAATCCGTGGGTGAATTAACGCACACGTACCTCTAATTTCCTTTTTAATGTAAAGCACATTTCTTGTGATGTATGACTTGCTTTTTATTTATTTATTTCATTTTTAAATTTTATAGATTTTGTTGTACAACTTTATTTTCGTTTGTTAATTTCATTTTTTTTTCATTTTTTTTTTTTTTTTTGCGGCTGTCCTGTGCGTTTTATTTTGATATCGTTTTAGTTGCTGGAACGACCAGATTAGCAAACACTGAGGAAGGTGAAATGCTGAGGCCGGACTAAAACATACACACTTACACAACCACAAACGGGCACACACACACATATACACACCACACACACATACACACACCACACACACATACACATATACATACATACATATACACATTCACATACTCACACACGCATACGTCAACTTTTGAAAATGATTATAATAACTTAACGAAGTTCTGCCAGAATGTGATACCCCAATGGACTACACAGTACAATTCGAGAAATTGTGCATTGTAAAGTCAATAAAATGTACAATTGAACTAGAGGAAAAGAATATTCAAGATGATTGTGCTTAAATATGATACCATAAGCCAGTTGACGACAGTCAAATTATAGTTACGGGGAAAGCACTCAGTTATACAACACTCCCCGAAACATCATTTCCGGCACCAAAAGGTAAACACGACAATAAGATAATGTAAAATTTACGAAATCGCGAACGGGTTTTACGATATCGCAAACGGTTTTCACGATATCGCGCACTGGATTTACGATATCACGAACGGGTTTTACAATATCGAGAACGGGTTTTACAATATCGTGAACGGGTTTTACGATATCGAGAACGGGTTTTACAATATCGCGCACTGGTTTTACGATATCACGAACTGGTTTTACGATATCGCGAATTGTTTTACGATATCGCGAACGGGTTTTACGATATCGCGAACGGGTTTTACAATATCGGGAAAGGGTTTTACGATATCGCGCACTGGTTTTACGATATCGCGCTCCGGTTTACAACGTTATCATCATTAATTAAAGTGCAGAGAAAAAACAACTGAAGAAATATTTGAACACTCGTCGTGGCCTACGTGTAGGAAGACTAACTGTGGCAGTGGGCACGTTCTGTTGTTAAAGCCAACAATGATATGTGATTAATGAGAACAGATTGTTGGTTGCTTGGTTGTTGATCAAGCGGTCTATAGGCTCCTGCTATATGGCCCAATACTATATAGTGGTATATGCAAGTGTTTGTAAGCTGTTGTTTAGTTCCGTACAAAGTGTTCCATTTGTCTGACCTCGGAGGAAGAAGCTCTTTCCTAACACTGGCAAGAGCAGAACATTGAAGAAGATGATGCTCAACAGTTTCATTCGGATGTGTGCACAACCGGCACTATATTCTGGTTGGATTTTGTTCAAGTGACTGTTAATTTGTATGTGTTGAGTGCGAAGACGTAAAATGCTGCTTTGGTCTCTCCTTTTCAGAATGCCAGCATAACAAAACATAATTAAATTAGAACATATAACTCTCCGTTCATATCTCTTATTAAAACTAGCATTACTTAGATGCATTGCCCAATAGAACTGAGATACGTTATTTGATGGGGGTGTGTGAGGAGGTAGGGGCGAGATATTTATGATCAGGAAGAAATTAAGGCTGTTAGCTGCACCGATTGCCACAAAGTGTGCAGGTAAGGCTACTATTTTATCCCCAGTGAAAAAAATCCTCGAGCTTAACATGGTTTGAACCAACGTCTACTAATATCAGGCCTAGGGTATCCTAACCGCTCGGTCACTAGTTACTCCTAGTTACATTTTTGAATGGAAATCTCCCCGTGTCACTAAAAGCATTCAGCACTCACAAAAAAGGTAGATTGTACATCACATGCCCAGAGATACACACCTTTAATCAGGTGTAACTGGACCACATGGCTCTTAAGTGTAAACCCGCATGACCTTGGATGACCCTTCTCCAACACTCGCCATAAGCAGTTAGGATGATCTTGGATGACCTTTCTCCTGCACTCACCATAAGCCGTTTGGTAACTTTCTGACCTTGGATGACCCTTCACCTGCACTCACCATAAGCAGGTAGAGTAACCGTATGACCTTGGACGATCCTTCACCTGCACTCACCATAAGCAGGGTAACCTTATCACCTTGGATGACCCTTCACCTGCACTCACCATATGCAGTTAGGGTGACCTTGGATGACCCTTCACCTGCACTCACCATAAGCAGTTAGGGTGACCTTGGATGACCCTTCACCTGCACCCACCATAAGCAGTTAGGGTGACCTTGGATGACCTTTCACGTGCACTCACCAAAAGCAGTTACGGTATCCTTATGACCTTGGATGACCCTTCACCTGCACTCACCATAAGCAGTACGGTATCCTTATGACCTTGGATGACCCTTCACCTACACTCACCATAAGCAGTTAGGGTGACCTTGGATGACCCCTCACATGCACTCACCATAAGCAGTTAGGTTGACCTTGGATGACCCCTCACATGCACTCACCATAAGCAGTTAGGTTGACCTTGGATGACCCCTCACATGCACTCACCATAAGCAGTTTGGGTAACCTTTGTTCACAAGATTCTTCTACGGAGCAGCTTGTGGTTATCATCCGGGTATCACTACCCACTTCACTAACTCCTGGGAGAATTAAGAGGGCACAAACAGCCTAGAACTGCCCGAGACATCGCTTCCCCATCACCTGGCTGCTAATTTATCTTACAGGAGCCAGCAGTTGATCTGGAACACATCGGCCGGTATAAGAGAGAGAAGCGGGGTGGGAATTGATTCAGACCTTTCAATATCTTCAATATAAGACACAAATGATGGCTCTGTAGTTGCAGATAAAGATTGGGAGAAATCTGTTTGGCTAGATCTGGGCTGGAATCGATGAGTTATATCATGGTCAGATGGTACATATTAATCAACACCCCCCCCCCCCCCCCAGTAACCTCAAGTCCACGTCGTGCTCCGTGTCACATCATTCTGGCCTACGGGGTGGGGATCGGTCTATGTGATCCCCATAGGGGTTGGTGTAACCCTAGCCAACGTTGGAAAGTGTTGAAGCTAACTCAGTATAAATTACTTCCAGCAACAACAGCATCAAATAACAACAACATCAGAGTCTGAGCTTTTCTTTTTCAGACGGTTGCTCCTTTTTCCTTAGACTTCCTTAACTGTTAGTTAGGTACTGATTTGCTTCTAGGTAGACTGGAGCGTATCGAGACTAGATTTGTATTTTTGTGTTCTTTTACGTTCGCCTTATTTATTTATTCTCTAAGGCTGTGTACGTTGTCCTATGTTTTTATTTTGCGCCTGTCGGTCCAGTGCATCCGACTTCGGCATGCACTTTATGTAAGGGTATGCTTCCACTGGGTAACGGCCGGTGCTGTGATGGGGATCGAACCCAGCAGATTCGGGTTGTGAGGCGTGTCACTTAATCACTAGCCCACTGGTTTGAACCAGTTACATTTGCCGTCACAAGCAAGCTGTCTAACTACTCAATAAGTGTAGTAGAATAAAGAGTGATGGTCTACTGTGCTGACAAAAGTTACGTGTAAAGACAGCAGCATTCAGTTATTTTATTTCTTTTAAACACCTCCCCCCTCCCCCTCCCAGGCACAAACACATCGACACTATTTTCATCAACCAGTAAGCAATCACGTCTAGCATGAGGCTGAATCGCCTAACTGGTAGCATACTGCCCTCCAACTATTTCACACCCCAACTTGCCAAAAGCCCACAAGACATAGATCCCTCTCTGGTTTTCAATGAAAGCTCTAGAAATACGACAGTAGGATAAAGGGGCGAATAACTCGTTTTCCTGTAGTACAGAAGATCAGGTCTATGATGGTGTTGATATACAATTGTTGTCCGTATCTCAATGCACCCGCGCAACTGATGACACACAGATAACGTGTAAATCATCAGAGCTCAGTTTAGAACAATGGAATACGCTGTCTGGCGAGTTTATTTGTCCTGCTGCGCGTGCACGCCAAACGATGAAAGTGTGACAATCAGGGGAAGATAAGTGTTACGTATCACACTGAGTTCCCCCGTAACGCTAAACTGCATGTCCGTATCACATGTTTAACTTATCTTTGCTGACTTTCTGCCTACTTCTGTGAACGGGAGAAAACGAATACGCCCTATCGCGCCAACTAAAAACTATAACCAGGGTTCGGTGACCAACCTTCATCAAAATCATCTACAGAAGACCTGAGCCCAGAGCTGGGATACTTGATTACAGGCTTAGTGCGTGTCGGGTTAACTGGGAGTGCACTCTTGTCAGTCTCGCTTTGGATTTTATCCTGTCAGTTGGCTAGAGATAACTATGAGAAGAATGGGGTCAGTGGCATCTTTAATGGCAGCTCCGTTCCAGAGTTTTTTCACACTGATAATCATGATGTTTTATATCGCTTGGTATTCCATTTTGTGTCAAATTGTACACCTGCAAAATATATTCTTAGAGTTGATATAGCTGAGTGGTAAGGCGCTCGCCTCTCAAATAATCGATCGAGCCGTTTGGTGGACGAATCCTGAAAGTTTCAAATGTCTCTTGGTCTCAACGAAGGTGGGACCGACACTTAGTCATTTCGGAGACTGTTGATTAACTAGGAAGTCTCGTGTACATTATGTGAACGCAAAATAATCATTGGCAGTGGGACTTTTAAAAGAACGAGTTGTAAGTCGCCGTCCGAATAAACATTCTAAAGGTACCACAATTCTTACCTCAATAGAAGTTACAAGATAATTGTTCTCTTGTGCTTCAGGCTAGGAACCTCTTGAGTAGTTTATGTATTACTTTATGCATCAGTGGTAGCAGTTGTACAGACACTGGTATAGGCTTCACTATTTACAAAACAAACATTTGAGCAGAAGGACAGAACAGGTAACGAAATCGCATGTAAGACACTGCCGTTGATGATGAAGTGTTGATGTTTGATATTACTACAACTTAGCTTTTTATGATTAAGGGTGATCAGTTTCCCTCCTCAGCACAATGACTTCTGAAACTGTAAGGTACCAATTTACAGTTGGTCAGACTAGATCGGGTCAAGATTGAGTATTGAATCGTAAAGCATGTCCTATTCCTGTTAAATGCAAGCGCTCCAACAACACTGCTATTCCAGAATGTTGGAGTGACCTTTGTATAAACTTCAGGTTCTAATTAATCGGCAGTTACAAAATTCCGTAAATAGTGTTTACTGCCGCATCTGGCAAGGAAGCTGCCAAGCGCACCAGTTTATGGAGCAGTTTGAGAATCCCTTGATAATGTTTCTCTGTCAAGCTGAGAAACTGTCAAGCATATCCGTTCATGAAGCAGTTTGAGAATCCCTTGATAATGTTTCTCTGTCAAGCTGAGGAACTGCCAAGCTTACCCGTTTATGAAGCAGTTTGAGAATCCCTTGATAATGTTTTTCTGCCACGCCTAGAAACTGCCAAGTGCGCATGTTTATTAACCAGTTTAAAACAACTCAAACCCAGTGTGCCTAAACAAGCGATGGAGCTGAGCATAAAGTCTACAGTCAGATGACATGCGATGGGTCTCATCAAGGACCACCTCCACAGAATGGGTCTCAGAGACACCGCCACGTGCAATTGTGGAGCGCCCAAGCAAACACCAGAACATATTCTTCAGGACTGCCCTTCCTATACCGACCAAATGTAGTCAGTTTGGCCCGGGGAAGCGACCATGCTCGAAAAGCTGTGGGGGACCGGCGAAGACCTGAAACGCAGTCTCCTTGTGAACCTCACTGAACTAGAAATAGAATCAGTTGATCGAAGAAGAAAAAGATGAAATGCATGCCTGGAAGCTGCCAAGCGCACCGGTTTAGGAACCAACTTGAGAATCCCTTTGACAGTGTTTACTGCAACGCCTGGAAACTGTCAAGCACACATGTTTATTAACTAGTTTAAGAAAACCAAAGCCGAGTGTGTCTCAACAAGCGATGGCGCTGATAATGAAGTCCACCATCAGATGGCATACTATGGGTCCCATCATTGGTCTTCACCACAACCACAACATACTCGACCATGACAGCAACCCTGAGAGCAGTCCTACAGTTTGTGTTATATAATGATGCCAGGAATAAATGCATCTCGAATGTAATGACATTACTTGAATCCGGTGCAATAAGACGGAATAGCAGCATGGTCCACGGCACCAATAGTAACTTTCAAAATATGAATACAACCCAAAGCCAAGGTTTACGTATCATAATGGAGCTAAGAGAACATCACCAATAAATGTAATTGAGAACATCACCAATAAATGTAATTGAGAATATCACCAATAAATGTAATTGAGAATATAACCAATAAATGTAATTGAGAACATCACCAATAAATGTAATTGAGAACATCACAAGAATCGAAAGTATGGAGACGCGCAGACACACACAGAAAACCACAAAAAAAACACTCGATCAGGGGAAGACGTTCAAAGGAATGAAAGATCACCCAGAATATGACATGATAAATTGCATGGGAAGAGGGAGAGTAAAAAGATACCACTTCATATAAAAAACAAAATAACTCTCAAGAGCAGACCAAATCGTAAGACAGATGGTGGCTAGAGAACTAAAATAAATATCATAATTTCCCATGAAAAAAAGCCAAGTCCCCTGAAAAGGTAAAGATCATAGAGGGAATATGGAAGAAGGGAACTCATACACATTAAGATTGGACATTTATTACAGAAGAATATCTTAGGAGTGTATACCTACCAGAAACATGGATACGCGTATATACAAAGGGTTCATCTAACAAAGCCACATGCAATGGAGGTGTTTGTTTTTTTACAGACCGAGGAACGGAAAAGAAAAAACTCGAATATTAACAACGGGAACATACTCTAATAACTTCCATGCAGAAGCATAGGCACTGAAGACTGCAGCTGAGCTTGTAATCCAAGATAAAGATGTCCACCAAGAAAACATAGTATTCCTGACTGATGCCACGTCAGTAATAGCAGTGCTAAAACAACACAAAGATGAAGATCTCGAGCAATGTATGTTCTCCTTGACACAGCTCTCATCAGAACACCCAAGGTTGGTCATACAGTGGATCCCATCCCAAAGCAATAATGAAGGCAATGAAGTTACAGACAAACTAGCAACGTTTGGAGGAGCATTCCCACAAACAGATCTGAGTATCACATATAATGAGGCCAAAACCATAATTAAAGCCAACTTCTGGGGAAAATGGGCTGATCAACACCTAGACTTCCGAAAAGAAGACAGCTACTATAACTTAACTAGAGAAGAGCAAGTCATCATCTTCAGACTGAGAACTGGACATAAGAGACTCATGTGTCATCTTTGCAAAAGATTGAGGATTGAGACAGAAGACAGGTGTCCATGTTGGGAGCATACCATGGCAATGGAACACATCCTGTAAAGCTACATGCTAACGCAGGAAAACAGAGCACAAAAATGACCTCGCCAGACAGATATGAGAAACCTACTTTATTGAGATTAAACAGCCTTACAAATAAAGGTGTCATTTGCAAGAGAAACCCGCACCTTAAATCCTGTAATGTCATCAACTTACTTGAATACTGTAATATAGTCCACTTACTTGAATGCTGTAATGTAATCCACTTACTTGAACACTGTTACGTAATCAATTTACTTTAATCCTGTAATGTAATCAACTTACTTTAATCCTGTAATGTATTCAACTTACTTGAATACTGTAATGCAATGAACTTACTTGAACACTGTAATGCAATCAACTTACTTAAATCATGTAATGTAATGACCTGACTTAAATAATGTAATGTAATGAACGTTTCTGTTTATTTTAGATCCACAAGAACTAAAATAACTTTTTCATCGAATTCTTTAACCCTCGGATGTAGTAACTTTGATATATTTTCCATCCTAGGGAATTCTAGTGAAGGTACATCTGGTTATATTGGATCATCTGGTTATATTGGATCATCTGGTTATATTGGATCATCTGGTTATATTGGATCATCTGGTTATATTGGATCATCTGGTTATATTGGATCATCTGGTTATATTGGATCATCTGGTTATATTGGATCATCTGTCTCTATTTTGAAACGTCTGGCTACATTGATACATCTGGCTATACTGGTACATCTGGTTATATTAATACTTCTGGTTATATTGGATCATCTGTCTCTATATTGAAACGTCTGGCTATATTGATACATCTGGCTATACTGGTACATCTGGTTATATTAATACTTCTGGTTATATTGGATCATCTGTCTCTATATTGAAACGTCTGGCTATATTGATACATCTGGCTATACTGGTACATCTGGTTATATTAATACTTCTGGTTAAATTGGATCATCTGTCTCTATATTGAAACGTCTGGCTATATTGATACATCTGGCTATACTGGTACATCTGGTTATATTGATACAGCTCAGTATCTTGGTACAGCTGGTTATATTGATGCATCTAGTTGAATTGGTACATCTGGTTGCATTGGCACCTCTGGTTGTATTGGCACATCTGGTTATATTGGCACAGCTGATTGTATTGGCACATCTGGTTTTATTAGTATGTTTTATTCATACTAACTTGTTTTCTTCAATGTGTAGATTGAGTGTATTGTGATTAACATACGATCTACCACATAGCAAGAGTTGGGAGATGTATTTTATGACTAGACATCTAAACCAATTTATATCTTCCACACTGCATGGCACATTTCAATCATCGCCTTCTTTGTCGTCCGCATAAATCATCAAGTTTATATCGGTTCTAAACTTGGTGGTTTTACATGCTTCTGTCATCGCCATACATTTTAACCCACAAGTTATCACATCTATTCCAACCATAAATTTGACTTACGGTCTCAGACATATCACGTCCCTGTACAGTCCCACATGTTATCTCACAGTTAGACTTCGCTGCAAGAATCGGACGATTCAGGTTTTCTAACTGCACTTTGAATGTCTGAAACAGTGTACAGTCAACAAAGAGTTAATTATCCTTATGAATGTCTGAAACAGTGTACAGTCAGCAAAGAGTTAATTATCCATATGTGTGAATCGTTGTTCTTATGATAACTTGGCCACCTTAAATTGTTTTAAATTGTGTTGTTGTTTTTCTCTGGTGAAGGCCTTCTGGTCGCAACATAGATTTCGTTTACGTTCTTGCTCCGACGTGCTATCTAAACCACAGGTGTCTATGTTCTTTATATTCATTCAGTGTTAGAGTATTTTAAAAAGTTAAGTTGGACAAAAGTTTTATGACTTTTTAACGTTCACGTGTACACACTTAACTGTCTGCTTCATCCCTGTGTACATGTCGACTGAATGATGTGTATTACAGGACTGTTCCCCGTATGACCAGTTAGTTAAGTCTTTAAGAAACAATGTCCCAACGATTCAAAACTGAACTCAAAACTGTGGGAAGCTAAAGAGGAGCTCAAAACAACAGTGGAGTTCATCACGAGAACTCTGCAGAAACTCTGCTCACACAAAACTCGTTGGTTTCCCAATAAGAAAGTCAAGCAGGATTGTCTCACGATGTCTAAAACCCACCCCTACTACTAAAATATACCCTAAAATTATCATAGCTCTACTTGCATTGAGAAGAGGTATTGCTGCTAAAATTGAACGAGAGATAAACGACCTTAAACACCCAATATGTGGACACCAGGAGCAAACTCAAGATTCACATGACTCAAATCTAGGCATAGTTTCCTTAAACCCAGAAAAGCCATACAGTTAGGCTCTGAAAATCGTCACACAGAAAGATAGTTCAACAGATGTGTAAAGAAGTGCAGTAAAATGACCCTGGGGATGCGTAGAAAATGAAGAGGCCCACTGACATGCTGAGTATATACAGGAAGGAGGCTCAAACGTTCGAAAATATAAGGAAAGAGACGTTAAGTGAATATAATCGAAGATTCCAACAGCGTGTAGATAAAAGAAATATAGACGTGTGAAGAAAATACATTAAGGGGTCTGCAGACGTGGGAAGATTATAAACGAAGAGATCCACTGGCGTGTGGAATATAGAAGCACATAGACTCGCGGACCTATGAAGACTAGAAGCAAAGAGGTCGACAGCGTGCGGAATGAAGAAGTAAAGAGGTCCACAGCGTGCGGAATAAAGAAGCAAAGAGGTCCACAGCGTGCGGAATAAAGAAGTAAAGACACTCACAGCTCTGTGTAGAATAATAGCGAAGAGGCTCACAGAACTATGACGAAAAGATGTGAATAGACCCACCGACACGCAGAGAATAAAAAACAGATACTCATATAAATGTGGGAAACATAAATGAAGAGGCGCACAGACGCTTGAAGAAAGTGAACAAATATACTAAGATGCAACAGATTCAGTCGGCAATCTAAAGAGTGAAAATATATATTAAAACAAATGAGAAATACATTTTAAAAACACAGACAGATCGTGTTCAAAAACATGTTTGTTTAAACCAGTCAGACGTCAGTACATAGAGTACAGGAAACACACAATCTACTTTGTCAGAAAGATAAATACGATACAGTCATGCAGTCCGTGACCTTTGGCCTGAAATAGTTTTCATGATATCGTTAAAAACTCAAAGTTGATACCTTCGCTTCCCAGTAAGTTTGATTTAGTATTTTCTGGTCAAAGATAATGAGTTTAGAGCAGTGTCTGTGAGGAAATATTCTTCTACTGATCTCTATAAATGGCTTCTGTTAGGAATGTGTTCTTTTAAAGATTGACAACTGCTTTTAGAAACGATAGATACGACATTAACGTGTGCAGCTGAATGTCTCCTTATAGAGTATGTGGTTATTATTGGTTGTTGTTGTTTGTTGTTTGCGAATGCCAACAATGAGTAGGTTAATCTTTTGTGCGCTCTGAAAAGGACGTTAAGTGGCGGGTTGCAGTAGCTTTCTTTACATCCCAAACGTGCTGATGAAGGTGGATCAGGGTCCTCCAGGTGGTTGTGCTATGCTTTGGTTTAATCTGCGTGTTTCTCACTACTACGGTGTTCACGTCGGTCCCTCACCTCGTTAGCCAGGCTGTCATGAATACAGCCCGTTTGCAGGGAAGGCTATTAGGAAGCCGAGGTGAAGGACTTGGCCAGTATGTTCTGCCTGACCCTGACTAACATGTCTGATCAGTATGTTCTGCCTGACCCTGACTAACATGTCTGATCAGTATGTTCTACCTGACCCTGACTAACTTGTCTGATCAGTATATTTTACCTGACCAGACGTTAGTCTTTCTCCCCTTAATATGGGTTAAGAAAGATTATTGAACACTTCGATTGAGGAGAGATGTTCACTGGGTTTACGTCATATCAACATAAATATATCGATCCTGCCGAGTATATAACATATTGAGAACAGGGCTCCTGTGAAAAGGTGATATACAGAGGAATCACCGTATGAGTTAGAACAAAACAAAATCATTGGGTTGAAGATTTTTTGGGTCAGAATATACTGACCAAGACCATTATCTCGCTTCGATGTAGTGTTTCCTAAAAACAGACTGTTTTCAAGGCAGTCAAGTTGTCGCTATGTGGATCGACGTGATCCCCGTAGTAGTGAGCGTCACGTAGATGAAGCCAAGCGTAGCAAAACCGCCAGGAGAACCGTGGTCCACCTTCATCAGCACGCTAAAAGTACTACGACGCGCCACTTAATATCCCTTTCAGGAAGCACAAAAAAGAAAATTGACTTATTGTCGACATCAAACAACAACCAATGTCCATGTGATTTAACAAGCTTCAAGGTCAAGTACACATAAAATATTCATCACACTTCCGTTCTGTAAATGAAAGCAAGAGGGAATTATACACTTTAGTTGCAATTAAATTTATGCTTCTTGTTTGAATCCAGCGACTGACAGAAAATTGAGCATCCAGTAAATACTAACACCTATAAGGTAGAAGACTGCCCTGGTAATGACATTATTCACCTCGCTGATATAGAAGCATTAATAATCAATTGATTATGCATTACAACTTACTTAGTCGTTCCTCTTCTACACTGGTATGTAGAGGCTTTCGAATTACAAAAGAGTGGGAAATATTGGTTTTCCTAGAAACCTGGAACACATGAGACTAGTACAGTCAGCTACTCTTCTACCGTTAGAGGTAGAAGTTAGCTAGAGAAAATGTCAATCTTTTTCTATCTCCTGTCTTCCGCCAGGTTTGTTTCCCAGTCTAATCCTCAGTATTTCAAAGACTGGCTTATTTTGTCATCCAAGCAGACTTAAGGTCGTCTTCCTGGGGAACTGGCTGACTGGCGTATGACTTCCTATGTTCGGTGGAGTATCAGGTCTTTTTGATATTCTCCAGATGTGACCAAACCACCGAAGTAGAAATTTTAAAGCTGGAATGTGAAGTCACTATCTTGACGTACTGTCTGAATATATTCTTATTACAAGAAGATGCTAGAATATACGGTCAAAATTAAGTCATTTCACCAGATGATGGTCGTTACTAACATATTTATAGTTACAAAACGTATACATTCGTCAGTGGTGATAGATTCATCTTATTACAAAACAGAATACATTCGCCATTGCCGACAGATTCATCTCGTTACAAATCGTATACATTTGTCAGTGGTGATAGACTCATCTTGTTACAAAACAGAATACATTCGCCATTGCCGACAGATTCATCTCGTTACAAAACCGTATACATTGGCCAGTGCCGACAGATTCATCTCGTTACAAAACCGTATACATTCGCCATTGCCGACAGATTCATCTCGTTACAAAACCGTATACATTCGCCATTGCCGACAGATTCATCTCGTTACAAAACCGTATACATTGGCCAGTGTCGACAGCAAGCTACTAACAGCTACTTTCTGATATTCCATTAGAAACCAAAAAGTCCATCTGCAGGACATATTTCCAATGCAGATTTAGGCCTCTAGTAATGTGTGATATGTTTGTCTATGTCAAAGTGGGAAATATGATGATCAGCCTTTTCCCCGTACACGTAAAATCTTCTATATATAGTAACAGTACGGCGAATAGTTACAACAAGATGTCGAAATCTCAAACCATAAAAACTATTGTCACGTGCCAAATTTAAAGTCCATTCACTTTCTGTGAAGAGTGTTAATATAAACACAGCGGCGAGAGCTGTTATTTGTCAATGTACTAGGGTAAGAAGACTAACGTTTGATCAAGCATAACATACTGATCACACATGTTCGGGAGGTTCAGGCAAACTACACTAGCCAAGACACCCATCTCGACTTCCTCGAAGTTCTCTCTGGAAAGGAGCTGTTGTCACGGCAGCCTCGCCAAAGTCGTGAAGGAATCTACGTGATTCGTGTAACAGTCAGCGACACGAAGTGGAATCCAAGCATAGCGCAATCGTCTTAAGGACCCAGGTCCACCTCCATCAGCACGCTCGGGATGTGAAGAAAGCTACGGCAACCCACCACTTATCGTCCTTTTCAGGTCGCACAAAAGAATACACCTACTCATTGTGGGATTACGAAACAACGAAACAATAACATCAATCAACTATTCCTAGTACGTCATCTGACAGCCAATTTTCAATAGATATTTCTCGCTTTTCTCTTTGTATTTTTCTCGTATTTACAATTCGCTGCATGCTGTCACTACTTTGTTAAATGTATTTATCCATGCGGATTTGTGTAGTAGAAGTAGAACAGTCGTTTTTCCCTACAAATGTATGGGATTCACCTGTCGTTACCGATACACTCCAACTGGAAATGGCTCATGGAAGGAAAGCCAGCGAGGTAAGAAGCTGCCTACCCCACCTCATAAGTAAGATGTGGCCTCGTACAAAACAACATCTATCACTTCATCCCCAACAGCAGAGTTTGCTATGGGACTACCATTAACTGTAGTTGATGTTACTACTATGTTAACTAAACTTAACTTAACGTCTTTATACTGGCTTAGAAGACCCTGCGGAGTCTTTATACAACCAGTTACATTTACATCACCTTGCTCTAAGAGATAGGCGCATCCAATCTATTCTTAAATGCATTAACTGTCCCTGCCTCCACTACCTCCCCTGACAATGCATTCCAAGCAGACACCACTCTCTGACTAAAAAAATATTTCCTAATATCTAATCTGGACCTCTCTTTAGTCAGCTTGTAGCTATACCCTCGTGTTATTGTGGGTGGCTGTATTTTAAAAAAACTTGTTATAGTCTAATTTATCCATTCCTCTGATCATCTTATAAGCCTGAATTAAGTCACCACGAATTTGTCTCTCTTCGAGACACTGTAGGCCGGTTTTTCTGAGCCGTTCCTCATAACTGTGATTCTGGAATCCCACTACCATCTTTGTCGCTCTTGTTTGTATTCTTTCCAGCATGTTTATATCCCCTTTATGATAAGGACTCCACACCTGTACACAGTACTCCAATCTAGGTCTAACTAAAGCTTTATACAGTTTGACGATCACTTCCTTGCTCCTATGTTTAATATTTCTTTTTATCATACCTAACATTGCATTTGCCTTTTTCACTGCTACATTAACTTGCTCACTCACCTTTCCTGTATGATCTATTTTAACCCATAGGTCCCTTTCCTTATCTATCTTTCCAATATTGTTTTCTCCCATTCTGTAATTATGTTCCATATTGTATCTACCCATGTGGATGACTGTACATTTATCTACATTAAACTCCATTTGCCAGCTTATAGACCATTCTCGAATTTTATCTAAATCCGACATCAATATATCCACTTCCGCTTTAGATGAGACACTACTGCATAGTTTTGTGTCATCAGCAAATTTTGCAATCATGGATCCCATATCAATGTCCAAATCATTTATAAATATATCAAGAACAAAATTGGTCCCAAAACCGATCCCTGTAGCCCACCACTTTTCACTTCACACCACTCAGAGTACTCCTTATTTATGCCCACCCTCTGCCTTCTTTTCGTTAACCAATTTGCCATCCATTTGGCAACTTCCCCACCTATACCATGTGATTTTAACTCCCGAATAATCTTTGATGAGGTACTCTATCAAAGGCCTTTGCAAAGTCTAGATAAATAACGTCCACTGGCTCCCCTTTATCTATGATTTTAGTAACCTCCTCCATGAATTCTAACAGATTTGTTAAGCATGATCTCCCTCTAGTAAACCCATGCTGACTATTTCTAATTAGATTAAATTTGTCTAAATGCATTACAATGTTTTCTTTGATTATTGACTATAACAATTTACAGACTATGCTCGTTAAACTCACCGGTCTATAATTTGCTGGATCTGATCTTTTGCCTTTTTTGAATAAGGGGATCACTCCTGCATCTTTCCAATCCCGTGGAACAATCCCTTTTGTAAGTGATTGAGAACATAATATAGCCAATGGTTTTGCTAGTTGGTCTCTAATTTCATACAGCAATTTTGGATGAATACCATCTTGACCTGAACATTTATTCACTTTAAACCCCTTCAATTTTTTTTAAACCGTTTCCTCTGTAATACAGATTGATCTTAATCCCGCTGTATCCATGTCTCTTTGAAAAATATCTATAGGCTCTGGGATCTTGGAGCAGTCCTCTTTTGTGTAGACTGTGCCAAAGTACTGATTGAGCAGATTAGCTGCCTCCCTATTCTCACTTATTATTTTCCCTGTACTGTCTATGAGAGGACCTACTTTGTCTTTCTTTCTTTGTTTATTTCTAACATAAGAGAAGAAACTTTTACTCACCTGTATGTCTTGATCCTCTGAGCAAGTTTTATGAGATATGTTCTGCTTGTCCAAATATTTTGCATATGTTTCTTTTGATTTACCTGCCTCTATATATTTTTTCTATGCTTTATTTTTCGCTCTTCTACATTTCACTACAGCTACAGCCCCCATCTACTCACTTGTGTTGCCCCAAAATGTTTCCGTCAGTTGAATTATATTCGCAATCAATAGAATAACGCCATTATAATCTTCCAGTCATGACGTAGAAGACGACTAACGATGCATTTGCATGGGACTCGCTATCACATTATTACAAAACCGTTGCTATTGAACAGGAAAATACAATGCAGTTGTTCCAAGGTACGCTCCAGTAATGTTTGCAGTCTCGACGTTTGTCACGTGGAATTGATGACTTTGCGGCTTAAGTGATGGCATCATTAATACTGTCGACATTTTTGTTTCTGTTGTTTGTTCTGGTGATATTTGGATGAAGCTGATCGGTCGTTTCCTCAAAGAGGTCACAGTTTGCCTTTTTGAAGTTCCAGCTGGGGCCCATGGTACATTGCTCCTTACTTCCTATTCAAGTCATTATGGGGGTGATTGGCACATGGTCACGTCCTACTAGTCGACTGTTCTCTATTCTTGTAGTGATCTAGCTGGACGCAGAAGATTAAAGGTAAGTACGATGTTGGTTGTAGACCAGCTGTAGTGGGAACAGTATGTTTCACAAGTTGAGAGAAGAAGAAAGGTCAAAGGAAAGGTGAAGGAAACATATTTTTACAGTACTTTAGTTTTTTGTGATGAGATTGTTCGCCAGCAATATTCACAACCCTCATTAATCACCGGGAGCAGCGTAGCGCAGTGGTTAGCGCGCTGGCTTCGCTTCTGAGTGGTCCTGGGTTCATTCCTCAGTTGCGGCGGTAATGTTTTTTCAGACCGCAATGGCTCCCGGGTCGACCCAGCCTTAAATGGGTACCGGTTCAGACCGGGAAGTAAAAGGGGCGAGGGAGAGGAGATTGCTACCGCCCTCAAATAGCCGAGCCTTTGAAATGTGAGATCGCTAACACCTCACACCCCTTCGGCAGTAATGCTATGGGTTACTTTACTCTACATTAATCACCATTTGCGTCATAAATAGTACGCCTGACCCTGATTAATACTGTCCGACCAGTAAATTGTGCCTGACCCTGAGTAACACTTTCCGACCAGTATATTTTGCCTGACCAGACGTAGAAGCCTCTCCCTAAGAAGAAACATAAACCAATATAAAATATATACAAGTCAAGGGAACTATGAGATGTTGGGAGCCACACTTGTCCATCGCCTCGTTATCAGACAATGTGGCCGTCTGAATGGACTGACTCAATTCCCTGCTGTGTCTCTATTACTTTAATATTATCATTCTTTCGATATCTTATATTTGTTTCCAGAAGCTGTCTCACGTTTTTCGTCTATTGGCATTATGTTTTTTCAGGAATATTATATTATGAAGATAATAATTTACGCTGTTCCACTTTATTCAAATCCCCCAAGTCGACCGACTTCCTCATGCTCTTAAGTCTCCAACTCTCCAACATACGTCGGGGTAAATCCGGTCATTCACCATTCTATCAAACCAAAGAAAATGAAGAAGAAGAAGATGATGAAAAGAAAGAAAGAAAGAAGATATATATCAACATTACCCGTTATTGATGAGGACTTTCTTTTTAAAGTGAGTAATTAGTTATTTTTAGGACCAGAATAAAATCTTTTCGAAAATTGTCATGACGGAAGTGACACTGAGTAGCAAATATAACTAAATGTCCCCAAGGTATATTATTCCTTGATTATTTGATGAGCCATTCCTTGGCAGCTGAGGGTCCCAACTTCGTCTCCAGCTAACTTTATGCCGGAATTGTATTGCATCCTGGATGTTGTGATGGAATGTAAGGGAGTCTGGTCAACGCGAATGAAGGTCTACGTGGGCTATTTTTATGTTTCTAAGGTACCAATCTGCTCCAACGTTCATTCTTTCTTCTCAATATACGGCCCTCCCAACGATGTTTTATCTTGTTTGCGTGAATAAGTGCATCTCTCGCCAATGATAATTGTCATAATTGGGAATTTGGGATATTGTGCAGGCGCTGACACCAACAATATAGCTCCTGCCATTCTTGTGGTAGGATCGGTACAACTACGAAGATAGGACGTAGGTAGAAGTCACAGGCGCCTTAATATCCAAAAGCTCATAGTAATCTCTGAACTGATTACTTCCATAGAGCCGATTCATCGGCTCACAGGCAGACTTTTCCACAATACAATAAAGCTCATACATCGGTTTGACCAAGTTGTCATTCATGGATTGTAGATATTTAAATTTTCTCGGTACAAAGTTTTTTAAATGAATAATTCTAGCTTGTACATCCTAGTGGCAACTTACAGTGCAACAATATATGTCTCCAGAGGTCTCAAATATTGTGCAGGAAAAGAGTTAACCCATAAGTTGTTATATATCCAGAGGGAGTGTTCTCTGATTTCAGATTTGAAGGTTTTTTATTCAAGGTTGCAACATTTAATAAGAAATATGAATTCAGAAATGTACATTGCATCAACATAAAACACTGCAAGTTTGTACAATGGGAATATTTATATATTTTACATCACATAATAGAATAATTGATAGATAATTTTTTAAATAAAGAAATAATATACAAACACACTCACACATGACCGCACGCCCACATGCACACGCACACACACACACACATATATATATATATATTTATATATACAACAATAGTGCAGTGAAAAAATTAATGTTTATTTTCGATATAATCTCATGAAACGTTAATGCACTTATCCTATCGTTTGAGTTATGCTTGAAAAGCTTCAGCGCAGAAAGCTTTGTCAGTATGTCTGAACCAATCAAGGACATACTGTTTCAGTTCGTCGTCAGTGTTAAAATGCTGACCTCTCAGGAATTCTTTTACTGTGTGGCAATATCTCCTAGCCGAATTTCTGCCTATGACATATAGTGCGGTGAGGTGTATGAGATCGAGCTTTATTTTGCAGAAGCAGAACGCCCGTTATGATAAAACCATTCTGTTTTTATTTTTGCAGACGGTTATGCACATCACTTAAAATGCGTATGCGCTATTCACTGTTGATAGTGACACCACGGGGTAGATATCAACATCCAGATTGTTGGGTTCCACAATGTGAATATTCACAGGAATGACTCCCGTGTTTTGAGAGCCACCTCGGCCGAGATCGCCCCTCACGGATGTACGACCTATCTAAAACGTTTACACCATTCAAATGTCTTACTGCGAATGAGTGTCTCATCATTGTATTGTGGATGCAGTCTTCGCAGGTCTCAAGCCTTCTTTCACAAGAAACTTCATCACAACATGCTGTTCCATGCAAGCACTAACAGTGTTGTCCACCATTGTTATTTATTTGTCACTTGACTGGTCCATGGCAAGTGGGCCACCTATCAGTAATAAGATACAAGTGCCTCTAACTAATGATAGTAGTACCAGCACACCTTAACCCATTCAGGTAAAAACTATTACAAAATGTCCCAGTTTTATTTGAACGCCCCTCATTTGTGTGTGTGTGTGTGTGTATATATATATATATATATAAACTTAACTACATACCTACATTCATATACATACACATTGCATATGTATTGATTTCAACCACCTGTTGTCTTTTAAACAACCTTACGACAGGTAACAGTTACAGAACTTTAACAAGAGTAATAAAGTCTTGTCAAAGGCGAATGGACTGGGCTCCATGCCAGCAAATGCAGTCTAACCTTAGCATCACTATCATTCACTTCGGCATCTACATTAACAAATCGAAGACAAAGAAGATGACGGTACTTTATTCTTATGTGTGGTATTCTGTGTTCAGTAATAATAATGCTCGTCTAGACGTCTAAGCTCTGTTGCGTCGATCGAGCACAACCTACTCTTGAGGCTTTGTAACCAAACCTATTATTCAGAACCATGTAGAACTGAGACGGCCGCACCTACGCCTCAAGCCGACCGGAGTAGAGACTGTTACACATAACTGACTATTCTGTGTTCAGTGTTGCAAACAAATTTCCACAGAGCGCTCAGCTGATCGTTTACACAAAGTAATATTTATCTACTTCTTCATGTCCTTTAAACATAACCTGTTTCAAGCTCTCCCAAAAAAGTGTGAAACTCCCCTGCTTGAACGAACCTCAATTACTCACAATTACCGGTTATTGACACAGTTAACTCATCTCTTCACAATTTAAATTCTCGGGAAATTAGCCTGTTTCACTTTCCGAACTGTGAGAACTAAACTGGGAAATAAAATATCCAATTTCAGAAATATCAACAGTATTATTTATCCCAACCGAATTTCCAGAAAATGCAAGCGCATTCTCTATTTTTTAAACAAAGGGATGCAACTGAGGTTTGACTCGTGCTTCGTTTGCTGTGATAATGACGTTAGACATTTACACAAATTATTGGTTGAAAACCGAGACTTCAAGGTTAACTTTCCTGCATTCCTCCTGCTCTCATGTAGTTGACTTGCAGGTCGAGGACAAGCTGTGGGAAGATAAACAAAATGAACAGTTCCTCTGTTACTTTAATTTTAGTTATGTATGTGAAAGTATGTGTAGGTCACGTGGTAATTACTATGTTTGGGGGTAAGCATTAGCTGGCAACCATTGAGTTCAAAGGAAAGGTAGTCCTATACCATTTTGCTTTTATAGATAAGAAGTGTTAGGTAGGTAGATAGGTAGCCCGCATAATTAAGCGAGAAAGGCCCATCGCGCCAACCGCCCATGAGCACGATTAGTGGGCCTAGTCACAGACCACATGTGGCAAGGATGATGTATTACCGATTTGACCTAAACAGCTGGTGGGGGAGACTGCGACCTTGGTATTCATGACCTGTTTTAATAACCGCTGGTGGGCGGAGACATCTTCGGAAAGGCGGTCAAATATTGCCAAACAGCGACGGTTTAGTATGGTCAGTATGCTCTCAAGGATATGCGTTGTAATTATCGGTGAAGCATAATTTTTTTTGTTTTTCTATCGGAAGTAAAGCTAACTTAAAACTTTACAGTGCATGGCTGCTAAACAGGTAAGCGGCATTTATTCCCCAGCAATAACAATAATCGTGATGGTTTTCATCAATGGGAATACAACATGAGCATAGAACAGCTTGAGAATTCATAATATGAGATCAACATGCTTGAGAATTCATAACATGAGATCAACATGCTTGAGAATTCATAACATGAGATCAACATGCTTGAGAATTCATAACATGAGATCAACATGCTTGAGAATTCATAACATGAGATCAACATTGCTTGAGAATTCATAACATGAGATCAACATGCTTGAGAATTCATAACATGAGATCAACATGCTTGAGAATTCATAACATGAGATCAAAATTTTTGCGAGATGAGGGTGATCAGAGTTTTCTTCTTCACCTCTTTGCATTCCCCAACTGTAAGTGGAATGCTACTTATACCGCCTGACGCGAGATAACTCTAACCCTCTGCCACTTGGATGCTCCAGCAATTGTCAACAGTTTAAAGTTAGGACATCATTCCCAAATATAACAACGTCCCCCCCCCCCCCCCAACGATATCCTTACCAAGTCTAGGCTTTGGTTCCCGTCTGAAGTCTTTATCTCAGATACAGGCTGTGTAATTCTTTAGACAACTGACGTAGAAACTTGATTCTGGAACATTATATCAGCCAGTCATGAATCTGCTATGCCATTCTTGAGGTATCACCTCCCATCTTCAGCTCTTATAATAGATATCTGTCTTGCACTTAATGATGACCAGGCAGCAAAGAACAGAAATGGTCACCCGACTTCAGACATAGTAGAGAATGAAGTATTTAGCATCGCTTTATCCTCGAAAACAAAGTTTTGAGACGTACGTGGTGTAGGGGGGTGAATCAAGCACAAGCTTGGTTTGCAATCACAGCCTGCCTGGTTCGAAATTACTTCATGTCCAGTTTGACGGGGCATGTCGTGGAATTCTCTAGGTGTGACTACTTCTCTGCGTACACAAAGGATTTGGCAAAACTACTGTAGTTTTTTTTTTATCGAGACGTCCAACACACACCCGGACATAGATAAGATAGGCCGTAACGACCAACACAAACCCGGACATAGTAAAGAGAGGTCGAGACGACCAAGACACACCCGGACATAGATAAGAGAGGCCAGAAACGTCCAACACACACCCGGACCCTCGTTATTTGAGATCTCGTTCTTCTCACAGTGCTATTTGTTAATACAATTCTCTGTATGTTCTCACAATGCTCTGTTTGTTAATACAATTCTCTGTATGTTTTCGCAATGCTGTTTGTTAAGACAATTCTCTGTATGTTTTCACAATGCTGTTTGTTAATACAATTCTCTGTATGTTTTCACAATGCTGTTTGTTAATACAATTCTCTGTATGTTTTCACAATGCTGTTTGTTAATACAATTCTCTGTATGTTCCTACAATGCTCTTTTTGTTACTACAGTTCTCTGTTTGTTTCTACCATTTTTTGTTTGTTCCATAAGGTTCTCTGTTTGTTCCTACCATTTTCTGTTTGTTATTACAATTCTCTGTTTGTTCCTACTATTCTTGGTTTGTTCCTAGCATTCTCTGTTGGTTCCTATAATTCTCTGTTTGTGCCTACCATTCTCTGTTTGTGCCTACCATTATTTGACTTTCATCTCTAATTGGTTATATGTTCCCTTGTACACCTGCGACATTGATGAGCTCACCATTTCCATTGAAGAAGCTTTAAATACTGATTCCCACAATATTTCATTTGCATTACTATAATAAAACATGTGTTTGTTGTAAGCGCTTGACGGTTATTAAAGTATGTATGTTTTCTAGTTAAGCTTGATTAAAGGCATATGTCAGGAATACAAATATTCAACAATCTCAAATTGAGCTAATTTTTGCGCTCTGTAACGCGTATTTATTTCCCCAGGAGCATCAGCAATTTCTGGAACTCGTTCCAGTATTATTATTTCACCAGCGAGAGCCTGACGAGTGTAGAGGAATTCGATACGAGAATGTAAATAACTGGTCTGGCTGTAAGACTAAGTTTTAACTTCACGAATAAACACGGACAGAATACAGCAGATATGTCAAACATTAAGTTCACAGCTTCCACGGGCATGCCAGATCTTAGTTCAGAACATTCTAGATTTTCGGATTTAATTATGGTCACATTATTGTTTCAGGACTTTCACATGACTTCAAGGTGTTCACACAAGAAGCCATTAATTACATTTGGAGTCAATCTAATTTGGCTTGGACTTTCATCTTTCTTCCCTTTTGGCTCTCTTGCTTTTTCCAATGTTATCTACCTAAACCGAGAGCACATGTCATGGTAAACAATACTGTGGTAAGGCAGTCACTGCTGTCAGGGATGCAGTGTAAATGATTTCATTGCACTAGATCTCATCGTTCCATGAGCTGGGGGCTGACCAGATCGCTTCCTCGCCTTACTGTCGCTAAGGATGGTTGAGGAATGAACAAAAACAAATACAAAACAACCAATAACAGCAAAGAATATTATAAATTAAGACGTTATTTATCACAAGTGTCGGGACAATGAGACTAACGTTTGATCAGGCAAAACACACTGATCAAACAATGTTAGCCAGGGTCAGGAGAAATATTCTGGCCAAGAACCTCACCTGACCTCTTCGTTGGTCGTCCTGGAAACGGGCTGTTGTCGAGGGCAACAGTCTCGCTTACAAGGTGAGGTTCGACGTGATCCCCGTAGTAGTGAACGACGCGTAGATGAAGCCAAGCACAGCACAGTCGCCTGGAGGACCCCCGGTCCACATTCATCAACACGCTCGGGATGTGAGGAAAGCTACTGCAACCCGCCACTTAACGTCCTTCTCAAGGCGCACATAAGAGTAACCTACTTATTGTGGGCATTCGCAAACAACAACAACACAAGAGTCTGGTGTCCGGTTGTCACACAAGATGAAAGAGTAGATACACAATCATATACGTAACGCCTACAAGCAGGGATATCAGTACAAACTAAAAAACAAAACAAACCAACAAATGGTTAATTCCAGAACATGATGAATTAAATGAAAGATCGACAAAGAAAAAAAAACGACGCAAGGAATCTGGTTACAACAAAACAGGATAAAAATATGGCAGACAAAACAGCATTAGAACACTCGAAAAAATCCAAATGATTAAGTGTAGATCAGGTATTAACTGTAATCAGGATGTCTAAAACAATCACAAGAAACGGTGAAATTCAAAGTCCTGTTTTCGGCATGTTTATAAATGCCCTCTCGTGTGTCAGGGTCAGGCATGGTCGGTCAATATGGAGCAGTGAACAAAATAGGAACGTTCATGTTTGATTTTTGTAAAATATGTTTTTTTAGTTTTGTTTGGGAAAGGGTGGGGGTGGGGTAATGGTTGTTTGAGATTTAAAAGTGCTGGTTATAATATTTTGGAGGAATAATGTTGCGTAATAGCTGGTGAGGAAAAAGTGTTGGTTATTTATTGTTGGACGTTGGAGGAGGTGGGTGGGGGCGCTGGGGGGGGGGGGGGGGAGTTGTAATGTAATTTTATGTAATGTATATAAAATAAAGTGTGCTGGTTATTTTGGGGGAGTAATATTTTGCGATAGCTGGGAAGTTACAATGAACAAAATGTGGATTATTTTGAAGGAGTAATGGTATTTAATAGTTTGAGAGTTGATGGTGAGGATTATTTTATGGAAGTAATTGTGTCTAATACATTGAGATTAAAATGTGTGAATATTTTGTGAGAATAAGAGTGTGTAATAACTGAATAGTTAAAAATCTGTATTAATTTGGAAGAGTAATAATGTGAAACAGATGGGGAGAACAATGTGGGATGTTTGATAAGGTGTCTGAAAGTCATCGTAACTTTTTCGAATAAATTAGAGCACAGATGTCCTACTTGTAAGATCCCTGTGTTCTGAAATTATATCAAGAAGTAGAAGAAAAAGAAGAAGAAGAAGAAAACAGGAAAAGAAGACAGAGAAGAACACGAAGACGATGAAGAAAAAGAAACAGAGGTAGAGAAGGAAGATTAAAAAGAAATACAAATTAAGGAAAAGAAGACGAAGAAGAATACGTTGACGAAAAAAATAAAATAACAAGAAGAAAATGAAGAAGGAGGGGGTGGAGAAGAAGAAGAAGACAAAGGAAAAGAAGTCGAAGATAAAGCAGAAAAAGACGACAAAAAAGAAAAAGACGACCAAGAAGAAAAAGAAACAGAAACAGAAATCGAAGAAATGTAAGAAAATGTAAGAAGCTAATAAAAAGAAGAAGAAGTAAAAAAAATACTGAGAGAAAGAAGACAAAAGTCATGAAGAATACAACGACAAAACAGAAGATAATGAAAAAAGAAGACGATGAAGAAAAAGTAGACGACCAAAAAGAACAAGTACAAGAAGAAAACGATGTTTATGACGAAAGACAATAAAGTACTCCCCAATTCGTAAATGCAACAAAAATAAAATAAAAAAGAAAGTAAAGATAGTCATACTGCTGATCCTATTGTCGCGAATATGGTCGCACTGCTGATCTTGTTGTCGTGAATATGGTCGCACTGCAGACCCTGTTGTCGGGGATATGGTCGTACTGCTGATCGTGCTGTCGGGAATCTGGTCTCACTGCTGATCCTGTTGTCTGGGATATGGTCGCACTGCTGATCCTGTTGTCGGTGATATGGTCGCACTGCTGATCCTGTTGTCGGTGATATGGTCGCACTGCTGGTCGTGCTATCGGTGATATGGTCGCACTGCTGATCCTGTTGTCAGGAATATGGTCACACTGCTGATCCTGTTGTCTGTGATATGGTCGCACTGCTGATCCTGTTGTCGGTGATATGGTCACACTGCTGATCTTGTTGTCGAAGATATGGTCGCACTGCTGATCCTGTTGTCTAGGATATGGTCGCACTGCTGATCTTGTTGTCGGTGATATGGTTGCACTTCTGATCTTGTTGTCGGTGATATGGTCGCACTGCTGGTCGTGCTGTCGGTGATATGGTCGAACTGCTGATCCTGTTGTCGGGAATATGGTCACACTGCTGATCCTGTTGTCTGGGATATGGTCTCACTGCTGATCCTGTTGTCGGGGATATGGTAACACTGCTGATCTTGTTGTCGAAGATATGGTCGCACTGCTGATCCTGTTGTCGGGGATATGGTCGCACTGCTGATCCTGTTGTCGGTCATATGGTCGCACTGCTGATCTTGTTGTCGGTGATATGGTCGCACTGCTGATCCTGTTGTCGGTGATATGGTCGTACTGCTGGTCGTGCTGTCGGTGATATGGTCGCACTGCTGATCCTGTTGTCGGGAATATGGTCGCACTGCTGATCCTGTTGTCTGGAATATGGTCGCACTGCTGATCCTGTTGTCGGGGATATTGTCGCACTGATGATCCCTGTATTAGAGGAACCAGTTTTCGCGACTTAGTTTTTACCTTGTCTATTTTGTTCTTGTTGCAAGAAATGTTTACCAGTTCCCTTCCTTGCTGTTTTCTCTTCCATAACTATAAGTTATCTACATATTTACAGCTGTGCAGACTGTATCGGGTGACTACAACCTCTCTAGCCAATCTACCACTCGCACGGTCATCCAAAGAAGAAGAAAAAAGATTAGTCATATATATTTATTTATTTGAGCATTAAGAGTGAGTAATCGTTTGACAGCTGATAGTAAGATGCAGTTATAGAGGTAATAATATGAAAGCGTTGATAAGACACTTGAGAGTTCCGAGCCTGGTCCTACCCGAGTACTAGTAGAGGACCATAAATCACACTTAGTCCTGACAGTTGTCTCTCCCGTCTCGCTCTGCTTAATCTCGTGTCCGGGTTCCGAGTGCGTGCCGGTTTTTTGTCGTCTCGGAACTTGACTCTGCATCAAAGACCAAAATGTGAGCGCCACAAAAAGCCGACAAAATAAAACTGATTTGAGTTTGGTTCAAATTTCCGCTGATTAGTCCTATGTTCTGCATCGTTGATCAAGTATCAACATTATAATGAAAGGAAAATACTAGCGAGATCTGGAGTTCTTCCAGCGTCAAAATGCTAGGATACAACAGTGCCGTTGGTTATAAATACTTGTTTAAGTTGTTTGTTCTCTTCACAGAATTCTGAAATTCAAGAAAGCTTCTTGAAGCAGCTGCAAATGGTGGCTAGAATATACGCTAAATGTACCTCTGAACGTGATGTGGGGTCTGATCGGCATATGGTTATTGAGAGACTCTATCCGATACTCTGCGCGACAACGCTTCACATTCTGGATGTTGAACGCGGTTAGTATGATGGTTGGTTTTGAATAAATGGCTTTTTAAACTGATTTGTTGGGACATCGTCTAGAGCTATGGATAATCAGGCGAGAAATAGAGACACGGGAAGATAATAAAGCACCGGAACATAATATCTAACATTTAAAAAATCAATCAAAATTAAATATCACAAAGACATCAAAGCTCCACTTTTCCACCTGAGCAATAGGCGGACGCAGGTAATTCAACAGTCAGAGATTAAATTGCTGCCGTCTATATTATTGACTAATCGGAGGTATTGAAATGACAGAGATTGTGTGATGCTTTGAACTCTCATAACAATTCAGGCTCAGTATGTCTACCCAGGGAACATTCTTCTGTGATGCTGTTATATAAAATAACTATTTGTTTCTTCTTCTTCTTCTTCGTACGCTGTCATACGTCAACCTGTATTTGTTCGAAGAAAGCAGCTGTCATCCTGAGGCTGTCGACACTACCATAGAGCTTGTCTAGTGTTGCCGCTGGTGATGGCCACATGTGCTTTCTCTGGTCCTCGATGTCGGGCTAACTATTTGTTTAAATTGCTCAGTATTCGCTTGTATACTTTAAGTTGTCAGCCCATAATATGTATTCTCATTGTCACATTATTTCGTATGTTGATACACAGGGTAGGTATGAGCAAATGTGGTGCCACAGCCAACACATAAATACGTAGAAAATGAGAGATGGCAGATGAAATATAAAGAAACAGACACGAAATCGGGAGAAAAATAATGTAATTGTGCAATTGCTATTTGTTACAAAATGTTACGGTCAATGGAAAATTGTGATTATCTACTGATGAATTGTTGCATCGGTAGATACATTAATGAAGATTCTATCAAATCCGTACCTATCCACAACGCATTTTTATCTATTTCCTTATCAGCTATTAATTCCAATCTTGTTTAGTCAACGTTGTCATTGTCAATGAAATACGTTCTTACGATAACGAAGATGCTTGCATTTTTTTTCAAAATATCAATAAATTTTTGTACCGTAGACATGAACAGGCTTCCGTGTTTTGTGCCTGAGATAGAAGCTACTAGTAGGACAGTAATGCGTATTAAGGAAACCATGGCAAAACCGGAAGAGGTGGGGGAGGGGGGGGGGGGTAGGTGTCGGGGAGGTCGCCATAAAACATCATGCATTTTCTTGAGTTTCAGGTTTATTTCAGATGATGTTTATATTAATGAAGTCAGCTTGTCTAGAGTATATCTCTTTAAGATAAATATGCAGATTCAATACAGACGTTAGGTGGTAGGATTAGCTCAAGTTTATAATGTTTTTGGTGTTTGGAGCCACTCGTACCGAGTTAATTGCACATTTGACGTTTGTTTGGAGTCACTCGTACCGAGTTAATTGCACATTTGACGTTTGTTTGCAGTCACTCGTACCGAGTTAATTGCACATTTGACGTTTGTTTAGAGTCACTCGTACCGAGTTAATTGCACAGTTGACGTTTGTTTGGAGCACTTGCACCGAGTTCACTGCACATTTGACGTTTCTTTGGAGCCACTCATACCGAGTTAATTGCACATTTTACGTTTGTTTGCAGTCACTCGTACCGTGTTAATTGCACATTTGACGTTTGTTTGGTGTCACTCGTACCGAGTTAATTGCACAGTTGACATTTGTTTGGAGCACTTGCACCGAGTTAATTGCACATTTGATGTTTCGTTGGACCCACTCGTACCGAGTTAATTGCATATTTGACGTTTCTTTGATGACGCGTTACAGTGGCTCATCTTATATCAGGATGGTTTATCAGAAAGCTGACAATTGTCACCCTGGCTGTAGTGTAAAGCGAGGCTCCTAGGTAACATGGACATTTCATTCTAGATCCCCACCATCTTGGCCTAAGTGCTGTGACACAACCTGTTTCCAAGAGCCGTACAAGAAAGTTGGGTAGTCATCCTGATCAGTCTGTTTCACCTGAACCTATTGTTACTCTTCACTGCCATATTTCGAGACAACGAATGTACACACACGTCGCATTTAATTAGTCATACTCGTATCCATGCGTTGCTTTTTTTAAAAAAAACCTTATTCAGTGTTAGCGTAACGTCCAGGTCTATATGTCCTGCTCTAACCAGCTTTTTATTTTTCTCTTGCTGTTCTCCTTAATTATCGTTCGTCTCTTCCCCCACGCCCTTTTTCCCAGTGGCCGTCTTGATGTGCTTACCTGCCCATTACCTCTTTCACTGCCTCTCTCACTTTAACTCATTCACTCCGGATACTTTGGCTTACTGCACACAGTCATTCTTACATTGTACAACTGCCACTAGGAAGTACAGGCATATGAATACATTTAGAAATACTAGTTATGGAAAAATGTTTATGTATATCTATGGACTCTGTTCAAGCCAATATATCAGCTCTACAGCATTATAAGAACATTTGCGAGCCGATATAACGGCTCTACAGAATGAATGAGTTCAAACAGATACTGTTTAAATGCTACAGTTCTTTTATTTTGGAACCTAATCTAAACTCTCAAGAACATTTAGTGTCACTCAGTTCGTCAGTGATATAACACTAAATATGAAAATAGATTGATGTTGATACTGGTAGGTACATCTAAGGCAAGAAATATACTTATTTTCGTAATATATCCGTGAAAATATCCTTGAAAATGTCCGTGAAAATACTGCTTGTGAGATCCTTTCGCTGGATCGCTATCACCAGCCTAAAGGCATGACTCGATGGTACTGAAACACTTATTATCTACTACAGAATTGTTAAGCGGTTAATACTGGACTTAGAGGCAACATTGATGATATGTTGTTGACGCTTAGGCAACCAGGGCCAGTCGCGTCGAATGACCGTATCCATGAACGCGTCCGATGGTCGCATCCCAGGCGGCCTGCATTTCTGTTGGAGAGGTGGCGATCTGTTTTAGCCAGGTGTTGCGACTTCGACCCCGAGGACGTCTCCAGGATGAGCACGGCTTCTTCCCGTAACTCGTCCCGGGAAAGGCCAAGAACGTGACCGAAGAGGTGGAGACGACGGCGATAAATCAGTTATCAGCTGGTTTACTTCGTTCTGTGCTCTTCCGTTGCTCCGTTCTCTGCATTCCTTGCATAAGGTTATGGTGACTCTCTGGTACTCTATCATTCTATCACCAGTGTGGAGCCATTCTTCCCCTTTGGCTATCGTCTCAGCTGGAGTGACGTGTCCGATTGTTGTCTCAGACTGTGCCATCCATGACCACCCTGTCTTCATTCTTGATCCCTTGGTGTCTGAGATACTACTGTGCAGAGGGTGCCGCTTGTCTGTGGTGACACCCATATAGACTTTGACTTGTGCCAGTTTATGGCTGGATGTCACCGACAACAATACTAACATATACCGCATCATCACAATCGGGGTATCTCTAGTGCAACCCAGAGCCAGTCACATTCCTTCATTATGGATGCGTTCCAACCATTCACACTGTGTTCTTGACATTGTGAGGATACCTAGTCCGTAATCGATGACAGACAACACTACCTGACAAAATAGGATGAACAGGAGGCGTTGTTTAAAGTCGGCAGCAGCCATGGTCTTTAGTGCTCCTAACCCTCTCTTGCATTTTTGTATGATGTGATCAACATGGCAATCCATACCTAAATCTATCAATTCCAACTTGGACCTATCAATTCCAACTTGGACCTATCAATTCCAACTTGGACCTATCAATTCCAACTTGGACCTATCAATCCCTACCTAAATCTATCAATTCCAACTTGGATATATAAATCCCTACGTGAACCTATAAGCTGAAACTTGGTTCTATCAATCCCTAACTGAACTTAGCAAATCCAACTTGGACCTATCAATTCTTACTTGTACCAATATAGACATACGTTCTTGTTTCTTCCCTTCTGCCGTTGGTAATTGTTACACGAGTCATTGATTGACAGCTGCCACCAAGTGTAGAACCCACATGATTCATAGTTAATGTTGTTTAGACTTCAGAAATATCGTGTTTGTTTTTAATGAGCATAATCAATCAAAATCATGTGCCATTCCATGTTTTCTATTTCCCTCGGTAATTGGCGAGCAGAACGAGTCTATACGTATGCCACTTTATTCTTCCTATGATATTCAGGTAAACCATATATTCAATTGTTTATTGGTTTACAGAACTATCCTTACCGAACTATTTCAGGGTGGTCCCGTTTGAGAAATTTTAAAAGGCTAAAGAATAAAGACCGCAACGGTCATCAGTAATTATACAGTGGACAGACTAGTTGGCTGGATACCCCTCATCGCATTTTGTGGACCATGTAACACACAGATATGTGGACCATGTAAACCACAAACATGTGGACCATGTAACACACAAACATGTGGACCATGTAACACACAAATATGTGGACAATGTAACGCACAAACATATTGACCATGTAACATATAAACATGTGGACTATGTTACACATAAAAATGTGGACCATGTAATACACAGACATGTGGACCATGTAACACACAAACAGGTGGACTATATAACACACAGCCAGACGGACGATCTACCACACAGGCAGGTGGACGATGTAATATACAGACAGATGGACCATGTAACACACAGACTGATGGACGATGTAACACACAGACAGATGGACCATGTAACACACAGACAGATGGACGATGTAATATACAGACAGATGGACCATGTAACTGACAGGTAGACAATGTAAGACACTGACAGATGGACGATGTAATATACAGACAGATGGACGATGTAACTGACAGGTGGACGATGTAACATACAGACAGATGGATGATGTAACGCACAGACAAATGGACGATGTAAAATACAGACAAGTGGATGATGTAACAGACAGATGGAGGATGTAATACACAGACAGATGGACGATGTAACAAATAGACAGATGGACAATGTAATATACAGACAGATGGCCGATGTAACATACAGACAGATGGACCATGTAACACATAGACAGGTGGACGATATAATATACAGATGGACGATGTGACACACAGACAGATAGATGATGGAAAACACAGACAGATGGACCATGTAATACATAGACAGGTGGACCATATAACACACAGACGGATGGACCATGTAACACACAGACAGATGGACTATCTAACACACTGACAGATGGACCATGTAACACACAGACAGATGGACCATGTAACACACAGAAAGATGGACCATGTAACACACAGACAGATGGACCATGTAATATACAGACAGATGGGTCATGTAACACACAGACAGATGGACCATGTAACACACAGACAGATGGACCATGTAACGCACAGACAGATGGACCATCTAACACACAGACAGATGGACCATGTAACACACAGACAGATGGACGATGTAATATACAGACAGATGGACCATGTAACTGACAGGTGGACAATGTAAGACACTGACAAATGGACGATGTAATATACAGACAGATGGACGATGTAACTGACAGGTGGACGATGTAACAGACAGATGGACATGGACGATGTAACAGACATATGCATGATGTAACAAATAGACAGATGGATGATGTAACATACAGACAGATAGATGATGTAACGCACAGACAAATGGACGATGTAAAATACAGACAGATGGATGATGTAACAGACAGATGGAGGATGTAACACACAGACAGATGGACGATGTAACATACAGACAGATGGACAATGTAACGCGCAGACAAATGGACGATGTAACATACAGACAGATGGACTATGTAACAGACAGATGGAGCATGTAACACACAGACAGATGGACGATGTAACAAATAGACAGATGGACAATGTAATATACAGACAGATGGACAATGTAACATACAGACAGATGGACCATGTAATACATAGACAGGTGGACAATATAATATACAGATGGACGATGTGACACACAGACAGATGGACGATGTAACAAATAGACAGATGGACAATGTAATATACAGACAGATGGACAATGTAACATACAGACAGATGGACCATGTAATACATAGACAGGTGGACCATATAACACACAGACGGATGGACCATGTAACACACAGACAGATGGACTATCTAACACACTGACAGATGGACCATGTAACACACAGACAGATGGACCATGTAACACACAGAAAGATGGACCATGTAATACACAGACAGATGGGTCATGTAACACACAGACAGATGGACCATGTAACACACAGACAGATGGACCATGTAACGCACAAACAGATGGACCATCTAACACACAGACAGATGGACCATGTAACACACAGACAGATGGACGATGTAATATACAGACAGATGGACCATGTAACTGACAGGTGGACAATGTAAGACACTGACAGATGGACGATGTAATATACAGACAGATGGACGATGTAACTGACAGATGGACGATGTAACAGACAGATGGACGATGTAACAGACATATGGATGATGTAACAAATAGACAGATGGATGATGTAACATACAGACAGATAGATGATGTAACGCACAGACAAATGGATGATGTAAAATACAGACAGATGGATGATGTAACAGACAGATGGAGGATGTAACACACAGACAGATGGACGATGTAACATCCAGACAGATGGACAATGTAACGCACAGACAAATGGACGATGTAACATACAGACAGATGGACTATGTAACAGACAGATGGAGCATGTAACACACAGACAGATGGACGATGTAACAAATAGACAGATGGACATATAATATACAGACAGATGGACCATGTAACATACAGACAGATGGACCATGTAATACATAGACAGGTGGACAATATAATATACAGATGGACGATGTGACACACAGACAGATAGATGATGGAAAACACAGACAGATGGACCATGTAATACATAGACAGGTGGACCATATAACACACAGACGGATGGACCATGTAACACACAGACAGATGGACTATCTAACACACTGAAGATGGACCATGTAATAAAAAGACAGATGGACCATGTAACACACAGAAAGATGGACCATGTAAAACACAGACAGATGGACCATGTAACATACAGACAGATGGGTCATGTAACACACAGACAGATGGACCATGTAACACACAGACAGATGGACCATCTAACACACAGACAGATGGACCATATAACACACTGACAGATGGGCGATGTAACACTCAGACAGATGGACCATATAACACACAGACAGATGGACCATGTAACACACAGACAGATGGACCATCTAACACACAGACAGATGGACCATCTAACACACAGACAGATGGACCATGCAACACACAGACAGATGGACCATCTAACACACAGATAGATGGACCATGTAACACACAGACAGATGGACCATGTAACACACAGACAGATGGACCATCTAACACACAGACAGATGGACCATCTAACACACAGACAGATGGACCATCTAACACACAGACAGATGGACCATGTAACACACAGACAGGTGGACCATCTAACACACAGACAGATGGACCATCTAGCACACAGGTAGGAGACCCTTCGATACACAATATGCCATGGTAAACCATACACAAATGATATATAGAAAGACATATTTAACTGAAAGGCAAAAGTAGTTTCCGCAATAATACAGAATTCATACGATAAAAAATACAATGTCTGAACCAAAGACCAGATCTCCAGACAAACTAGTTATCTTAATGTTGTTACTGTAATCATATACAACAATATGTACCATGTATTCCGTGGCCAAAAACGATGCTCTCTACACATTGAATCAAAACAAATTCCATCACGTTTGTAATCTCGATTTTATGTTTCTCCGCGCGTCGTGATCTGCATATGAACATTTGTACAAGGGATTTGAGCACTGCGACTCAAAATGGAAATACATTACCAAAGATAAGAGGCACTACATTACACTTGGCTCAAATCTTGATGTTTATCCATACAGATCTGCTCCCCACAATCAGTGTAGATCACTATTTCGGAAGTAAGTTAAACGAAAAGAATCCAAGGGCTGCATTGAGAAAATGAGCTAATGTCAGAAAATAATCTTTTGGGAAAAAAATTATAGCTAAATAATATACTTTCCTTAAGGGCAGGAAAATGGTTTGAAGAAATGTTCGCATGATGGAAATCTGATAAAACTGAGATAAGAATTACATTTTGAGGATTTTAAAAGAATTATACTTCCATAAATGTGTTTTTCAAAAAGGCATTGAACGGTGGAATGTTTCAGAAAATATATATATTCATTTCAAAATAATGTAGAAGCCAGTATGTTGGATGTTATTAAACTTGAGATCCCAGAAGACGTCTGGCAGAGTGGGAAACTTGAGGGGAAAAAACTGGTCCGTAGACTCATTTCAATTGCTGATAAACATGCTTTGGAGTTGTTAAATTGATGCTACTTAAATTATTCATAATGCGTTCTTATCTTTCAGCTCCCATGAGCATACTTACACCGCCCAAAATCTGCAGCGTCCGTTAAAAATTGAGGAAAGGTCTAAACATCAAAACATGACAAATGTCTCTCTTGGGTTTGGTGGAACGGATGGTGTCGCTCAGTTAACGCGCCTAGTTAGATGCTGGGGTGAAGGTCACACATTCAGTCCATCAATAATACTCATGGAAACGTTCGTTCTGCCCTCTCATAGCCTCCGTGAGTCAGTATGAGAAGAGACTGTGTCATGTCACGTGGTGTGAGGTAAGCGTGCCTCAGTTAGACGAAATAAGCCAAATTATTTCCAGACTTCATGACTCATAACAATTTATATCCACAATGACGAATTCTCTCACGGTTCTCATTCTTCATCTCTTTTCATTTCTCTCAATTCTAGTGTTGTTATATCTCTCTCTTTCTCTCTCTCTCTCTCTCTCTCTCTCTCTCTCTCTCTCTCTCGCTATCTTTGTCTATCTTTCCCTTAATATATATGTTCTTCTTTCTACATCACTCTAAATAATATAGTTCAATCACAATATTTTACTTTATACATATGTGTGCGTGCGTGTGTGCGTGCGTGTGTGTGTGTGCGTGCGTATGTGCGTGCGTGTGTGTGTGTGTGCGTGTGTGTGCGTGTGCGTGCGTGCGTGTGTGCGTGTGTGTGTGGGCGTGCGTGTGTGTGTGTGTGTTTATACCAGTATATATTTGTATATATGTGTGTATGTATTTCCAACTAACGAAATAACATGAATTGTCAGTGTTTTATTTGTATTCCTTTCGATCTCTGCACATTAACATTCCCTCGCTATATATTATTGTATCTCATAACATCTCTCTCTCTCCCTCTCTCTCTCTCTCTCTCTCTCTCTCTCTCTCACACACATACACACACACACTGTTAGTAAATATGTGACATTACTATAAATATATCCGTTTCCCAACAATATCATTCTCTCTATCCATTACGTCATCAATCTAAGCCTTGCCAGTTACTTATTTATTATTACTATATATTTCTTCATCTCATGACAATATCATTCTCTCTCTATATATATTATCTCTACATATATTCATTCTGTCACAATAGCATACTCTCTCTTTATATATATATATATATATATATATATATATATATATATATATACGAGGCATGCGCAAATGATCCCGGACCAAACTGCAACAAGTGAACATACGTACGATGCGCATGATGATGTCACTTCTGATGTAAACAGCACATACCAACCGTCAAGTTTGCAAAATTTCATAATCTTCCAACTCACAGTTTTCTCAGCAGACCGTTGAAAACATGGCGGATGTGAAGCAGAATCCGTCCAGAGTTGATCAGCGAGAGGTGATTCGGTTTCTAACAGCTGAAGGATGTCGACCAGTTGACATTCATCGCAGAATGCAGGCAGTGTTTGGTGTAAAAAAAATGGATCGAAGACAACAGTAAAGAACTGGACAACGATGTTCAAAGAAGGACATGAGTTGATGCAAAAATATGCGCCTGACCTGGTCTCGGAAGATCTTTCGTTAAGTCACGTTCTTCTTTAAACATCGTTGTACAGTTCTTCACTGTTGTTGTCGACACACTTTTGTCACCATACACTACCTGCATTCTGCGGTGAATGTCAACTGGTCGACATCCTTGAGCTATTAGAAACCGAACCAACGCTCGCTGATCATCTCTGAACGGAGTTCGAATCACATTCGCCATGGTTTCACCGGTCTGCTGAGATATATATATATATATATTACAAAATCGTTCTTCATATCACCACAATACCATGCTCTCTCTATATATGTTAGTATATCTTTCTTCATTCTGCCACAATATCATTCTCTTTATATATATATATATATATATATATATATATATATATATATATATATATATATATATATATTACTTTTACTTTTCCTCTCTATTTTCAGACTTCACCCTTCTAATCAATCTCTCATCTCTGCCTTCACCTGTCTCCCTCTTTAAGCTCTGGCTTTCATCTCTAAAGAGAGTAGCCATAACAGCCGTAAAGACAAGTATGCTAAGTACAGAAATGTATACACCAAATAACGGATTAGAAACTGAAGTGGCGACAAACTTCATAACTGAACCCAGGCAGGTAAAAGCCAAAGTTGAGGATGCTACAAACTTAACACCCCGTAAAGTATAGCCATTGGCAGACACTTTCAAACTTTGCAACTTTTGAATGTCAATCAATCAATCAAAACCGTATCGCCCCCTGCGGAGCTTAGGTCCTCGACAATATACGCCTTGTTGGAGTTTCCATCGCTCTCAAACTCCAACATCTGACAGGTTTGTCCTGCATCCCTAGTGGGTTTCACGTGTTCTCACTGTTAAGTGTGTCGTGGAGATACTCTATGGCTGGTGCATTTTGAGTTCCAGAACAGCGACTATCTAACCATGTTATCTCCCATTTACAGAAAGTATATTCTATCCATCGTTGACACCATCTCTTTATCTCCTGATCTACCACCAGCTGCCAAGTTTTTTTTACCGCAAATCTACGTTAGCAACCCTATCGCACCATTTCAATCACATAACACTGATTAGACAGCTGTTTACGAACGTCTGTATTCTCATTATTAGTGCCTTCAGTAGTACTGCCGTATAGTTGAACATTTTGATATTTGTGTTGGACCAAATGTCTCGGGAAGTCCATAAATTCTCAAATGCAATGAAGACCTATCTCGCCTTTTGTGTTCTTAATTCAATATCATTTTATATACTCCTTTCCCTGTGAATGCTGAATAGCTAAGCCATTAGCAAAGTCTAGATCTTCTAGTTTCTTTACCACAGTCCAGTTAATAACACAATCATGGATCACAACTCTCCTTCATGAATCAGTCAAGAGGAAGTGAACTATTGACAGGAGACACCCATGTGGCACATCAGTCGTTATTTTAAATGGCGCAGAATGTGACTTTCATGTGGAACCCCCCATTGCATATCTTCCTAAGTTCAGTGAACTATGTTTGTAATTCTCCCTAGCACGCCATAATGCATGATCCTTATTGCTTGCAACCTTCCACCGCATCATTAGTAGACCATAAGTATGTTGTAAAACTGTTAGTGTGAAGTCCCTCGCATCAATGTTATGTCCAACTTAGTGATCAGGACCCAACTTTACATCCATGCCGTGCACTAAGAAGTATGCTGTGTTACAGCAGACTTACAAACAAGGGAAGGACTAACACTATGTCGACGTAATAGCTAGTTTCCTGAGAAAAAGTATTGAACTACAATCAGTATGGAGCATGCCTACTTTTTTTAGTAGACAACGCGACAGAACAATACTTCGCTTACTGCATCGCTCCATTTCTATCTTGCGGCATGGAGATCATGTTTCATTTCTCATTGTCTGCAATGCTCCCTGTCGTACACATCGCCTATATGTATGTTCGACCTGCTTCAGTAAACCTATTCTTTCATTTTCTGTTGGGTCCCTGCTACAAGTGGACGAAATTCAATTAACATCATCATCAACATACATATAGTAGTAGGAGTTTCACATTAAGAGACGTTTAAGGGTGCATTAAGGGGGAATTATTTGGGGAAAACTCGAAGACTATCAATAAACGTTACTATAGTGCATTCAGAAATATGTGCTCTCTTGAAAATAATATATCAGCAGTCATGCAAAATATACTAATGACAAAATATTTACTTGTAGTTATTGTGAGATTGGCGTTATGTCACATTTTTGCCCAGTCATATTATGATGCAATTGTATCTTATTCTTCTTCTTCCTTGCCATACGGCGTCGCAGTGAATCGGAATGCGTCGATTTTTTTTTATCGCCAATTGGGAGGCTTGTGCTGTCGTTAGGTGTAACTTTCTGAGAGTATCAAAGACACCCTCAACGATCCACCGACGTAGAGATCTGCCCCTTTCCCGTGGAGCGGAAATCTTCATATGATATGCTCTTGCTGCAGGCTGCTCATAACACATTCGGACTATATGACCATACCATTTGATTTGCTGTGCTTTTATGTAGTAACTAAGTGGTTGTGTCCCCACTGTCGTCTTTAGTGTGGTGTTGCGGATTCGGTATCGGATTGTCTTTCCGGAAGCACTTCTCACACAGCGTATCTCACTGCTCGGGTTATTACTTGTAAATGTTTCTAGTATGGAACAAGATTGACATTGGTAACACAATGTAGGAATAAATAGTGCACTAGTTTATTTAGATTACATTTTTTTAAACTGTCTTTGATGTGTGCCATTTTAAGAGTTCTACAGTAACTCATGACGATATATGGGAAGGTCCTTTTTGGAGCCACATATTGCACGTGTATTGCGGAAATAGAAACTCACACAACTATTGCACTGAAAGTAGTAAGATAGACACAAATTTAGGGCCTTGATCTTAATGACCCGTTCCTCAGCGTAACTGTGGGTCCCAACTTCATCTCCGGTGAACCCTGTCTTGGACCACGGAAGTCCAGTGCTGCGTTGTGAGTACTCTTCTAGAGACATCTCTGATGTTGCATCATAGAGCAAGGGAGTCTAACCAACGCATTGGAGGTCTTTCCCGTGGTCTCTTCCTGCCTCGGGGGTACCAGACTACTGTCGCTGTGCTCCATCGACCATCGTTTCGTCGCAACATGTGACCTGCCTATCTATGTTTTGCCAACAAATTTAGTGTACCTCTTCATTATCATAATTCTTTTCAATCTGTAAATGCGTAAACAGATATTTAGTGAATTATTGTTTGATTGGCGCTGAAAGTTAAAACAACGACATTAATATTTATGAAACGGAACGCTGAAGGTATATACAACAAAAAGGAAGCCTTGTGCCCAAGACTATTTGAGGCAGAAATACACGTTACCTGCATTTATGAAACACCTTAATCCAAACCACAGATTTTGTATAAGAGGATATGAAACCCATATGCTAGATAGGGATGGGCATTAGGAAAAATGGGGGTGGGGGTGGGGGGATGAGTGTGTGCTTATCTCTCCAAAATATCAATTCCAACAAAGATGATCTCGGTTGAAACAAACGGGGAAGCCGAAACAATAGGGGTGGACATAACCTTACCGGGTGGACATAACCTTACCGGGTGGACATAACCTTACCGGGTGGACATAACCTTACTGGGTGGACATAACCTTACCGGGTGGACATAACCTTACCGGGTTGACATAACCTTACCGGGTTGACATAACCTCACCGGGTTGACATAACCTCACCGGGTTGACATAACCTTACCGGGTGGACATAACCTCACCGGGTGGACATAACCTTACCGGGTTGACATAACCTAACCGGGTGGACATAACCTCTCCGGGTGGACATAACCTCACCGGGTGGACATAACCTTACCGGGTGGACATAACCTTACCGGGTTGACATAACCTTACCGGGTGGACATAACCTTACTGGGTTGACATAACCTTACCGGGTTGACATAACCTTACCGGGTTGACATAACCTCACCGGGTTGACATAACCTTACCGGGTGGACATAACCTTACCGGGTGGACATAACCTTACCGGGTTGACATAACCTTACCGGGTGGACATAACCTCACCAGGTTGACATAACCTTACCGGGTTGACATAACCTTACCGGGTGGACATAACCTTACTGGATTGACATAACCTTACCGGGTGGACATAACCTTACCGGGTTGACATAACCTAACCGGGTGGACATAACCTCACCGGGTTGACATAACCTCACCGGGTGGACATAACCTCACCGGGTTGACATAACCTTACCGGGTTGACATAACCTAACCGGGTGAACTTAACCTCACCGGGTGGACATAACCTCACCGGGTGGACATAACCTCACCGGGTGGACATAACCTTACCGGGTTGACATAACCTTACCGGGTGGACATAACCTCACCGGGTGGACATAACGTTTTCCCCCACCCAAGCATAAGAGCTGAGACAGAACAATGAACCTCTAGCGTATCATACTATGTAGCAGTGTATTCCATTGGGTTATCTTGATCTTACCCGCGCTATATATTACTTAGCGTTTCACTTTCTTAGGGTCAGAAGATAGCATTCCGTTGGTAGTTAAAGTGTAAACTACTTACTTAAGACGGTAAGAATAAAACGCTGACAACCTGAGACAGCATTGACGACCTTGGATAGGGTCACTGAGATATGTTGATGAGGTAAGGGCCAAATAATTATAGCCCTCTAGATGAAAATACTGCCTAGTAAAGATAAGAGCTTCCTATCCACACCGGGTACAGATACAGATCTCAAACGCCACGTTCGGGCTAGATGAATCACGCGGCCAGAGTTGTCAATGCTAGTTAGTGTCCCAGACATCCCTACCCTTCTCCCCCCCCCTCTCTCTCCCTCTCTCTCTCTCTCTCTCCAGACTGATGTGGCATCTGGAAGAAAAACGAATACTAATTCCACAGCAAGCCGGCTTTAGACAGCACAGATCCACTGAGGACCAGGTCATCCTCATAGCCCAGGAGATAGAAGATGCCTACCAGGCACAGAAACACACAGTAGCTGTTTGGGTGAATCTGGAAAAGGCATTTGACAAAGTCTGGAAGGATGGACTTAGAGTCAAGCTAAGAAGAAGTGATGTTTGTGGGAAGATGTACAAGTGGATCAACCACTACCTCAAACAAAGAACGGCCAGAGTCCAAGTACAAGGGCAGATGAGCAAAAAGGTGACACTCGAGCAGGGAGTACCCCAAGGGGGAGTACTGTCACCCACACTCTTCCTGGTATATATAAACGATATTACAGAGAATATACCAAGAAGAGTCCATAGCTCAATGTTTGCAGACGATCTGGCTATGTGGACCTCTGAAAAGAATCTCACCATAGCAAGAAATCGGATGCAAACGGCCCTAACATCGCTGGAAGAGTGGGCGAACTCATGGCTGGTCAAAATAAACGAGGAGAAAACCACGTGCACAATATTCTCGCTCTCATTAAAACCCCAAAGTACCAAATTAAGCCTAAATGGCAAAATCCTGCAGCCAAACGACAACCCAACCTATCTGGGAGTCACATTTGATCGGCGCATGACATGGAAAAGTCAGATTGAGAGAAACCGAATGAAAGCCAGAGAAAGAATGGCGATCATGAGGAAACTTGCTGGCACAAGCTGGGGAGCAGACGAAGGCATACTAAAGAAACTGTACACTGGAAGAGTGAGACCAGTTCTCGAGTATGGCATCGCGGCATGGACAACAGCAGCGAAGGCGAACTTCGATAAAGTTAACAAACTTCAAAACCAAGCCATGAGAATCATAACAGGTGGCATGAAGTCAACGCCAATTGTAGAACTTGAAAAGATTACAAAACTGCAATCCATGACCGACAGAAGAGACTGCAGAGCCCAGCTGCAGTCAGAGAAACTCCGAAGACTGACGGACCATCCAATGTACCAGAGGCTAAACAATTTGGGAACTGGTAAACTAAAGCGGAGAAACTTTGCAGAAATAGCCAAAGCAAAGATGCACGAAGATCCCATAAACGCACTAACAACACCAAAACCCATCACTACTGTACGAAAACCTACTTGGAGGCAGGATATATTTCCAGAGGTGGTAGAAAATATACCAGGTATTGCAAACAAAAACTGCCAGACCGAAAAAGAAAGGAGAGACACTACCCTAAGCTTCATAACGAAAAGCTACCCAAGCATGGACTGGACCCATGCATACACCGACGGTTCTGTAACAAACACTACACAGAACGGAGGGGCAGGAGCATTCCTGAACCTACCAAATGGCAGAAAAATAACACTGTCATTCGCTACTGGTAAGTACACAAGCAATTTCAGAGCGGAGGCAGAGGCACTGAGGGCGGCAGTGGAAGAAATGGCAACACACAGTGAAAATGAGAGCCACATAGTCTTGCTGACAGATGCTCTCGCCGTAGTCACAGCGCTAAAAAGCCAGAAAAACACTGAGCTTAATGACTTAAGAGCAGCACTCTGCAAACTGTGCCAGCTGTCCGCACCAAAAAGGGTAGTGGTACAGTGGGTTCCGTCACACTGCAACATCCAAGGCAACGAGGAGGCAGACAGACTGGCAAAAGAAGGTGCAAGGCTACCACAAACAGATACCAGTATGACGTACGAAGAGTCAAAACGGCTTATCAAAGCCAGGTACATTACCAAATGGGAAACCGAACATACTGGTTACACCAAAAACGATGCCTATTACCAGTTGAACCGAAGAGAGCAGGTCGTTGTCTTCAGACTTCGCACTGGCCACAATAGACTGAGGTACCACCTATTCAACAAATTGAAGATAGGGTGTACCGACGAATGCCCGTGCGGTACTGGTAAAATGACAACTGAACATCTGCTGCAGAACTGCCCGACATACGGGGATCAGAGAGAGCAGATGTGGCCATTGCCAGTGGAACTGCAAGACAAGCTCTATGGTAGTGGCGAGAGTCTCAGGACGACCGCCGCTTTTTTCGAAAAAAAAATGGTTGCTGTCTGACTGTGTACGCAGAAGAAGAAGAAGAAGAAACAAACGGGGAAGCCGAAACAATAGGGGTGGACATAACCTTACCGGGTGGACATAACCTTACTGGGTGGACATAACCTTACCGGGTGGACATAACCTTACCGGGTTGACATAACCTTACCGGGTTGACATAACCTCACCGGGTTGACATAACCTCACCGGGTTGACATAACCTTACCGGGTGGACATAACCTTACCGGGTTGACATAACCTTACCGGGTTGACATAACCTTACCGGGTGGACATAACCTCACCAGGTTGACATAACCTTACCGGGTTGACATAACCTTACCGGGTGGACATAACCTTACTGGATTGACATAACCTTACCGGGTGGACATAACCTTACCGGGTTGACATAACCTAACCGGGTGGACATAACCTCACCGGGTTGACATAACCTCACCGGGTGGACATAACCTCACCGGGTTGACATAACCTTACCCGGTTGACATAACCTAACCGGGTGAACTTAACCTCACCGGGTGGACATAACCTCACCGGGTGGACATAACCTCACCGGGTGGACATAACCTTACCGGGTTGACATAACCTTACCGGGTGGACATAACCTCACCGGGTGGACATAACGTTTTCCCCCACCCAAGCATAAGAGCTGAGACAGAACAATGAACCTCTAGCGTATCATACTATGTAGCAGTGTATTCCGTTGGGTTATCTTGATCTTACCCGCGCTATATATTACTTAGCGTTTCACTTTCTTAGGGTCAGAAGATAGCATTCCGTTGGTAGTTAAAGTGTAAACTACTTACTTAAGACGGTAAGAATAAAACGCTGACAACCTGAGACAGCATTGACGACCTTGGATAGGGTCACTGAGATATGTTGATGAGGTAAGGGCCAAATAATTATAGCCCTCTAGATGAAAATACTGCCTAGTAAAGATAAGAGCTTCCTATCCACACCGGGTACAGATACAGATCTCAAACGCCACGTTCGGGCTAGATGAATCACGCGGCCAGAGTTGTCAATGCTAGTTAGTGTCCCAGACATCCCTACCCTTCTCCCCCCCCCTCTCTCTCCCTCTCTCTCTCTCTCTCTCTCTCTCTCTCTCTCTCTAGACGTATATCCACCCATAACATCGTTTCAACGAATTGTTTTTAAAATATCCTAAACAATCAGGGGCTCTAATGTCAGTATCACGCTAATCTGAAGAAACGAGAATTGTCTATATCTCGTTGTTTGACGCGAGATTCTGATGGTGAGAGATTTGGTGAGCGGAGAAATGTGTCTGCCAAGTCAGAAACGTGAGAAACATTTCTTCCAAGTTGGTTAGAGACACGTCCACAAGAGAAGAACACAATGGCATGTGTTTAATGAATGTAAGAGTAATTGAGAGGACGAAAAACGGGCATAATATGATTGTTGGTGTCCACCTTAGTTAATGTTTTCTTGAGGGCGTGTGTGTGTGTGTTTGTCTGTCTGTAGGTATGTGTGTGTGTGTGTATGTGTGTCTGTCTGTGTTTTATTCGCGTACCGATTGTATATGTCTGTGTGTGGTGGGCGTGTGATAATTTGTGTCATATGTGTGTAAGGTGTGTGTGAGGTGCGTTGTGTGGTGTGTGTATGTAATGTAAGCAGGTGTGATGTGTGTATGTAATGTAAGCAGGTGTGATGTGTGTATATAATGCAAGCAGGTGTGATGGGTGTATGTAATGTAATCAGGTGTGATGTGTGTATGTAATGTAAGCAGGTGTGATGTGTGTATGTAATGTAAGCAGGTGTGATGTGTGTATGTAATGCAAGCAGGTGTGATGTGTGTATGTAATGCAAGCAGGTGTGATGTGTGTATGTAATGCAAGCAGGTGTGATGTGTGTATATAATGTAAGCAGGTGTGATGTGAGTATGTAATGTAAGCAGGTGTGATGTGTGTATATAATGTAAGCAGGTGTGATGTGTGTATGGTGAATTTGGTGTGAGGATGTGTGATATTTGCATGTCATGTCAGCACGTGTGATGTGTGTTTGGTACATGTGGTGCGAGCATGTGTGATGTTGACGTTTAATTTTACCAGAATTAACCAACAAAATCTTGAAATTGTTGGGGTTAGAATAAGGCTGAAATACATGTATGTCTCTTAAGCTTTTCTTTCTGTTGGAATTAATCGGTGATCAGTGAAGTTACGCTTATTTCAGCGACTCTCAATGTCGATGTATACATAAACACCATTTTGAAAGTGACAAGCATCGTTGTGATGTTATGAAAATACTTCTATGACTTGCAATGGTTGGTAATGGGCTATTGCATACTCACACCTAACTCTTGCTTTTATTTCAACCTTGTACGTATTTAGAAAAATCCTACCTTGTGTTCTTCTTAACACATCTTCATCTCAACATCCCCATCTTCTTTATCTATCCCTTAATATCTATTTGCAATTTTCTTTTCCTCCGTTTATTTGTTACCTTGTTATCTTATACTGCTTTCTTTTTCTTATTTACTGCATGTTTTTTAACTCCTATCTTTTCGTTTCTGTTTTACCTTCCTGGTAGCAAGAATATTGTTGTTTTTATAAACTCAACCACTTTTTTCTCCATATCCTTTTTTTTCTATCGAATGTTTTTACTTTTTTGTAATGCATATTAAATGAGCTGCAGTACAACTCTATACCAACAATAACTGAACAACAAATAAGTTGAGTACAACAAAAACACAGTTGGACATAAGAATAGTAGCCTAGCATCCCTCAACCAATCGTTCGCCCAGACAGTAATTGTCTCATAATTATCCCCTGTCAAGTGTGAATATGACCTTTATTTCTTGCGTTTTTCTTTTTTTGTCACATACATTTTCATAAATTTCTACCTCCATATATTTTTTAAAGAACATTGTATTATCTTTCTCATTCAAAAAACCTTATTTTTGTTTGTTTTATATTTTTTCTAGATTTCGTGAGCCAAACCGGGACTGAATATCAACATGAAAAAAATCAAGCTCCTTAAAATAAAGTCGATCAACAAAGAAACAGTCATGCGGGGGTGAGAGCTGACTCAAGAGGTGGATGCGTTTACCTATTTGGGTAGCACAATTGACCCAAGATAGGGTACAGATGCGGCTGTGAAGACCAAAGATGGAAAAGCACAAGTGACATTCCTGACATTAAACAACATATGGAGATTCAGAGAAATCAAGATTCACACAATACTTAGAAAATTTAACGTCAGTGTTAAGTCGGTGCTCTTGTATGGAGCCAAAACACGGAGAAAGGCCACGCGAAACAACATAGACTCCAGGCATTCGGTAATAGTTGCCGAAAAAAAAATAATTGGTATAAATTGTGAGGAATTGAAGAACTGTTGAAATGGAGCCAACAACTGCCACTGGAAGAACAAACTAAAATAAGAAACTGGTTTGAGTGTGACACACTGAGGAAGGTATTGTGCAACATAGCTAGGCAGGCTCTCACATTGAATTCTCAAGTGAAGAGAAAGAGAGGTAGACCTAAAAATAGACAAAGAACCATAGAAGAGAACATGATAGCGAACTACTGTTTAATGGAAACACCCGGAGAGAGAAAGAGTAGCTACAATCGTATTTGCTGGCGAGATAGAATCAATGGCATTTGTAACGAGACAAGCGATTGGCTTTGATGGATTGTTTGATTTATTAAATTGATTGAGTTACTAATGTTGTTGTTGAATGCTCACAATGAGGAAAATTACTCTTCTGTGCGCCCTAAAAAGGACATTAAGTGGCGGATTGTCATAACTTTCCTGACATCCCGAACGTGTGGATGAATGTGGGTTCCCCTGGAGGTTGTTCTAGGCCTCATCTGCGTATCGCTCACAACTACGGGTATCACGTTGATCTCTTACTTTATTAGCATTATGGAAACAGCCCGATTCCAGGAAGAGCTACAACGAAGCAAAGGTGAGGGTCATGGCCAGTATGTTTTGCCTCAACCTGACTAACATGTCTGATCAGTATATTTTACCTGAGCAGATGTTAGTATTCCTTTCATTAAGTTACTTAAATAATTAGTTTAAAATACCATAATAACATTTATTCGAATTACATAGTACCATCTAGAGAATTTATAGAGCAGAGGACAAAAAAGGCCACTTGCTCCTGCAATCGCCAAGTACTGGACAGGACCATTTTTTTATTTTACATCTGATTTTTGTTGTTGTTAACATCCTTTACCAAGGTTGTAAGCTGATGTCGTCGTGGCGATTTGACGGATAGTCAAACCACTTGGCCAGTCGACCATTTCAGCCATTTGTCGCTAGTTCTATATTCTGTTTTCTTTATTCGACCTCTGTTTTCTTCACGTACCGCCCTTTCATGGCTGAATCTAATATTGTTCCAATAATTCATACTTCCTTCCTTACTCCCATTTCGTGGCTGAATATAGTATTGTTCCATTTATTCATACCCACACACCCTTGAATATCATACACAAACTAGCCCTAGCTATGTGACTGAATACACTACACAATCTGGCCCTACTTATGTGATTGAATATACTACACAATCTGGCCCTATTTATGTGACTGAATACACTACACAATCTGGCCCTACTTATGTGATTGAATACACTACACAAACTGGTTCTATTTACGTGATTGAATACACTACACAATCTGGCCCTTTCGATGTGACTGAATATCCTACACAAGCTGGCCCTAACAATGTGACTGAGTGGTCTCCAGATAAAGCCTCTGCCTCGGTTGCTGGAGGTAGCAGGTACAAACCACGGTGGAGACTGGAATGTTTTTCACGTTCTAGTATTTCCTCTATCTCTGGTTATTAGAGATCGGACATCCGTGTTCAGTGTCGCACACGTTAAAAATCCCTTGGCAGTTTCAAATCGAAAAGAGTCAGCTTAACGGCGGCTGTCCAGGCAAAATTCAAAATTCTGTAAAACTTCTAGCCAGTCTATTACGGAATCCTTACCGGTGCTATGGAGTTGGTGCATTGTGCTGAGATTCTCCATAAATATGTACAAGAACAGAGCACGTATAGGTTAGACCGTCAGCAAACTAAACAGAAATAAACTAATGTGACTGGATATCCTACATGAATGATTTCCAGCCTGGAGACACCGAACCCATAGCGGCCATGGAAGAGTCTTGTAGTGTACGCGAACGAAATCATAATTTTTAAATTGTGTATTTGCGCAAAGGTGTATACTTTCTCATCCTGTTACAGGAAAAAGTAAGGGGAAGTGACAAATTATCATTGACTGCATGAGATCCTGTGTCTGGCCAAGTCTAAAAACGACATTATACCCAATTCTCAGACCAGATGCTCATCTGATCATGCAAGTAAACGGAGTCTGAAGATACGAGAATTGCCAGATCCCGCTTTCCTTCAAGATTGCAATAAATCTTAACTAAACAAGGAACAGTCAGTTCTAACTGCTATCATCTTACTCTGCTATCTAGTATGTATGCCATCTGTCAAAGGCAGCACCAATGTCCCCGTACCACGCCATTTATCTCTTTTATATATCTATCTATCTATCTATCTATCTATCTATCTATCTATCTATCTATCTATCTATCTATCTATCTATCTATCTATCTATCTATCTATCTATCTATCTATCTATCTATCTATCTATCTATCTATCTATCTATCTATCTATCTATCTATCTATCTACCTTTCTATCTATCTATCTATCTATCTATCTATCTATCTATCTATCTATCTATATATATATAAATATATATATATATATATATATATATATATATATATAACTTTCACTCTTTCTCTATCTCTCTCTCTCTCTCTCTATATATATATATATATATATATATATATATATTTATATATATAATATAATACACACACACACACACACACATATATATATATATATATATATACACATATATACGAGTATATATCAGTATATCTTCTTCATCATCCTGTAACATGTCCATTATAGAACGTCGCTCCCATGACAGACTGTCTGGAAGAAACGCTTTCCCTTACCGAAACTCCAGCCTCGGCCACAGTCATACACAGGCACTCCTAGATATTTTAGTGCCATCATTTTCTTGGTATACCCCTGTCTCTTTTGCCTGGCACCATACCTTTCATAACTGTTCTCTCAAGACCGTTGGTAATCGTCCATGATTCATAGTCATATGCTGCCATAGAAAAACACAGACTCTCAAGGCCTTCACATGTGTCGTTTTGTTGGTGCATTGCCATAATTTCTTCAGTCTGTTCAGCCTCTGCGTTGCCAAGGCTAGTCTTCTTCTGATTTCCGTCACCATTTTTGTTAATTCTGGAACCCAGATATTCAAAATGTGTGACCTGTTCTATTTCCTCACCACCTACTGTAAATTTATGTTGACATCGTGTTTTGTGGGTGGCCATTATCTTCGTTTTGTTTATGTTTTTTTTCATAGATAAATGTGTTTATCGGATGTAAACAAATTTTGAAAACATACACCGTGATCTCCGTAGTAATGATCGACACGCAGATGCAGCCAAACATAGTACAACCGCCTGGAGGACAGCAGCACCCCTTCATCAGGACGATCAAGATGTAGAAAAAACGACTACAACCCGCCACTTTACGCTTTATTCAGGGTGCACAAACGAGTAAACGAACTCACTCGGAGTGTTAAACAAGAAAAGCAAGAATAAGCAAAAGGGCCGCACTGCAAGTGACCACTTTACAGGACGCCAGTGTCCATGTGCTCCCTGCACTCTTGCAGTGATGGTGTGACATGATGGTGTGACATGATGGTGTGACATGATGATATTCCTAACTCCATCCTAAACGATCTTTAGTTGTTCCTTAAACCATGCATAGACAAAATTAATTTAAGCGGTACAGAAGGCCAAATGTCGATAAAGGGCCTAAGATAGAGCACAGTGAATGATCTGACAGCAGTGAACAGCTGAAATCTAGCTTCTTGCATCATGCTTAGCCAATCAGATCTGAAGAAGACCACAAGGGGTGGCCCTAGAAACAGGCTGCCCTAGTGTAGTCTGCCTAAAAAAACATGTATCGCAGTGAAAACTCGATGTGTCGGACCTAAAGACGCAGATCTTACAGTCACGCTGTAAGCTTTGACACAAAGTCACAGCGTCCTTTTCGTGGCGAATGTCGAAGAAGAAGAAAGAGAAAAAAATGTCGATATAAACATATGCAGGTAATGTGGGGAAAAACTCAAACAAAACCCACTAGACAGCCACAAGGCCTTCGTCAGAGAGAAAGAACAAACGAAAACACTTAACAAATCCCACAATAAACAAACGCATCCACTACAATTCGTAAGACGGTGAAGGTTTAGTGGTGGAAGAAACAGTCATGAAATGTAGGAGGGAATAGGCGGGTATTTTTTATTCGCTGACGCTATACGAGCAACTTTATTTATTAATAACCCCGTCGCTCCAATGGGAGGAAAAAGGCGGGGACAATTGAGGGGGGGGGATGTTCAACATTAGATTTTGATTGACAATATCCGGCTTACATTGTAGCCTGGACCTCTTTGATTGTGCTGTGGTTTTATTGGTGATGGTTTCTTTTACGCGTGAAGAGGTCTGCCGGGGTCTCTGTGTATGACAAGGACAAGAATAGCACCATTGCCCGACAGAGAGCTTGTCGTAAGAGGCGACTAACTGTGTGACTTGGCATAACACCGGCATGGTTAGGTGGTTTGTTAAGAGCAGCATGAATGGCGCCTAGCAGGTCTACTTTATTCTAGTGTTTGAGTCTATTAAGATGGACTCGTACATCGGTTAACCACCCTTCGTGGCACTTGTCCCAAAGTACCGGAGTAATAAGCTGCTCGAACCTAGCCCGCTAAGCAGGAAATCCTCCTTCCGACCACATTCAGCTCATACTCGAGCTGGTTACTGCACAGGGGTATCTGCTCCTGTAGAAGAACAGGTCCACTAAGAAATAAGAGGTTGCATTACACATTAAAATCTTCCTTGGTCGCCACTCGAGCTACCAGAAAAAAGCAGCAATGAGGCATCGAATTCAGACAATTGAAGTGGATCAGATGCACCCGCTGTCAACTGGAACGTTAATCGCCTTCTGTGCAAAGAAAACTCAAAGTACCTGAATCCTCCCAATAGCTCGCATCAACAGTTCGACCTGTCAGACAGTTGCTGTTACAGTCAGAATCCGCTCACTAGTTATTGACACTTTTTACTCACTTGTTTTTGCCCCCTTAAGGCTGCTATATTTGTCAACCATTTGTGTATATATTCTTTCCTTACCATGTATCCCTCATGCTATAACTATCCCAGATCAGCACTAAATAAATTACCTGTTACACAAACGTCTACATGTACACACTCAGGTCAATCTCCCATCGTTAGTTACCTCAATTCAACAACAATTCATATCTCAACAGCCATACAATGGCACATTCATGCTAACTGCCTACTTCACGTGGCGCCGTTAGAGCTAGGATGTAACGAAAAACGCAATCAATTTTCGTGCCCTCGAGCTGAGTGCCAGTGTCAGGACAGCTAATTCTTCGCGGAGGCTGTCGTTACGTGAACTACACATTAGGCGAAAATTATCACAAAAGCGTAAAAATGCTGACAGAATGTCTTTTTAGAACAACGAAAAGGTAGCACCAGATACCAAGTAAATGGTGTCCCGTTCCAAAATCTAACAACTATATTTACAATAAATATGACTGACAATGTAGGTTCTGACAGCTGTCATCGAATGTCACAGATAAAGTGTATGAAACACATAGTCAAATATCATATAGGTAGGTGATTATAAGATATATATATTTCTTTTGAAATAAAGAACAGAAAAGCCAAGTCAAAATCAGTCTTTCAGAGAATGAGTGGTATTTTGTGCAACAAAAACCTATCACTAGATGTAATGAACAGGGCTCTTGGGTGCTGAGGGGAACCAGTACTGTCATACGGCGGCGAGTCATTGACAATCAGCCGGTAAGTACAGGGATCGTTGAATGCAACAGAAAGGTGCTTTTACAAAGAATGTGAAAAATTCTTCCGACTGCAAAGAAAGCTCATCACGTGGTTCTTGAAGAGTCACAGACACAAAGAGAGTTTATTTTAAAAATAAGGACAGGACATCCATTATTTTTCGGGTATGTCATGATAAGAGGCAACGGACAGAATCCCATGGAAGAGGGACAGAGAGGGGCAATGAAAGAAATATTGGACAGCTTGAAGGCATGCCATTGGAGGTGATCAACGGCGGATGTTATTTCACGCCTATCGGTCCAATGCATCCTACTTTGGCATGCATTTTATGTAAGGGTCTGCTTCCTCCTGCATTATCTAAGGGTACGCTCCCCAGGATAACTGCCGGTGCTGTGATCGGGGAGCGAAACCAGCACCTTCTTCTTCTTCTTCTTCTTCATCATCGATCAACTGATACTATCTTCTAGTCCGGTGAGGTTCACGAAAGAGACTGTGCGTTTCAGGTCTTCACCGGTCTCCCACAGTTTTTCGAGCATGGTCGCGCGCCCAAGCCAGACTGCCTCTCTTTGGTCTGCATAGGTAAGGCAGTCCTGCAGAATATGTTCTGGTGTTTGCTTGGGTGCTCCACAACCGCACGTGGCAGTGTCTCTGAGACAAATTCTGTGGAGGTGGGCCTTGAGTCTACAATGTCCCGTTCTGAGTCTGAAGATCTTTGTCTGCCCATCTCTGCCAAGTTTGTCTATGCTGTCATTTTCTGGCTTGTATTCTTTGTGCTGGTTTCTCCATTCTGTATTCATGGATAGTTTGATGAGTGTCTTTGCTTCTTTATATCGGTGGATGAGGAATCTCTGTGCCACCACTTTCGGCTTTTGCGACCTCATCTGCTTTCTCGTTTCCAGGAATTTCACAGTTTAACCGGAATACACTTTAGAACTAAATCAGTTTTTTTACACCAATCCTATGTTGCATTTTATTTCATGTGAGACTATCTTGTTTGGGGCTTGAGATGGCTTGGAGTACACTCCTGTAGTCTGTTAGAATGACCGTTTTCCTTGTTGTTATGTTTTGGCTGATACGAATCTGAGTTGCTGCATGAACAGCTCTTGCGTCAATTCTGAAATTGGTACAGGTCTCTCCTGCTGGTCCGGATTGATTTTCTATGTCGCCATTTGAGGGTGCGATGTAGATTCCACTGCCTCCCCTTTTATTGCTCACCGAGCCGATCTATCTATATACACACGTGTCCAAGAGTTGCTAGGGTATTGTCCCTTGAGCTCCCGCAGAACGTGACATTTTTGTTGTGTTGCTGCCTGCTCATTTTTTTTCATAAGCCCTGAAACCTGCAAGAATATTTTGGACCGGTCCTGGCTCAGTATCCAAGGTTCTGGAATGAGTACTTCGCACTTTCTGGTTTCAGCTGCGAGGATGCCTGCGTGTTTTATGTGGATTTCTCTGGACAGATGGTTGGGGCGTTTCCTTAGCCCAGCACCTTCGGCTTGTGAGCCGTGTCACTAAACCAATAGCCCAGACAGTTCCCTTAATGACGAATCTTTCAAACGACTCCCGTGATAAAAGGAAATGGAGGTCCATGATAGCCAACGCAAACCTGCAGGGCACTTGATGGTCATAATGATGATAATATAACTTTAAAACTGATCAAAGAAATGCCATTATCCAAACATACGTCTCGTATCTGAGCCCAGTTGATACCAGGGAAAGAACGAAGAGGCACCCTGTAACCTTCTAAGAATGACTTTTCAAGCAACTGATGTGGGGTTTGCATGGAGCTGACAAACTCATTAGTGCTCAACAAGTGTTTATAAATACTTTGATAAATGTTTAATTTGACATGGGCCAGCTGTAGTGGTGGGCCTGGGCTTAGTATGAAACACAAAGATGACACGAACAAGGAGAATATTTTAGCATTAATTAGTCCTTCAACCAATCAAAGCATTTCAACTAACTGTAGAGTTCAGGTCTTCAACGAACACGCGCCAAATCTTTGTCATTATTGACTAGCACATTTATATTTATCTTTACGAAGTCTTATTGTTTCCTCGTTTGAGAACCGGCAATTTAGGAGTAGTCATCCTTTCTGTCTCTACCAACATGCATTGAGGTTACAGTAGTACTATTCTTTGCATATTTATCGGGCCCCGGTAACACATGAGCTTAGATTGTAGTATAATTTCAGATGTTCCATCTCAAATGTGATGTTCAAATTTGATCAAGATGCTGAGCAGTGCATCAGCTGCAGTGGTCAGCGACCCATAGCTGACTGCTAGCATCAGGGCCAGCGAACCAGAGCTGCCAAGACCCTTCTACACCTCCATGCGGTGAACCTGGATAACAGGCTGCAACAGAGCAGACTGGCTAAGAAGATAAGGAGAAGGGATGGAAGAGGGAATGCTAACCCGGTACTCAAAAATGCTTGCTGAAGTCGGATGTATTGGACCGAAAGGTGAAAATATCGTAGGCAAGCTGTAAACTACGACACAATGCTTTCCGTTCTCTGGACTACATTTTGCTACTTAAGAAGCCCTTTTAGTGTTTGGTAGAATGAGAACGAACCAAACCAACCCAAGCCAAATGTGATGTTCATCCATATCGCCAAACCATATCACACAACCATATCATACAACCATTTCACACTTCTAATCAAATCTTATGCTCACGTTATTTTCTCGACTTCAAGCCCCAGATATCAAAAGATATTCTCTAAATATAGGACACTGACATCTACAATACAAAGTTCTTATTTGTTCTCAATCTCAAATCGGAAAGTCAATTCTCAAAGACAACAAAATATGAGTTGGCAGAACCGAAATGAAAACTATCTCATTTGTGATTATTTATGCAAATTGCCACAAATGCAGAAAAGCCAGAGCTTCAATAGAAAGATGAGAGATGTGATTACGCGAAACACATTTGCATGTCACAACTTTTACTCTGAGGGAAAATTCTTGGTGTTGTTAAAAATTTATAATTAAAGTCCAAACTGGCTTTTCAAACCTCCCAGAATTCGCGAAAGATCACCGATATGATATCAATGGCGTATTTCTTTGAGTCTGTTTCTTTAACTTCTACAAATCTTTTCGTGACGACAATAAAGCAACAGATAGCAAGCGCTTACAAAATGCGTGGGCTTAGGGAGAAGTCCATCTGTCATGTCCGCAGTATTACAAATCAGAATGTAAGGGACACATCTCTCCAATAATCTGAACTGAGAGAAAGATCCTAATGCTGCTTGATACTCGCTACTGATGTCCAAGATAAAATATGCGCGGTTTCTGGAGAAAAGACCAAGCTTAGTACTACTGATACTAACACACTAGACTGTATGGTGAGATGCCATGAAGCAATAAGTTATCAAATTAGATTTGTATTACTTGGGATGTGCTAGTTGGATGGGAACTAATCTCCTGACCACGAGGGCACGGCTCAGAAATCTTGTAAGGCATACATTTTCCTCTATCATAGTTGAAATAAAAAGATAGCTTGCAGTGAGCCAGGGGCATGTATGTCTTAGCCGTATAAATCCACCAGAGGCCAGTGGCAATGTGAATAAACGTCGTAAACAAACCATAATTAAACTTATGAAATCCCTGTGTTACAGAGTTTGCACTCTCCTTTTCTGATAATAGAATGTTATTTCTTCTTAACAACTGGAAAACCACCTAGTCCTTCTTATATTCATGTGCTCAAAATATCATGAATGGCGAACAAGAACAACACATAAATCCCGAAAGAGCAATTATATGTAAGAGCAATTGATTAGTAAATAATATTAGGTCTAAGAAATTAGGCTACTTTGGCCACATCACCCGACACAACGGTATTGAGAAAAAACTAATACTGTAGGACAGGGTAATTAAAAAACGAAATAGAAACAGACCCAAGAAAAGATGTACACAGATCATTAAAGAGGTTGTGAGGAAGAGGATCATAGAGGCGGTAGAGGTGGCCAAATATCGAGAGCCTTGCAGATCTTTTATTATGGGAGCAACTATATGCAAAGCACATGCTACAAGATGTAGATGTTTCTTGAATAATGTATGGGATATTATTTCTAGAGCTTTCTACAAAATCCAGCAGAGTCGAATCAGCAATATTTTTGACTGAAAATTACATGGCATGCAATGTATATTCTTTGTGAGTCTACTTCACAAGATAGGTTAGGTCGCACTGAAAGTAGCATCTTACGACATTGTCGCAGTGTGGCAGCATTCCTATTCTGTTGTTTGATGCCCACAGAACAGAATTGGTGACAATTAGCTTATTCTTGAAAGTTCAAGAAAGCGGTTGTTTTTTTTTTACTGATAGATGCTAATTTTTATGACTGAACAACGGACTTGACTTGAGACAGTAAACATTGGGTGGTGCTTCGCGATGCGCCTGTCGAACATGCGAACAACATGTCACGTCCACTGCATCTGGACTCCCTGTAGAAGCGTATGAACGATCACTGTTGAGGGTTTCTGAGTTAGGTACTTTGTCTTGCCAGCTAATTCTGAGCTGCCAGAGGAGACATCCTCAATGGAAATGATGGAGTTGCCTGGCATATCTGCTATGCAATATCCATGTTTCATAGACGTGAAGAAGTTGTTAGCACTTACAGTAAGATACACTTTTTATCTTGGTAGGGACAGGTTTTTTGTCCATTCCAAAAATGTACTCGTAGTCTTCCAAACAGCTGACTGCATTGGCCATCCTGTTATTGGCCTCAGACTCAATATAGGTTATTCTGGTGATGGTACTAACTGTAGTCAAATCCAATAGACCTGGACTCACATGCACCCTCGCACATAAGCATAACCTTTTAGTCAGGTTTGTTAATTGTTTGCAGTTAGTTTGTCTGAATTTCCATCATGGCAAGGACATCTGCTGTGGTGATAATGAATCTAGATCAACAGTCAATTTGATATGGGATTTTACCGTTGCTTTTGGACTTGTTGCATAAGTTATGTGTTAGTTCTTCTCTAGTAGAGATTAGGATTATATGTTGAATAAAAGGTTGGTTCATCCTCTGCTTAGTTGATTATCTGCAAGTTGTTATTTATCTCCTAGTCTTGAGCTTTTTTCGTCTCTGATATATGTCTGTCTGGACCTCCACCTTACTAAATGACTGTTAAAGTCTCCAATTATATTATAGTAGCTTATGGAACTGTTTCAGATTCCTTTGTTCTTCGGTTCCGGAAGTACATATTATATAATTGGGAATCTTACCATAATGTCTGCTCCTGTTATCTCTGTTTTCCTCTTGTTTAGATTTGTAATTCCTTAGCTGGTAACAGATTGTGTATTAGGATCCAGACTCCTTCGTTCTGCCCATCCCCGTTCATCCGTGTGGCCGTTGATGTTGTTGTTTAATTTCCACATTGAGTAAGTTTACTCTTTGTGCAGTATGAAAAAGACTATAAGTGGTGGGTTAAAGTAGATTTCTTCACATCCTGAGCGTGCTGATGAAGGTGACCATGGTCCTCCGGGCAGTTGTGCTGCGCTTCGTTTCATCTGCGAAACGCTCCCTATTACGGGGTTCTTTTCCATCCATACCTCGTCAGCCAGACTGCCTTGAAAACAGCCTGCTTCCAGGCAACGCTCTGGAGAAGAGGGATAGTGGTTTTGGTCAGCGTACTGACCCTGGAGCCACGTCTTGGTCAGTATGTTGTAACTGACCGAACTAGCGTCTCATACGTGTGGTCTGCTGTCCTCTCCTCTGAAACCTGCGCTGTTTGTCCAGCTATGAATTATGGATGTAAACTAGATCGTTACTCTAGACATGGTGTCATCTTGTTACAGCCAGCTCCCCATTCCTTCTGTATTCTACTGAAGAGTATTTATCAGCTTTACCATGTTGTATCCCTGGCAGGATTCCCATATTTAGTAAATATGAGCCCGTGAGTCACGTTGTGTCTGATCCTAAAGCTGCGCTGCTATATGTGTGCGTTTCTTCCTGGCATATTCACTTTCGGCAAACTTTTAGTTTTGTGCTAAATCTCCCGAGTCTGCAGAAGCTGGTTTGGTGCCAGATTCTCCCTTCTCCTAGATGAACCGTCTTCCACGCTTCTGAGTGGCATCAACCCGAGCTGTCTTCAATATCATGCAGGAGTCTTTAAAACGCCATTATCTTATCTCATTTTCAAGGAAACTGGTAATTTTTAAATCAGTTTATTTTAGAAACTTCAGAAAAATAATCGAATGCTAGAGAAATCGCAGAAACAGAGCAAACCATAGAATATGAGATCCACATAGAGAAAGTCACAGAATTTGACATCCACGTAGAGAAAGCCATAGAATCTGACATCCACATAGAGAAAGCCATAGAATTTGACATCCAAATAGAGAAAACATTAGAATCTGACATCCACATAGAGAAAACATTAGAATCTCACATCCACATTGAGAAAACATTAGAATCTGACATCCACATAGAGAAAACATTAGAATCTCACATCCACATTGAGAAAACATTAGAATCTCACATCCACATTGAGAAAACATTAGGATCTGAAATCCACATTGAGAAAACATTAGAATCTCACATCCACATTGAGAAAACATTAGAATCTCACATCCACATTGAGAAAACATTAGGATCTGAAATCCACATTGAGAAAACATTAGAATCTCACATCCACATTGAGAAAACATTAGAATCTCACATCCACATTGAGAAAACATTAGAATCTCACATCCACATTGAGAAAACATTAGAATCTCACATCCACATTGAGAAAACATTAGAATCTCACATCCACATTGAGAAAACATTAGAATCTCACATCCACATTGAGAAAACATTAGAATCTCACATCCACATTGAGAAAACATTAGAATCTCACATCCACATTGAGAAAACATTAGAATCTCACATCCACATTGAGAAAACATTAGAATCTCACATCCACATTGAGAAAACATTAGAATCTCACATCCACATTGAGAAAACATTAGAATCTCACATCCACATTGAGAAAACATTAGAATCTCACATCCACATTGAGAAAACATTAGAATCTCACATCCACATTGAGAAAACATTAGAATCTCACATCCACATTGAGAAAACATTAGAATCTCACATCCACATTGAGAAAACATTAGAATCTCACATCCACATTGAGAAAACATTAGAATCTCACATCCACATAGAGAAAACATTAGAATCTCACATCCACATTGAGAAAACATTAGAATCTCACATCCACATAGAGAAAACATTAGAATCTCACATCCACATTGAGAAAACATTAGAATCTCACATCCACATTGAGAAAACATTAGAATCTCACATCCACATTGAGAAAACATTAGAATCTCACATCCACATTGAGAAAACATTAGGATCTGAAATCCACATTGAGAAAACATTAGAATCTCACATCCACATTGAGAAAACATTAGAATCTCACATCCACATTGAGAAAACATTAGAATCTCACATCCACATTGAGAAAACATTAGAATCTCACATCCACATTGAGAAAACATTAGAATCTCACATCCACATTGAGAAAACATTAGAATCTCACATCCACATTGAGAAAACATTAGAATCTCACATCCACATTGAGAAAACATTAGAATCTGAAATCCACATTGAGAAAACATTAGAATCTCACATCCACATTGAGAAAACATTAGAATCTCACATCCACATTGAGAAAACATTAGAATCTCACATCCACATTGAGAAAACATTAGGATCTGAAATCCACATTGAGAAAACATTAGAATCTCACATCCACATTGAGAAAACATTAGAATCTCACATCCACATTGAGAAAACATTAGGATCTGAAATCCACATTGAGAAAACATTAGAATCTCACATCCACATTGAGAAAACATTAGAATCTCACATCCACATTGAGAAAACATTAGAATCTCACATCCACATTGAGAAAACATTAGAATCTCACATCCACATTGAGAAAACATTAGAATCTCACATCCACATTGAGAAAACATTAGAATCTCACATCCACATAGAGAAAACATTAGAATCTCACATCCACATTGAGAAAACATTAGAATCTCACATCCACATAGAGAAAACATTAGAATCTCACATCCACATTGAGAAAACATTAGAATCTCACATCCACATTGAGAAAACATTAGAATCTCACATCCACATTGAGAAAACATTAGGATCTGAAATCCACATTGAGAAAACATTAGAATCTCACATCCACATTGAGAGAACATTAGGATCTGAAATCCACATTGAGAAAACATTAGAATCTCACATCCACATTGAGAAAACATTAGGATCTGAAATCCACATTGAGAAAACATTAGAATCTCACATCCACATTGAGAAAACATTAGAATCTCACATCCACATTGAGAAAACATTAGAATCTCACATCCACATTGAGAAAACATTAGAATCTCACATCCACATTGAGAAAACATTAGAATCTCACATCCACATTGAGAAAACATTAGGATCTGAAATCCACATTGAGAAAACATTAGAATCTCACATCCACATTGAGAAAACATTAGGATCTGAAATCCACATTGAGAAAACATTAGAATCTCACATCCACACTGAGAAAACATTAGGATCTGAAATCCACATTGAGAAAACATTAGAATCTCACATCCACATAGAGAAAACATTAGAATCTCACATCCACATTGAGAAAACATTAGGATCTGAAATCCACATTGAGAAAACATTAGAATCTCACATCCACATTGAGAAAACATTAGAATCTCACATCCACATTGAGAAAACATTAGAATCTCACATCCACATTGAGAAAACATTAGAATCTCACATCCACATTGAGAAAACATTAGAATCTCACATCCACATTGAGAAAACATTAGAATCTCACATCCACATAGAGAAAACATTAGAATCTCACATCCACATTGAGAAAACATTAGAATCTCACATCCACATAGAGAAAACATTAGAATCTCACATCCACATTGAGAAAACATTAGAATCTCACATCCACATTGAGAAAACATTAGAATCTCACATCCACATTGAGAAAACATTAGGATCTGAAATCCACATTGAGAAAACATTAGAATCTCACATCCACATTGAGAAAACATTAGGATCTGAAATCCACATTGAGAAAACATTAGAATCTCACATCCACATTGAGAAAACATTAGGATCTGAAATCCACATTGAGAAAACATTAGAATCTCACATCCACATTGAGAAAACATTAGAATCTGAAATCCACATTGAGAAAACATTAGAATCTCACATCCACATTGAGAAAACATTAGAATCTCACATCCACATTGAGAAAACATTAGAATCTCACATCCACATTGAGAAAACATTAGGATCTGAAATCCACATTGAGAAAACATTAGAATCTCACATCCACATTGAGAAAACATTAGAATCTCACATCCACATTGAGAAAACATTAGAATCTCACATCCACATTGAGAAAACATTAGAATCTCACATCCACATTGAGAAAACATTAGAATCTCACATCCACATTGAGAAAACATTAGAATCTCACATCCACATAGAGAAAACATTAGAATCTCACATCCACATTGAGAAAACATTAGAATCTCACATCCACATAGAGAAAACATTAGAATCTCACATCCACATTGAGAAAACATTAGAATCTCACATCCACATTGAGAAAACATTAGAATCTCACATCCACATTGAGAAAACATTAGGATCTGAAATCCACATTGAGAAAACATTAGAATCTCACATCCACATTGAGAAAACATTAGGATCTGAAATCCACATTGAGAAAACATTAGAATCTCACATCCACATTGAGAAAACATTAGGATCTGAAATCCACATTGAGAAAACATTAGAATCTCACATCCACATTGAGAAAACATTAGAATCTCACATCCACATTGAGAAAACATTAGAATCTCACATCCACATTGAGAAAACATTAGAATCTCACATCCACATTGAGAAAACATTAGAATCTCACATCCACATTGAGAAAACATTAGGATCTGAAATCCACATTGAGAAAACATTAGAATCTCACATCCACATTGAGAAAACATTAGGATCTGAAATCCACATTGAGAAAACATTAGAATCTCACATCCACACTGAGAAAACATTAGGATCTGAAATCCACATTGAGAAAACATTAGAATCTCACATCCACATAGAGAAAACATTAGAATCTCACATCCACATTGAGAAAACATTAGGATCTGAAATCCACATTGAGAAAACATTAGAATCTCACATCCACATTGAGAAAACATTAGAATCTCACATCCACATTGAGAAAACATTAGAATCTCACATCCACATTGAGAAAACATTAGAATCTCACATCCACAATGAGAAAACATTAGAATCTCACATCCACATTGAGAAAACATTAGAATCTCACATCCACATAGAGAAAACATTAGAATCTCACATCCACATTGAGAAAACATTAGAATCTCACATCCACATAGAGAAAACATTAGAATCTCACATCCACATTGAGAAAACATTAGAATCTCACATCCACATTGAGAAAACATTAGAATCTCACATCCACATTGAGAAAACATTAGGATCTGAAATCCACATTGAGAAAACATTAGAATCTCACATCCACATTGAGAAAACATTAGGATCTGAAATCCACATTGAGAAAACATTAGAATCTCACATCCACATTGAGAAAACATTAGGATCTGAAATCCACATTGAGAAAACATTAGAATCTCACATCCACATTGAGAAAACATTAGAATCTGAAATCCACATTGAGAAAACATTAGAATCTCACATCCACATTGAGAAAACATTAGAATCTCACATCCACATTGAGAAAACATTAGAATCTCACATCCACATTGAGAAAACATTAGGATCTGAAATCCACATTGAGAAAACATTAGAATCTCACATCCACATTGAGAAAACATTAGAATCTCACATCCACATTGAGAAAACATTAGAATCTCACATCCACATTGAGAAAACATTAGGATCTGAAATCCACATTGAGAAAACATTAGAATCTCACATCCACATTGAGAAAACATTAGAATCTCAAATCCACATTGAGAAAACATTAGAATCTCACATCCACATTGAGAAAACATTAGAATCTCACATCCACATTGAGAAAACATTAGAATCTCACATCCACATTGAGAAAACATTAGAATCTGAAATCCACATTGAGAAAACATTAGAATCTCACATCCACATTGAGAAAACATTAGAATCTCACATCCACATTGAGAAAACATTAGAATCTCACATCCACATTGAGAAAACATTAGGATCTGAAATCCACATTGAGAAAACATTAGAATCTCACATCCACATTGAGAAAACATTAGAATCTCACATCCACATTGAGAAAACATTAGAATCTCACATCCACATTGAGAAAACATTAGGATCTGAAATCCACATTGAGAAAACATTAGAATCTCACATCCACATTGAGAAAACATTAGAATCTCACATCCACATTGAGAAAACATTAGAATCTCACATCCACATTGAGAAAACATTAGGATCTGAAATCCACATTGAGAAAACATTAGAATCTCACATCCACATTGAGAAAACATTAGAATCTCACATCCACATTGAGAAAACATTAGAATCTCACATCCACATTGAGAAAACATTAGGATCTGAAATCCACATTGAGAAAACATTAGAATCTCACATCCACATTGAGAAAACATTAGAATCTCACATCCACATTGAGAAAACATTAGAATCTCACATCCACATTGAGAAAACATTAGAATCTCACATCCACATTGAGAAAACATTAGAATCTCACATCCACATTGAGAAAACATTAGGATCTGAAATCCACATTGAGAAAACATTAGAATCTCACATCCACATTGAGAAAACATTAGGATCTGAAATCCACATTGAGAAAACATTAGAATCTCACATCCACATTGAGAAAACATTAGGATCTGAAATCCACATTGAGAAAACATTAGAATCTCACATCCACATTGAGAAAACATTAGAATCTCACATCCACATTGAGAAAACATTAGAATCTCACATCCACATTGAGAAAACATTAGGATCTGAAATCCACATTGAGAAAACATTAGAATCTCACATCCACATTGAGAAAACATTAGAATCTCACATCCACATTGAGAAAACATTAGAATCTCACATCCACATTGAGAAAACATTAGGATCTGAAATCCACATTGAGAAAACATTAGAATCTCACATCCACATTGAGAAAACATTAGAATCTCACATCCACATTGAGAAAACATTAGAATCTCACATCCACATTGAGAAAACATTAGGATCTGAAATCCACATTGAGAAAACATTAGAATCTCACATCCACATTGAGAAAACATTAGAATCTCACATCCACATTGAGAAAACATTAGAATCTCACATCCACATTGAGAAAACATTAGAATCTGAAATCCACATTGAGAAAACATTAGAATCTCACATCCACATTGAGAAAACATTAGAATCTCACATCCACATTGAGAAAACATTAGAATCTCACATCCACATTGAGAAAACATTAGGATCTGAAATCCACATTGAGAAAACATTAGAATCTCACATCCACATTGAGAAAACATTAGGATCTGAAATCCACATTGAGAAAACATTAGAATCTCACATCCACATTGAGAAAACATTAGGATCTGAAATCCACATTGAGAAAACATTAGAATCTCACATCCACATAGAGAAAACATTAGAATCTCACATCCACATTGAGAAAACATTAGGATCTGAAATCCACATTGAGAAAACATTAGAATCTCACATCCACATTGAGAAAACATTAGAATCTCACATCCACATTGAGAAAACATTAGAATCTCACATCCACATTGAGAAAACATTAGAATCTCACATCCACATTGAGAAAACATTAGAATCTCACATCCACATTGAGAAAACATTAGAATCTCACATCCACATAGAGAAAACATTAGAATCTCACATCCACATTGAGAAAACATTAGAATCTCACATCCACATAGAGAAAACATTAGAATCTCACATCCACATTGAGAAAACATTAGAATCTCACATCCACATTGAGAAAACATTAGAATCTCACATCCACATTGAGAAAACATTAGGATCTGAAATCCACATTGAGAAAACATTAGAATCTCACATCCACATTGAGAAAACATTAGGATCTGAAATCCACATTGAGAAAACATTAGAATCTCACATCCACATTGAGAAAACATTAGGATCTGAAATCCACATTGAGAAAACATTAGAATCTCACATCCACATTGAGAAAACATTAGAATCTGAAATCCACATTGAGAAAACATTAGAATCTCACATCCACATTGAGAAAACATTAGAATCTCACATCCACATTGAGAAAACATTAGAATCTCACATCCACATTGAGAAAACATTAGGATCTGAAATCCACATTGAGAAAACATTAGAATCTCACATCCACATTGAGAAAACATTAGAATCTCACATCCACATTGAGAAAACATTAGAATCTCACATCCACATTGAGAAAACATTAGGATCTGAAATCCACATTGAGAAAACATTAGAATCTCACATCCACATTGAGAAAACATTAGAATCTGAAATCCACATTGAGAAAACATTAGAATCTCACATCCACATTGAGAAAACATTAGAATCTCACATCCACATTGAGAAAACATTAGAATCTCACATCCACATTGAGAAAACATTAGGATCTGAAATCCACATTGAGAAAACATTAGAATCTCACATCCACATTGAGAAAACATTAGAATCTCACATCCACATTGAGAAAACATTAGAATCTCACATCCACATTGAGAAAACATTAGGATCTGAAATCCACATTGAGAAAACATTAGAATCTCACATCCACATTGAGAAAACATTAGAATCTCACATCCACATTGAGAAAACATTAGAATCTCACATCCACATTGAGAAAACATTAGAATCTGAAATCCACATTGAGAAAACATTAGAATCTCACATCCACATTGAGAAAACATTAGAATCTCACATCCACATTGAGAAAACATTAGAATCTCACATCCACATTGAGAAAACATTAGGATCTGAAATCCACATTGAGAAAACATTAGAATCTCACATCCACATTGAGAAAACATTAGGATCTGAAATCCACATTGAGAAAACATTAGAATCTCACATCCACATAGAGAAAACATTAGAATCTCACATCCACATTGAGAAAACATTAGAATCTCACATCCACATTGAGAAAACATTAGAATCTCACATCCACATTGAGAAAACATTAGGATCTGAAATCCACATTGAGAAAACATTAGAATCTCACATCCACATAGAGAAAACATTAGAATCTCACATCCACATTGAGAAAACATTAGAATCTCACATCCACATTGAGAAAACATTAGAATCTCACATCCACATTGAGAAAACATTAGGATCTGAAATCCACATTGAGAAAACATTAGAATCTCACATCCACATTGAGAAAACATTAGGATCTCACATCCACATTGAGAAAACATTAGAATCTCACATCCACATTGAGAAAACATTAGGATCTGAAATCCACATTGAGAAAACATTAGAATCTCACATCCACATTGAGAAAACATTAGAATCTCACATCCACATTGAGAAAACATTAGAATCTCACATCCACATTGAGAAAACATTAGGATCTGAAATCCACATTGAGAAAACATTAGAATCTCACATCCACATTGAGAAAACATTAGGATCTGAAATCCACATTGAGAAAACATTAGAATCTCACATCCACATTGAGAAAACATTAGAATCTCACATCCACATTGAGAAAACATTAGAATCTCACATCCACATTGAGAAAACATTAGGATCTGAAATCCACATTGAGAAAACATTAGGATCTGAAATCCACATTGAGAAAACATTAGAATCTCACATCCACATTGAGAAAACATTAGGATCTGAAATCCACATTGAGAAAACATTAGAATCTCACATCCACATTGAGAAAACATTAGAATCTCACATCCACATTGAGAAAACATTAGAATCTCACATCCACATTGAGAAAACATTAGAATCTGAAATCCACATTGAGAATGCCATAGAATTTGACATCCACATAGAGAATGCCATAGCAAAGTATAAGTTTTTGTTATAGTGGATGTTGTTGTTATTGATGTTGAAAGCCTGCAATGATTAAGACTTTTCTTTTGTGCGCCTTGAAAAGTCCGTCAAGTGGCTAGTTGCAGTAGCTTCTCACATCCTGATGGTACTGATGGTGGACATCTGGCTTCATCTTCATGTTGTTCACTATAAGATTATGCCGATCCACAACCTTGTTAGCCTTGATGTCATGAAAACAGCCCGTTTGTAGGGAGAACTGCCAGGAAGTTAAGGTAGGGGTCTTGGCCAGTACATTTTGCCTGGCCCTGGCTAACATATGCGATCAATGTGTTTATGCATGGCTTTGACTAACATCTCCGATCAATTTGTTTATGCATGGCTTTGACTAACATGTCTGATCAATATGTTTATGCATGGCTCTGACTAACATGTCCGATCAATATGTTTATGTCTAACCAGACATTAGTCTGCACTCCCCAAAGTATAGGAAATATATGTATAAGGCATCAAGAAACAGTTACAAGAAAATCTTAGAACCTCAGCCTACATAAAAATGGTGGAAAACTATAAGAACTTTGCGCATCCAATGAACAGTGAAACAATAGAAACGGCAAACATAACACAGGAAAAGAATGGGATTATGTAAACAGGAAAGCCTTAATTTTAAACATTCGTATATTCGTCGAAAATACACATGTTTTCATGAAAACAGACATAGCAAGAACACATTTAAAAAAAGAGAGGGTAATTAAAAAAGACGTACAAAATTCATTATTTCAAAAAATTATGTACTGCGATAAATGAACTCAAAAACTAGAAATTTCCAGGGAAAGATGAAATTACAAATGAAATGTTTAAAAACCTTTGATCCAAAAGTTAAAGGTAGCTAACAGAAATCCTAAATGTCAGTTGTAAAAAAAGGGAAAGTGCCGTAAACCTGAAAGGAAATAACCATGATTCCTGTATTAAAACATTGTAAAGAGAAAACAGAGGCTGGCAGTTACAGACCAATCGTTTTCCTTAGCTCCATATGTAAACTGATGGGAAGACGTAAATACCAGACTTATAGGCACCTGAAAAATAAAAACTGGATTACACCACAACAAGCTGGCTCCAAACACACAGGTCAATGAAGACCGACTTACATGTATCACAAAAGAGATTGGAAATCATCTCGAGGAACAGAAACACACACTGGTAGTCTAGGTACATATGGAGAAAGTCTTTGATGGAATGTGAAGTGCAGGAATAAAGGACAACCTACTCAAATAAGGAGTATGTAGGCACATGTGCAAATAAATCGTCAACTTTCTCCAAAATAGATATGCCAGAGCGTAGGTATAGGGTCACATAAGCCTAGAGCGTCCGTAGAGAGCCATATAAGCCATAGAATGACTTTGGAACAAGGAGTACCTCAGTGCAATGTGTTATCACTGACGCTGTTCCTGATATCCATCACCAAAATATACTACAGACGGTCCTCAGCTCGCTACACGCTGATGATAAAGCTTTGTTGGTAGCTAAGGAAACCATCAACATTGCAAATTTCAGGATACAGAAAGTTCGTCAAATATCAGATCAGCGAAATCAGAAATGGCTCTAGGAGAAAATGAAAAGAAAACACCATGCACAATTTCTAGAATTTAAAATAAGTTTAACACAGTCACTTGAAAAGTGACATTTTGATATTAATACATGACCGCCTGTTAGATGTGGACACCACAATAGATGAAGCAGCAATCCACAGGCTGCAAAGTTTTGACATTAAATTAGGTTCGAGGGGAGTATGGGGCATGAGAGAAGGGAACGGCAATTATATAAGTGACTGGGAGTTCTAATTTTCCAAAGTCACTAGAATATTCTAAAGCAGCTCGAGAGGTGCTCTAAGAGCAGCAAGTAGAAGCTATCGTGGAAAACAAGGACCATAACAGATAACACATACGAGCAGTTCTTGTTACAGACTCCCTATCAGTCATAATAGACCTCACAAACTATACAAACCGTGAACATGACAGCCTGTCAGAGCCACTCAGGCAAACATGTCATAATTTCAAGACGGAAAATTCATTGCTTTTCTGCACACTGTAAGATACGTGAAAATGACAGATGTAAAAGCCAAAGAGTGAGAAAGCAAGCAAAACCCAAGCTGAAGACAGAACTGAATATGAAGCAAGAAATACAATTATACAAATAAATCATAACAATTGGCACAGAGAACAATTCAGGATCTGATATAGCAGAAGCATACACATACTTGCCAAGAGGAGATCAATATTCAATATTCAAACAGCAAACAGACCACTGCAGACTGAACATAATTGCCTAAAATAGTAAAATATCGGCCACACAGACATGTGCTCATTTCGAGAGAATAAATAAACAGTACATGTTCTCAAGGTCTGCCCCAACCCAATTAAGTACGCGCTGTTGGGCAAAGAGAGACGCGTGAGATTGACCACCACCTGTATGAAGCAAATTGATGCGCTTACCTGGAAGCTAAAGAAAAGGAACACGAGGAAGACGAGGAAGAAGAAGAAAAAGAAGAAGAAGAAGACGGAAAAAAATAATAATAAGAGAAAGAATTTGTGTGCATGTAAGTGCGTGATTGTCCATTTTTGAACTAGTTAATTCTTGCAGCAGAAATATAAGAATAACCTATAGAAAAACCAGCAATTAGCAGTTAGAAAACAATAAAATGCTTACATTCTGATGTCTTTCTGTGCGCATAAAGCGATACAATACCAAACATTTAAGATTCAAAACGAAAACTAGAAATACACTACACATGATGACGACAATAATGCAAATTGTTAAAAAAAAAAAAAAAGGAGAGCTAGTAAGTGTAACCACAACAAAAACTCGTGGGATATTATATTAGTGTACTCGGTCGTTCATCAAGTTTTATTTAACAGGATAAAAAGCTGATTGTTTGTTTTGTACGCATTTCTTTTTTTTTTAATATATGAGCCAAGCAATTTTCTGTTTATTCTTTAAATCAGTGAGAGCACCTTAACTCTCACTCTGTTCTTCCTAATTCTCATGTGTACGGTAATGTCTCTTTCGTCACTCTATGTCTTCTGTACATCGAGTGTGCAATACTTAAAGCCTGGACGCGATTAAAAATAATCTCTTGTGGAATGAAAGCATTACATGCCGAACAGGTGACTCTCTACAGTTTTGTCAAGAACATGACAGGCGAAAATTTCCAATAGCATTTCCGAATTCAAAAACCCAGAATAGATTGCAAACATTTATCTTTGTCATGTACGGCAAGTCATTGTCACACTCAAGCTAACAGTGTTATCAGACACCTTTCAAAACAAGTATGACATTTGGTATTTTTTACCTGTCAGCCGAAATTGCAACAAAATCTCCTGACGTCGAAGTTTTAAAACAAAAAGAAAAAGAAATGTACCTTATGCCTATTCTAACAATTGTCTTCTTTGTGATTGCTGAAATGTTGGGGCTGTCTTCCACTCAAGTAGTATTTTTTTCGATGTTGATTGGATAGTTTAGAGGGCGTGACTGCTGCTGTGGAATGTTGATTGAGATTCATAGCTTGCCATCTTGTTTATCAGCTTATCACTTCATCTTCATCGCTGTACGTTTTTTATTTTTTGTTACCTAGTGTGTCTGAGTTTTATCAGATTTCCCGCATTATGTTGTCTTAGCCGCAAATTTCCTGTATAAATGCACGTGCGGTTATGTTTCACTGTGCGTCCTGAGCTGGATTCACTTTCAGAGTGTGCCTGCAAAAGATCATCCTTTCCAATACATGATGTACATAACAGCTTATCATTATACAGTTCGATCCGTACGAGGCATTGGACGATTGCTAGATAGGCATCTGGATTATGGAAGGTCATTGTAACCCGCTACCAAAAAAGAGTCGTCCACAACTAAATAAATTGAGTGTCAGTGGCTTTCAACGATATACACATGCACACATGCAGACATACATACATACATACATACATACATACATACATACGTACATACATACATACATACATACATACATACATACATACATGTGTATATATGTAGACAGGGAGAGATTGAGAGAAAAGTGGGAGCGAGAAAGAAAAAAGCGTTCCGACGACACCTGTCACAAATATTACAAGTTAAATAGTATGACAGCGATATCAAGACAATTTATTGCCGTATTCAGCTAAGGTACAACGATAAGAGAAGACAACAACTACTGCCAGACATTGGTTCCTTACAGGGGGTAACAACTGTTCCTCATCAATTTCCAACCCTAAACCTTGGCTTCCTAAACAATCATCTAAGAAACCGATGCTATTTTTTTTCTGGTAGAGTTTTGACTTCTTCTGTTGTCTGTCCTCCTTCGCTTCTCAGCGTGACACGTGGAGCATGAGTAGACAAAAACAACTATTCTCATTACAGTTTAAGTACACAACTGACAGCTCATAATAGAAGATAAGTATTCGTTTTCTGTAGGGAATAGCGTCTGGAATTTGGTATCGGGACCGCAACAATTCTGCCACCTTTTGATATATACCCCTGGCGGCGAACAAAAGAATTGCCTGTAAACGTGGTAGAAAGACTACTGTATCTGCTGGCACTTGACAAGTGCCTCGGCGAATACATGCTTGACAGGGAATCCTGCTGATATGTGTGATATTGCCTGTAACTGGAATGAACAGACGATATGCACAGAAATATTCAAAAAATAACCACGCCCAAACCCACACACACATATGCTCACACATCCATAAATCCATACATATATATATATATATATATATATATATATATATATATATATATATATATATATACGCACACATCCATATGTACACAAGCCCATAATTATATACATACATATAACAAGTAGTGAGTGGTCCGTCGGGGTGTATGACACGGACAAGAATAGCACCACTGCACCACAGATTGTATCTCGTAAGAGGCGACAAACTGTGTGACACGGCATAACACGGGCCATGGTTAGGTGGTTTGTTAAGAGCAACATATTTGGAGCCTAACATGCTGAATGTCTACTTTACTCTAGTGTATTAGTCTATTAAGATGGACTCACACATGGGTTAACCACCCTCCGCTGGACTTGTCACGGAGTAATAAATTGTTCGAGCCTAGCCAGCTGAGCAGAAAATCGTCCATCCGGATACCTCCAGATCACGTTAGAGCTGAGACCTGCACAATGGTATTCGTCCCTGTAGAAGTACAGGTCGACTAAGACTAATTTTTATATATATATAAATTCAGAGCAAAATGCAGAATTTTTAGCAGCGTAATTATTTTACCAGTCATTCAATGACCATTTTGCCAGTCAGTGACCGTTTTACTAGTCACAAAACTTGTAACCAACCAGTTACCGTTGTACCAGTCAGAAATGTTTTACCAGCTACCGACCGTTTTAGCAGTCACCGACCGTTGTACCGGTCAGTGACCGTTGTACCAGCCACCAACCGTTGCACCAGTCACATACCTTTGTACCAGCCCCCGATTGTGTACCAGTCAGTGATCGGTCTACCAGTCAGTGACCTTTGTACCAGTCAGGGACTGTTGTACAAGCCACCGACCGTTGTACACGTCACCGACCATTTTACCAGTCACCGACCGTTACACCAGCCACCGACCATTTTACCCGTCACCGACCATTTTACCAGCCACCAACCGTTTTACCAGTCACCAACCGTTACACCAGCCACCGACCATTTTACCAGTCACCGACCGTTTTACCAGCCCCCGACCGTTTTACCAGCCACCGACCGTTGTACCAGTCAGTGACCGTTGTACCAGTCAGTGACCGTTGTACCATCCAATGACCGTTGTACCATTCACTTACCGTTTTACCAGCCACCGACCGTTATACCAGTCAGTGACCGTTGTACCAGTCAGTGATCGTTGTACCATCCAATGACCGTTGTACCATTCACTTACCGTTGTACCAGACACCGACCGTTGTACCAGCCAGTGACTGATTATCTAAGAAAAGTGTAAAGAAAATTGAAAGCGATGAGGTGAAAGTTTACAACTAGAAGTGAAGCCTCTCAAAGCCAGACGATCTGTAGGTTGTCCTGTGTTTGCTAACCCACTACACTTCAGCCATCTGACTTGACGGCTGACAGACACGTGTTGTTGACGTTATTATGTCATAACCACAGGCTTAGCAGCGTTTGCAGTTTTGTTTGCTATCTCCTACGCTGTTTATTTCTGACAAATGCTCTTTTAAATATTGAAATTTGCGAACAGCAAAAACCTGATTTGAAATGCTTTTTTGTTGTAGTAAAAGTAAAACACTTGAAATGCTTTTTTGTTGTAGTAAAAGTAAAACACTTGAAATGCTTTTTTGTTGTAGTAAAAGTAAAACATTTGAAATGCTTTTTTGTTGTAGTAAAAGTAAAACACTTGAAATGCTTTTTTGTTGTAGTAAAAGTAAAACACTTGAAATGCTTTTTTGTTGTAGTAAAAGTAAAACACTTGAAATGCTTTTTTGTTGTAGTAAAAGTAAAACACTTGAAATGCTTTTTTGTTGTAGTAAAAGTAAAACACTTGAAATGCTTTTTTGTTGTAGTAAAAGTAAAACACTTGAAATGCTTTTTTGTTGTAGTAAAAGTAAAACATTTGAAATGCTTTTTTGTTGTAGTAAAAGTAAAACATTTGAAATGCTTTTTTGTTGTAGTAAAAGTAAAACACTTGAAATGCTTTTTTGTTGTAGTAAAAGTAAAACACTTGAAATGCTTTTTTGTTGTAGTAAAAGTAAAACACTTGAAATGCTTTTTTGTTGTAGTAAAAGTAAAACACTTGAAATGCTTTTTTGTTGTAGTAAAAGTAAAACACTTGAAATGCTTTTTTGTTGTAGTAAAAGTAAAACATTTGAAATGCTTTTTTGTTGTAGTAAAAGTAAAACATTTGAAATGCTTTTTTGTTGTAGTAAAAGTAAAACACTTGAAATGCTTTTTTGTTGTAGTAAAAGTAAAACACTTGAAATGCTTTTTTGTTGTAGTAAAAGTAAAACACTTGAAATGCTTTTTTGTTGTAGTAAAAGTAAAACACTTGAAATGCTTTTTTGTTGTAGTAAAAGTAAAACATTTGAAATGCTTTTTTGTTGTAGTAAAAGTAAAACACTTGAAATGCTTTTTTGTTGTAGTAAAAGTAAAACACTTGAAATGCTTTTTTGTTGTAGTAAAAGTAAAACACTTGAAATGCTTTTTTGTTGTAGTAAAAGTAAAACACTTGAAATGCTTTTTTGTTGTAGTAAAAGTAAAACACTTGAAATGCTTTTTTGTTGTAGTAAAAGTAAAACACTTGAAATGCTTTTTTGTTGTAGTAAAAGTAAAACATTTGAAATGCTTTTTTGTTGTAGTAAAAGTAAAACATTTGAAATGCTTTTTTGTTGTAGTAAAAGTAAAACACTTGAAATGCTTTTTTGTTGTAGTAAAAGTAAAACACTTGAAATGCTTTTTTGTTGTAGTAAAAGTAAAACACTTGAAATGCTTTTTTGTTGTAGTAAAAGTAAAACACTTGAAATGCTTTTTTGTTGTAGTAAAAGTAAAACATTTGAAATGCTTTTTTGTTGTAGTAAAAGTAAAACACTTGAAATGCTTTTTTGTTGTAGTAAAAGTAAAACACTTGAAATGCTTTTTTGTTGTAGTAAAAGTAAAACACTTGAAATGCTTTTTTGTTGTAGTAAAAGTAAAACACTTGAAATGCTTTTTTGTTGTAGTAAAAGTAAAACACTTGAAATGCTTCTTTATTGTAGTAAAAGTAAAACATTTTATTTTATAATGTTAGAATCGTTGCAGCAGGCGAGGTCTAGTTGCAAACATGTCAGTCATTACATGGCAAACACTGACGTGGAATTGACAATTGTTTATTTTCATGTGGTCTAGAGTTGTTTGTTTGTTCTCGTAGCTTCTCGTACTGAATTCTTCTCTCGTGACAAGTCCTATCTGGTAGCGAGTTGCACTGCCTCTTCTTATTGTTCTTCTTATATTATGAACAAGGTTAACCTGAAACACGCTAGCTTTAGTGTAATGAAGTTCTTCACAGAAGGCACACATATGCCGGGATTACATAGTCGATCTCCACAATTTTGACAAGGATGCTGTAACATAATAGATATCCATACATCTGTATGGCGCGGATATGAGATGAGATCCTTGCAAACCCTCTAAATATGCTTAAAACATAACCGAAACACTAAGACTGATATTTCATGACAATGTTACAGATTGTGTGTGCATGTTGTATAGATTTGTTTGAACGTCAGAAAAACGTATATTCTTTGCAATATTTCCTATACACGTTGTGGTCAGCAAACATCGTCGTTGCCTCAACTATCACATAGTATGTGCAGACTTCGCTGACAAATTGAAGAGGCGTATTTTTATTACTGGATAGGCCATTCTACTTTTATACTGGAGTCTAAAAGTTGTCTTCCTTTTCTGGTGACACATCTTCTACAGGATGAGTTACAGCTCCATTGATAGAGCTTCTTAGCTGTCTTTAATTTCTGTTTCTTTTTTTCTTCTTCGCTGTCCTTTTTTCTTCTTCTTCTGCGTTCGTGTAGCAAAGAACGTTTATGGCGTTGTAGTTTACATCTTAGCTACTATATCAGTACATTTCGAACCGATACGTTCAATATCAGCACGACATTATGGGACCTGCTTTGCCTTTCCTCTTCGATCTCTAATCACTTAGTTATGCTCCATGGTTCAGCCTGTTCATATGCCCACAACTTGGAGCTGGAATAGGGTCTTGGTCAGTTATGGGTCACTGACCCTAATGAAAGCAGTCAACTATGAGTCGCTGCTGAATCTTTGGTCCCAGTTGCCTCTAACAATATGCTTGGCATGTTACAGTTTCACTGTTCTTTGCATCAGTTTCTGACAATTGTAAGACATTTACAGAAGTTCAAAGAAAGACAAATTGTTCAATTTGAACTTCAAAGACAATGCGAAGTGTTTAGCTGTGCAAAGGGTAAATTCATGATCTTAAACTGAGAATGATAAATCATATGTTTAACTGTGAAAAGAACAAATTGAAAAAGGTATAACTTTGGAAAGGATAACGTGCTGAAGTTTAACTGAGCTAGAACAGCGAGAGTAGGTTCAACTATGAAAATAATGAAGATGAGGTTTGTGAAAATAAATGAAGTGAAGAGGTTCTTGAAATAACAAAACGAAAAGGTTAAACTGTGAAAATGAGCAAATAAAAAGGTTTAATTGCTAAAAGAAAACAATGAACACATTTAAGGGTGAAAATAAATAAATTGAAGATGTCTAACTTAAAAGAATACAATGAAAACGTCTGACTGTAAAAATGTTAAAATAAAAAGGTTTAACCGTGAAAAGAATAAAATGATCATATTCTTTATTTTTAAAAAGAAAAGCAATTTAACGAAGTTTTCATATAAACATTTTCTTCTTTATTAATGATGGTTCATTTTAAGATAAAATTAGACGTGATGGCCTTCAACTGATTAAAAAACAAAAAGAATACTGAACAATAAAAACTTTAACCAGAGAAACACGATTATACGAAACGAAGTTTGAACATCTCGAAAATGTACCGTTAAAATAAAACAGAAGGTTCTGCCAATCTCCTGTGTAAACGTGCTCACGAAAGCAAACATGGGGTCGGAGAGGCGGCACCGGGAGGGGGCAGGGTTGGTATAAATATATCATGGAGCTGTATGTATATCTAATGAGTGTAAGAGGTAATGCTACATAAGAGGGATCGGTGAATCTCTATCAGACAGCTGTCTCGCTGGTATCATGTGTGTGTCTTAAATTTATCATGCAGGTGCCCACGGTTTTATCAGGTAGGGCAATATATTAGCTTCAGGTGTGTATCAAAAAGATGGAGCAAACAGGTGTTCAAGTTGTCATAGATACATGCTAAAGCGTGTAGACACATGGTCCTGTTCTGTGAGGCAGAACCATATAACCACTGCATTACCAGTATACCAGGTGGTATATCTTCTTCTTCTTCTGCGTACACAGTCAGACAGTAACCATTATTTTCTCGAAAAAAGCGGCGGTCATCCTGAGACTCTCGCCACTACCATAGAGCTTGTCTTGCAGTTCCACTGGCAATGGCCACATCTGCTCTCTCTGATCCTCGTATGTCGGGCAGTTCTGCAGCAGATGTTCAGTGGTCATTTTACCAGTACCGCACGGGCATTCGTCGGTACACCCTATCTTCAATTTGTTGAATAGGTGGTACCTCAGTCTGTTGTGGCCAGTGCGAAGTCTGAAGACGACGACCTGCTCTCTTCGGTTCAACTGGTAATAGGCATCGTTTTTGGTGTAACCAGTATGTTCGGTTTCCCATTTGGACATGTATCTGGCTTTGATAAGCCGTTTTGACTCTTCGTACGTCATACTGGTATCTGTTTGTGGTAGCCGTGCACCTTCTTTTGCCAGTCTGTCTGCCTCCTCGTTGCCTTGGATGTTGCAGTGTGACGGAACCCACTGTACCACTACCCTTTTTGGTGCGGACTGCTGGCACAGTTTGCAGAGTGCTGCTCTTAAGTCATTAAGCTCAGTGTTTTTCTGGCTTTTTAGCGCTGTGACTACTTCGAGAGCATCTGTCAGTAGGACTATATGGCTCTCATTTTCACTGTGTGTTACCATTTCTTCCACTGCCGCCCTCAGTGCCTCTGCCTCTGCTCTGAAATTGCTTGTGTACTTACCAGTAGCGAATGACAGTGTTATTTTTCTGCCATTTGGTAGGTTCAGGAATGCTCCTGCCCCTCCGTTCTGTGTAGTGTTTGTTACAGAACCATCGGTGTATGCATGGGGCCAGTCCATGCTTGGGTAGCTTTTCGTTATGAAGCTTAGGGTAGTGTCTCTCCTTTCTTTTTCACTCTGGCAGTTTTTGTTTGCAATACCTGGTATATTTTCTACCACCTCTGGAAATATATCCTGCCTCCAAGTAGGTTTTCGTACAGTAGTGATGGGTTTTGGTGTTGTTAGTGCGTTTATGGGATCTTCGTGCATCTTTGCTTTGGCTATTTCTGCAAAGTTTCTCCGCTTTAGTTTCCCATTTCCCAAATTGTTTAGTCTCTGGTACATTGGATGGTCCGTCAGTCTTCTGAGTTTCTCTGACTGCAGCTGGGCTCTGCAGTCTCTTCTATCGGTCATGGATTGCAGTTTTGTAATCTTTTCAAGTTCTACAATTGGCGTTGACTTCATGCCACCTGTTATAATTCTCATGGCTTGGTTTTGAAGTTTGTTAACTTTATCGAAGTTCGCCTTCGCTGCGGTTGTCCATGCCGCAATGCCATACTCGAGAACTGGTCTCACTCTTCCAGTGTACAGTTTCTTTAGTATGCCTTCGTCTGCTCCCCAGCTTGTGCCAGCAAGTTTCCTCATGATCGCCATTCTTTCTCTGGCTTTCATTCGGTTTCTCTCAATCTGACTTTTCCATGTCATGCGCCGATCAAATGTGACTCCCAGATAGGTTGGGTTGTCGTTTGGCTGCAGGATTTTGCCATTCAGACTTAATTTGGTACTTTGGGGTTTTAATGAGAGCGAGAATGTTGTGCACGTGGTTTTCTCCTCGTTTATTTTGACCAGCCATGAGTTCGCCCACTCTTCCAGCGATGTTAGGGCCGTCTGCATCCGATTTCTTGCTATTGTAAGATTCTTTTCAGAGGTCCACATAGCCAGATCGTCTGCAAACATTGAGCTATGGACTCTTCTTGGTATATTCTCTGTAATATCGTTTATATATACCAGGAAGAGTGTGGGTGACAATACTCCCCCTTGGGGTACTCCCTGCTCGAGTGTCACCTTTTTGCTCATCTGCCCTTGTACTTGGACTCTGGCCGTTCTTTGTTTGAGGTAGTGGTTGATCCAATTGTACATTTTCCCACAGACATCACTTCTTCTTAGCTTGACTCTAAGTCCATCCTTCCAGACTTTGTCAAATGCCTTTTCCAGATCCACCCAAACAGCTACTGTGTGTTTCTGTGCCTGGTAGGCATCTTCTATCTCCTGGGCTATGAGGATGACCTGGTCCTCAGTGGATCTGTGCTGTCTAAAGCCGGCTTGCTGTGGAATTAGTATTCGTTTTTCTTCCAGATGCCACATCAGTCTGGTGTTTATTATCCGTTCCATCAGCTTGCCAACACAGCTCAGTAGGCTTATGGGCCTGTATCCATTTGGATCTGTTTTGTCCTTCCCTGTTTTTGGTACTGGTACCAGTATTGCATCTTTCCATGCCTGGGGTACAATACCCCTTTTCCAGCTTTGGTTCAGGACTGATAGTAGTTTCTTCTTCGCTGTTTGGCCCAGCCCCATCAGCATTTCGTTTGTTATCCCGTCTTTTCCGGGAGATTTCCTTTTCTTTAGTGTACTCATAGCCTCTTCCATTTCGCGCATTGTTAGTTTGGCCATCATGTGCTCTTCAGGAGCCGTATTTATGTTTTCGTGTCCCTTTAGCTCTTCGCTAATGTCTGTATGCTTATCTGCAGGGACCTCGATGTGGTTTGCTCTGGCATAGTGATCGACAAAGGCGTTTGCGGCTTTCTTACCTGTGATCAAGTTCTCGCCCTGCTTGATGGTAATTTGTTTATTTGACGGGGTTTCGTCGTTCATGGCTCTGACTAGCTTCCATAGCTTGTTCCCGTCTTTGTCCAGGTTCAGACTTTCCGTTTTATTTTTCCAACTTTCTCTTGCTGTTTGCTTGAGAGTGTGTTTGTACTTCGCCGCGGCGGCTTTGAGGGCGAATTTTGCCTCCATGGATTTCTCTCGTTCTGCCATGTTCCTAGCATTTCTTCTTCTTCTTCTTCTTCTTCTGCGTACACAGTCAGACAGTAACCATTATTTTCTCGAAAAAAGCGGCGGTCATCCTGAGACTCTCGCCACTACCATAGAGCTTGTCTTGCAGTTCCACTGGCAATGGCCACATCTGCTCTCTCTGATCCTCGTATGTCGGGCAGTTCTGCAGCAGATGTTCAGTGGTCATTTTACCAGTACCGCACGGGCATTCGTCGGTACACCCTATCTTCAATTTGTTGAAGAGGTGGTACCTCAGTCTGTTGTGGCCAGTGCGAAGTCTGAAGACAACGACCTGCTCTCTTCGGTTCAACTGGTAATAGGCATCGTTTTTGGTGTAACCAGTATGTTCGGTTTCCCATTTGGACATGTACCTGGCTTTGATAAGCCGTTTTGACTCTTCGTACGTCATACTGGTATCTATTTGTGGTAGCCTTGCACCTTCTTTTGCCAGTCTGTCTGCCTCCTCGTTGCCTTGGATGTTGCAGTGTGACGGAACCCACTGTACCACTACCCTTTTTGGTGCGGACTGTTGGCACAGTTTGCAGAGTGCTGCTCTTAAGTCATTAAGCTCAGTGTTTTTCTGGCTTTTTAGCGCTGTGACTACTTCGAGAGCATCTGTCAGCAGGACTATATGGCTCTCATTTTCACTGTGTGTTACCATTTCTTCCACTGCCGCCCTCAGTGCCTCTGCCTCTGCTCTGAAATTGCTCGTGTACTTACCAGTAGCGAATGACAGTGTTATTTTTCTGCCATTTGGTAGGTTCAGGAATGCTCCTGCCCCTCCGTTCTGTGTAGTGTTTGTTACAGAGCCGTCGGTGTATGCATGGGTCCAGTCCATGCTTGGGTAGCTTTTCGTTATGAAGCTTAGGGTAGTATCTCTCCTTTCTTTTTCGGTCTGGCAGTTTTTGTTTGCAATACCTGGTATATTTTCTACCACCTCTGGAAATATATCCTGCCTCCAAGTAGGTTTTCGTACAGTAGTGATGGGTTTTGGTGTTGTTAGTGCGTTTATGGGATCTTCGTGCATCTTTGCTTTGGCTATTTCTGCAAAGTTTCTCCGCTTTAGTTTTCCAGTTCCCAAATTGTTTAGCCTCTGGTACATTGGATGGTCCGTCAGTCTTCGGAGTTTCTCTGACTGCAGCTGGGCTCTGCAGTCTCTTCTGTCGGTCATGGATTGCAGTTTTGTAATCTTTTCAAGTTCTACAATTGGCGTTGACTTCATGCCACCAGTTATGATTCTCATAGCTTGGTTTTGAAGTTTGTTAACTTTATCGAAGTTCGCCTTCGCTGCTGTTGTCCAAGCCGCGATGCCATACTCGAGAACTGGTCTCACTCTTCCAGTGTACAGTTTCTTTAGTATGCCTTCGTCTGCTCCCCAGCTTGTGCCAGCAAGTTTCCTCATGATCGCCATTCTTTCTCTGGCTTTCATTCGGTTTCTCTCAATCTGACTTTTCCATGTCATGCGCCGATCAAATGTGACTCCCAGATAGGTTGGGTTGTCGTTTGGCTGCAGGATTTTGCCATTTAGGCTTAGTTTGGTACTTTGGGGTTTTAATGAGAGCGAGAATATTGTGCACGTGGTTTTCTCCTCGTTTATTTTGACCAGCCATGAGTTCGCCCACTCTTCCAGCGATGTTAGGGCCGTTTGCATCCGATTTCTTGCTATGGTGAGATTCTTTTCAGAGGTCCACATAGCCAGATCGTCTGCAAACATTGAGCTATGGACTCTTCTTGGTATATTCTCTGTAATATCGTTTATATATACCAGGAAGAGTGTGGGTGATAGTACTCCCCCTTGGGGTACTCCCTGCTCGAGTGTCACCTTTTTGCTCATCTGCCCTTGTACTTGGACTCTGGCCGTTCTTTGTTTGAGGTAGTGGTTGATCCACTTGTACATCTTCCCACAAACATCACTTCTTCTTAGCTTGACTCTAAGTCCATCCTTCCAGACTTTGTCAAATGCCTTTTCCAGATCCACCCAAACAGCTACTGTGTGTTTCTGTGCCTGGTAGGCATCTTCTATCTCCTGGGCTATGAGGATGACCTGGTCCTCAGTGGATCTGTGCTGTCTAAAGCCGGCTTGCTGTGGAATTAGTATTCGTTTTTCTTCCAGATGCCACATCAGTCTGGTGTTTATCATCCGTTCCATCAGCTTGCCGACACAGCTCAGTAGGCTTATGGGCCTGTATCCATTCGGATCTGTTTTGTCCTTTCCTGTTTTTGGTACTGGTACCAGTATTGCATCTTTCCATGCCTGGGGTACAATACCCCTTTTCCAGCTTTGGTTCAGGACTGACAGTAGTTTTTCCTTCGCTGTTTGGCCCAGCCCCATCAGCATTTCGTTTGTTATCCCGTCTTTTCCGGGAGATTTCCTTCTCTTTAGTGTTCTCATAGCCTCTTCCATTTCGCGCATTGTTAGTTTGGCCATCATGTGCTCTTCAGGAGCCGTATTTTTGTTTTCGTGCCCCTTTAGCTCTTCGCTAATGTCTGTATGCTTATCTGGAGGGACCTCGATGTGGTTTGCTCTGGCATAGTGATCGACAAAGGCGTTTGCGGCTTTCTTACCTGTGATCAAGTTCTCGCCCTGCTTGATGGTAATTTGTTTATTTGACGGGGTTTCGTCGTTCATGGCTCTGACTAGCTTCCATAGCTTGTTCCCGTCTTTGTCCAGGTTCAGACTTTCCGTTTTATTTTTCCAACTTTCTCTTGCTGTTTGCTTGAGAGTGTGTTTGTACTTCGCCGCGGCGGCTTTGAGGGCGAATTTTGCCTCCATGGATTTTTCTCGTTCTGCCATGTTCCTAGCATTTCTTCTTCTTCTTCTTCTTCTGCGTACACAGTCAGACAGTAACCATTATTTTCTCGAAAAAAGCGGCGGTCATCCTGAGACTCTCGCCACTACCATAGAGCTTGTCTTGCAGTTCCACTGGCAATGGCCACATCTGCTCTCTCTGATCCTCGTATGTCGGGCAGTTCTGCAGCAGATGTTCAGTGGTCATTTTACCAGTACCGCACGGGCATTCGTCGGTACACCCTATCTTCAATTTGTTGAAGAGGTGGTACCTCAGTCTGTTGTGGCCAGTGCGAAGTCTGAAGACAACGACCTGCTCTCTTCGGTTCAACTGGTAATAGGCATCGTTTTTGGTGTAACCAGTATGTTCGGTTTCCCATTTGGACATGTACCTGGCTTTGATAAGCCGTTTTGACTCTTCGTACGTCATACTGGTATCTATTTGTGGTAGCCTTGCACCTTCTTTTGCCAGTCTGTCTGCCTCCTCGTTGCCTTGGATGTTGCAGTGTGACGGAACCCACTGTACCACTACCCTTTTTGGTGCGGACTGTTGGCACAGTTTGCAGAGTGCTGCTCTTAAGTCATTAAGCTCAGTGTTTTTCTGGCTTTTTAGCGCTGTGACTACTTCGAGAGCATCTGTCAGCAGGACTATATGGCTCTCATTTTCACTGTGTGTTACCATTTCTTCCACTGCCGCCCTCAGTGCCTCTGCCTCTGCTCTGAAATTGCTCGTGTACTTACCAGTAGCGAATGACAGTGTTATTTTTCTGCCATTTGGTAGGTTCAGGAATGCTCCTGCCCCTCCGTTCTGTGTAGTGTTTGTTACAGAGCCGTCGGTGTATGCATGGGTCCAGTCCATGCTTGGGTAGCTTTTCGTTATGAAGCTTAGGGTAGTATCTCTCCTTTCTTTTTCGGTCTGGCAGTTTTTGTTTGCAATACCTGGTATATTTTCTACCACCTCTGGAAATATATCCTGCCTCCAAGTAGGTTTTCGTACAGTAGTGATGGGTTTTGGTGTTGTTAGTGCGTTTATGGGATCTTCGTGCATCTTTGCTTTGGCTATTTCTGCAAAGTTTCTCCGCTTTAGTTTTCCAGTTCCCAAATTGTTTAGCCTCTGGTACATTGGATGGTCCGTCAGTCTTCGGAGTTTCTCTGACTGCAGCTGGGCTCTGCAGTCTCTTCTGTCGGTCATGGATTGCAGTTTTGTAATCTTTTCAAGTTCTACAATTGGCGTTGACTTCATGCCACCAGTTATGATTCTCATAGCTTGGTTTTGAAGTTTGTTAACTTTATCGAAGTTCGCCTTCGCTGCTGTTGTCCAAGCCGCGATGCCATACTCGAGAACTGGTCTCACTCTTCCAGTGTACAGTTTCTTTAGTATGCCTTCGTCTGCTCCCCAGCTTGTGCCAGCAAGTTTCCTCATGATCGCCATTCTTTCTCTGGCTTTCATTCGGTTTCTCTCAATCTGACTTTTCCATGTCATGCGCCGATCAAATGTGACTCCCAGATAGGTTGGGTTGTCGTTTGGCTGCAGGATTTTGCCATTTAGGCTTAGTTTGGTACTTTGGGGTTTTAATGAGAGCGAGAATATTGTGCACGTGGTTTTCTCCTCGTTTATTTTGACCAGCCATGAGTTCGCCCACTCTTCCAGCGATGTTAGGGCCGTTTGCATCCGATTTCTTGCTATGGTGAGATTCTTTTCAGAGGTCCACATAGCCAGATCGTCTGCAAACATTGAGCTATGGACTCTTCTTGGTATATTCTCTGTAATATCGTTTATATATACCAGGAAGAGTGTGGGTGATAGTACTCCCCCTTGGGGTACTCCCTGCTCGAGTGTCACCTTTTTGCTCATCTGCCCTTGTACTTGGACTCTGGCCGTTCTTTGTTTGAGGTAGTGGTTGATCCACTTGTACATCTTCCCACAAACATCACTTCTTCTTAGCTTGACTCTAAGTCCATCCTTCCAGACTTTGTCAAATGCCTTTTCCAGATCCACCCAAACAGCTACTGTGTGTTTCTGTGCCTGGTAGGCATCTTCTATCTCCTGGGCTATGAGGATGACCTGGTCCTCAGTGGATCTGTGCTGTCTAAAGCCGGCTTGCTGTGGAATTAGTATTCGTTTTTCTTCCAGATGCCACATCAGTCTGGTGTTTATCATCCGTTCCATCAGCTTGCCGACACAGCTCAGTAGGCTTATGGGCCTGTATCCATTCGGATCTGTTTTGTCCTTTCCTGTTTTTGGTACTGGTACCAGTATTGCATCTTTCCATGCCTGGGGTACAATACCCCTTTTCCAGCTTTGGTTCAGGACTGACAGTAGTTTTTCCTTCGCTGTTTGGCCCAGCCCCATCAGCATTTCGTTTGTTATCCCGTCTTTTCCGGGAGATTTCCTTCTCTTTAGTGTTCTCATAGCCTCTTCCATTTCGCGCATTGTTAGTTTGGCCATCATGTGCTCTTCAGGAGCCGTATTTTTGTTTTCGTGCCCCTTTAGCTCTTCGCTAATGTCTGTATGCTTATCTGCAGGGACCTCGATGTGGTTTGCTCTGGCATAGTGATCGACAAAGGCGTTTGCGGCTTTCTTACCTGTGATCAAGTTCTCGCCTTGCTTGATAGTAATTTGTTTATTTGACGGGGTTTCGTCGTTCATGGCTCTGACTAGCTTCCATAGCTTGTTCCCTTCTTTGTCCAGGTTTAAACTTTCCGTTTTATTTTTCCAACTTTCTCTTGCTGTTTGCTTGAGAGTGTGTTTGTACTTCGCCGCGGCGGCTTTGAGGGCGATGTTTGCCTCCACGGATTTTTCTCGTTCTGCCATGTTTCTAGCATTTGTTACTGCATCTTCCACTTTCTGTAACTCATCATTCCAGTAGGGCTTATAGTTTTTCCTAGCTCCTCTTGGGATGGTTTCAGTGGCGGCTTGCATTATTGCCTTGCTTAGGCTCTCCACCATGGGCTTCATTTTGATGTTTAGTGTGTAGATGGTTTCACACAGCCCATCTGTCAGGATTGCAAATCTGTCCCAGTCGGCTCGTTTGTAATTCCAACGTGGGAGCGGTTTGGTTTCCTGTGGGCTTACTTCCATGTCAATGGTTAGCCTGATCGGCCTGTGGTCGCTACCTGCCAGTTGGTTCAGCACCTGGCGGTCTATTTTATAGTGTATGTCCTGTGTGGAGAAGGCCAAATCTGGAGTCGAGGTGGTATGCCATGTTCTTGAATAGAAGCTAGGGCTATCCTCCGGCCTATTGATTAGGGAGAGATTTGCATCTATCTCCCAATCTTCCACTTCGTTACCTCTACTGTCTGTGTCAGAGTATCCCCATCTCTCCGAGTGGCTGTTGAAATCTCCCACTACTATGCAGTTGGAGTCTCTGACCTCCATACTCGAGAGCGATAGGTCTCTGTTTGGTGGTCCGTACAGATTGAAAATGCGGAGTTTCGTCTCTTGAGCCATTATGTCAACTCCTACAATTTCTGCTTGTCCGGTGTGATTGACAGGTACCGCGCTACTCGGTATGTTGTTTCTGGTCAGTATCAGGACCCCTCCTTTGTGGCCTTCTCTATCTAGACGGAAGGTCTGGTATCCTCTGATTGAGAATTTATGGTTATTGTTGAGGTGCGTTTCCTGGATACATGCCACATCAATCTTACCTTCATGCAGGTGGTGTGTTAGGGAAAGTTTTTTGTTAATGACTCCCTCCGCATTCCACTGTAGTATTTTGAGGGTCTTGAGGTTTTGGCCAATAGACGTTACCCCATAGCCATGTGCCTTGACTCCACGACACATGGGTGGGTGACCACCAGTAGTCAAGGGTGGGCCCCTTCGAGGCGTGAGGCCCGGCGCTATCGCTGCCTGGCGGGTCTCCTCAGGATGAGCGCCATACGTTTTTCGAATAGGTTGTGCTGCCATCATACTGTGATTTACGTTGCACTGTTTTGTTAGGCTTGCGGCCCCGTGCATCCGATTTCAACAGACGTTTCTGTAGGGATGCCCTCCTTAGCCTTTGGCTGTCCCCAGCCTATCTGCAAGGCAGCAGTTGTTTACGATCAGAGTTTTCTCTCCTATGGAAGTTGTCTTACCAGACTTTCGAGTCTTCACTACTCGTGTCTATAGGGTGCAATGATGATATGATATATGAGATGGACTGGTTTACCCGGAAGAGAGGCAGTCCAGTGTGTCTGTATCCCAGGATCGTCACGTCCTGCCAGAAACGTAGCATTTGCATGTGAGTGGGGTATCTCTTTTTCCCTTTGTTTTCTTGGCTTCTATGCAGGGATGGTACGCCTAGCATTCCCCGCCACCTGGGGTGTTGACACAGTGGGGCAGGTGTGCAATGTCCGCTGGTCTGCATCTCTTCTGCGTCCAGCATGATAGTTATGGCTGATAACGTACAGAGGTAGATATCGTAGCCGGAGTGCATTTCGCCAGAGGACAAGCCTGGTAATGTCACAGAGATGTTGATCGCCTGGTGTGCGGACAACTCTCATGGTCAGTGGTTGAGTCTTGACAGTTCACAGTGAGGTGGCTGCTCTACTGTTTTCGACACCCCGACCAGGTACTAAGTCTTTGGTTGGTGTTTTCGCACCCCAACGCCGTATAGGGTGAGTATCAAGCAGTTGTCCGCCCGCTTTGATTGGCGGACGGCAAGGACCTCATACTGTGGCTCTACCTGATAGGGCTGAGGCGCAAGCCCTAGGTCCCGATCATGTAGGAGCCTCCCATTGCAGTGGTGCTGAGATTTTGGGCGGGATTGCGGCTTACAAGGGTTCGGCCGTAATCCCCCACATGGTAGCCTCGCGCCCTTGGCTTATCAGCCTGGTACGTGAACCAAAGTGTCTGCGGCTCCTCTCGATTTGAGCTGGTTTTCCGTAGCAACGCCCTGTCATTTGTAGGGTAAAACTGACCTGTCTTCAGATGATCTATTTCCAGCACCCGTTCACTATTTGGTCAGACGAATTTATTGAGGGCTTTTGTTTGTCAATGACCAGGTATTTGAAATCTGCGGTTTCTGCGGAGTTAAACACGATTTCCGTAGCGTTCTTTCATTTGAGTGTTTGAGAGCTGACTTGTCATCCGTGAGTCTAATACCAGCGTACGTTCATTATTAGACCCAAACGGCAGTGCTCTCGATTTGTCAGTTGTTCTACAGTATTGGCGTGTTCAGTCAAATTAAGCCGCAGGTTCCACACCTGGTGGTGCCCTTCCGTCAATTCCCTTAGCGAGACAATCAAGAGGGTAGCCCCAAAATTTTCGAGGGTCTAATTCCAGCACATGTTCTCTATTAGACCCCACGAAGGTGTACTTTTTGATAGTCATTCTGCATTATTGGCGTGGTAAGTTAACTTAGGTCTCAGGCTCCACTCCTGATAGTGCCCTTCCGTCAATTCCTTTATCAAACACTGGATGCAGACAAAACCGAGCCACAGGGGGCATAACCCCAGATTTCTGGGGGTCTAAGTCCAGCACCAGTTCCATATTAGGCCCCAGAAGAGTGGTCTTGGCATGTCAATCATTTCAGTGTTGGCCGTGTTGAGTCAAATTAAGCCGCAGGCTCCACTCCTGGTGGTGCCCTTCCGTCAATTCCTTTAAGTTTCAGCTTTGCAACCATACTGCCCCCGGAACCCAAACACTTTGGTTTCCCGGAAGCTGCCCGCAGAGTCATCGAAGCAACTCCTGCGGATCGCTAGTCGGCATCGTTTATGGTCAGAACTACGACGGTATCTGATCGTCTTCGCGCCTCTGACTTTCGTTCTTGATTAATGAAAACATTCTTGACAAATGCTTTCGCAGTAGCTCGTCTTGCGGCGATCCAAGAATTTCACCTCTAACGCCGCAATACGAATGCCCCCGTTTGTCCCTGTTAATCATTACCTCCAGTTCCGAAAACCAACAAAATAGAACCGAGGTCCTATTCCATTATTCCATGCACCATTATTCAGGCAGCCGAGGCCTGCTTTGAACACTCTAATTTTTCAAAGTAAACGCGCCGGCCACCCAGGACGCTCAGCGAAGAGCACCCGTGGGAGAGAGCCGGCAGACGGTAGGGCAGGAGACAACGGGCAGTGAACCGGCGCGAGCCGGACCGCCCGCCTGCGCCTGAGATCCAACTACGAGCTTTTTAACTGCAACAACTTTAATATACGCTATTGGAGCTGGAATTACCGCGGCTGCTGGCACCAGACTTGCCCTCCAATAGATCCTCGTTAAAGGGTTTAAAGTGTACTCATTCCAATTACGGGGCCTCGAAAGAGTCCCGTATTGTTATTTTTCGTCACTACCTCCCCGTGCCGGGAGTGGGTAAGTTGCGCGCCTGCTGCCTTCCTTGGATGTGGTAGCCGTTTCTCATGCTCCCTCTCCGGAATCGAACCCTGATTCCCCGTTACCCGTTACAAACATGGTAGGCATGTCACGTACCATCGACATTTGATAGGGCAGACATTTGAAAGATGCGTCGCCGGCACATGAGGCCATGCGATCAGCACAAAGTTATCCAGAGTCACCAGTGGGGACGCCGCAACCCCGCGAGGGGAAACGACGATTGGTTTTGAACTAATAAAAGCGCTCTTTCCGCGAGGGTCGGAGCTTGGTAAGCATGTATTAGCTCTAGAATTGCCACAGTTATCCAAGTAGGATCGTGTCATCTAAGGAACCTCGACTGATTTAATGAGCCATTCGCGGTTTCACCGTGAGACAGTGTGAACTTAGACATGCATGGCTTAATCTTTGAGACAAGCATATGACTACTGGCAGGATCAACCAGATATCTGTCGGAGACGTACGTACAGCACACACCGGTCGGCGGAGGAAGGGTGTGTAAAAAGCCTCGCTGGGACGACGGCCGCAGGGACCGACTGACGGGACGGACGGTTTGTTCCACCCGTCCCTCACTCCGTCAACCTAGGACCGCCTGACAGGGGCCTCCCACACGCACCAGACGACCGACCGACCGGGCTCGCTCGAGGAGGGATGGCAGCGCTCTGTGCAGAACGGATCCCAACGACCTCGGCGACGAATTTCACTGGGACTAGAGACACAATTTGGCCTGCCCTTCTTCTCCGTAGGGAGAACGCAGGGCCTCGAGGCAACGATTCCTGCTTTCCATTTGCCGGTCACAAGCTCTTTGCGAGAGTCGGACCACCAGCGAGACGTACTGTCGAGCTCTGCTATAAGCCTTAGATAAATCACCACGGACGGACCACGTTTCCTGATACGGACCAGACTAGCGCACCTCGGTGGAGGAGCCACTACCACAAACCGCACCCAATTCGCACTACGGGGAAAGGCAGGCGAGCGTTTTCCGCAAGCCCGCGCTATCGCTCCGCCTGGCGGGACTGAGATCGCTTTACGAACACTGGTTGAAATTGAGTCGCCGCGGCGAGACAACTACCAGGTGGTATATAACTTTCACTTCTTATTTTGTTCTTCATTACAATTTGGTATTCACTCTGTTATTTCATTAATATGAAAAAGGGAAGGAGTATCGCTTTCGCATCTCTATTTCACTTTGTTATTTCAGCATTATTATATACAATAAGATGCTGAGCAGCGTATGAGCTGCAGTGGTCAGCGATCCATAGCTGACTGCTAGCGTCAGGGCCAGCGAACCAGAGCTGCCAAGATCCTTCTACACCTCCACGTGGTGATCCTAGATAACAGGCTGCAGCAGCGCAGACTATGGCTAAGGAGAGGGGATCGAAGAGGGAATGCTTACCACGGTACTCAAAAAATGCTTGCTGAATTCGGATGTGTTGGACTGAAAGGTGTAAATATGGCAGTCAAACTGTAAACTACAACGCATTCCGTTCTCTGGACTACATTCTGCTACTTAAGCCCTTTCAGGGTATTGTAGTGGGAGATTGAGAACGAACAAAGTCAAGTCAAGCCATATAAAAGGAGGTGGTGTCGCTACTAAAGCTTTCTTTCAGTATGTTCTTTCAGCATTATGTATAAGGGAAGTGAAGCGGGTGTCGTAACCAGCTTTCTTTTACTTTGGTATTTCATCATTATATATAGCGGACTGCGTGTCGTTACCAGAGCTTTGTTTCACTCTGTTGATTCAGCATTTTATAGGGTGTCTCGACCAGAACCTTCTTTGACTCTGTTATTTCAGCATGATGTATAAGCGGATGGGAAGGGGGAAGGGGGGGGGGTATGTCGCTACTACAGCTTTCTTTGACTCTGTTATTTCGGCTTTATGTACGGTGTATTAGAAGTTTCATTTGCTCTGTTATTTCAGCTTTATGTACGGTGTATTAGAAGTTTCATTCGCTCTGTTATTTCAGCTTAATGTACGGTGTATTAGAAGTTTCATTCGCTCTGTTATTTCAGCATTGTGTACGGGGTCATTACTACGGAGCTATCTTTCATTTTATTTCAACACCAAGTAGGATGTAGCGTGGCTGAGTACAGATTTCACTGAGGTTTTTCTATCTAAAATTTTACTACATGCATCCACATCATTAACGACTCAACCACACTCAGCAATTAACACAGCAACACTATCCAGCAACCTGTGTCAGATTTAATACTATCACATTCAATTAAAAATGAGATTACAAAAAAACACAACAACTACATCTTAACTAAATAATCATAATTTATGTATTAATATTAATAATTTTGGAGGCTGTAAGCACAAGCTTTTGAATATTGCCCCCCAACTAATCTAACTCAGATCTACCTGCTACACTCTCCTCCTATTATCTGCACACTCATAACACTCTCACACACTCGTCTTCACGATCGTATTCTGTGTATTCACTCACACTCAGATTGCCTCAGGCAGGAGATCTTAACATTACACATTCAGATCCCTTCAGGCAGGTGATCTTGACATTACACATTCAGATCCCTTCAGGCAGGCGATATTTCAATCTGTTTGACGTATAATCACATGTGATCACACACTCAATCGATCTGTGTATATTCATAAGCTTCCACAACATAAGTACAACAGCTTTATCAGTCCGTATCTCAAAGAGACTCGAAACTTTATCACTCATCATCTCAAGGAGCTCCACACTTTATTGCTCCGCATTTCAAGGTGTTCTTCAGTTTATCACTCCACATCTTAAGGTGCTCTTCACTTTATTACTCCACATCCCAAAGAGCTCTACACTTTATCACTCCCCATCTCAAGGTGTTCTTCACTTTATAACTCCACATCTCAAGGTGCTCTTCACTTTATTACTCCGCATCTCAAGGTGTTCTTCACTTTATCACTCCACATCTCAAGGAGCTCTAAACTTTATCACTCCACATCTCAAGGACCTCCACACTTTATCACTCCACATCTCAAGGAGCTCCACACTTTATCACTCCACATCTCAAGGTGCTCCACACTTTATCACTCCACATCTCTAGGAGCTTTAAACTTTATCACTCCACATCTCAAGCAGCTCCAAACTTTATCACTCCACATCTCAAGGAGCTCCACATACGTGTGGATTTTGCAAACTATCGCTGGTGTTGGCCTCATTGCTCCACTAATGACGCGTAATACTCTTGTGCAGTCTGCCCAGGGATTCCGAGTTAGATTTTTAACAAGTTGTTGTTGTTTGTGAATGCCCACAATAAGTAGGTTACTCTTTTGTGCGCACTGAAAAGGGCGTTAAGTGGCAGGTTATCGGCATCTTTCTTCACATCCCGAGCGAGCTGATGAAGGTGGACCAGTGTCCTCCAGGCTGTTGTTCTATGCTTAGATTCATATGCCTGTCGCTCACTACTACGCGGATCACGTGGAACCTCACCTTGTTAGCCAGACTGTTGTCCTCGACAACAGCCCGTTTCCAGGACGACCAACGAGAATGTCAGATGAGGATCTTGGCCAGTATATTTCTCCTGACCCTGGCTAACATTGTCTGATCAGTGTGTTTTGTCTGACCAGACGTTAGCCTCATCGTCCCGAACAAATGTAAAGAGCGCACTATTACATTATGTTGCTGAGTTGCATAACCAAGATACATGCCTCTCAAGGTATATTTGTCTAAACCACATCATGTACCAGCAAGACTCTTTAATAGCTGTAGACGTTTCACGTTATTACTATTATTATTTTTATTATAAATATTATTATATTTATAATAATAATTTCTTGGCGCAAGTAGATGTATTATTATTGATATAAGCATTTTAAGCTTTAGTATTACTAATATTATTATTATTTTTAGTATTATTATTAGTATTATTATAATTAGAATTATTATTGTTAGTATTAGTAGGCATAGTATCATTATTATTAGTATAACTAAAATTTGTATTATTATAATTATTATTAATAGTTGTAGTATTATAGTTAGTATTAGTATCATTATTATTAATATCATTTGTATTATTAGTATGAGCATTGTTAAAATTAGTATTTGAACTAATATTATTGTTATTATTGTAATTTTATTAATATTATTATTATATATTAGTAACATTATTGGCAATATTATTATTAGTATTATTATTAGAATTACTTGTATTTATTATTATTATTATCAATATTTGAATTGCAATTTCTGTTAATTATTGTTAGTAGATGACTCGTGCAGAACATCTGCCCGTTATAAATATAACTGATATCATTCATGCCACTTTCATGGTTGCCTCGAGATTGAATAGGCAGAAACAACAATAGCACACGTTACTCCAGCTGAGACGATAGCCAAAGTGGAAGAATCTCTATATTGATAGCACCAAAGAGCGCATTAGTCTAACCTTTATGCCGAGGGTGAGTCGCTTGTCTTGCCATATAGGTTTCAGCCGAGTCAGCGCCGCTGTTGTTTGTGCTATTCTTGCAATTGCCTCTGGCTTCGATCCCTCTTCACTGATCAATGATTCCAGATATTTGAAACGTTTTACCACCTCAAGTTCCTGCCCATTTTGCCTCTATTACAGATTTAAACCCTGCTACGTTATTGGTCATGAGCTTTGTTTTATCAGCATTTATTTCCATACCAAAACTCAGGGCCGTCCAATCCAATCTACCAATCAACTCCTGGAGTTCCCTTTCTGTGCCTGTCAATACACCAATATCATCAGCAAATCGGAAGTGTGTGATAAGCCTGTCACCTATTTTAACCGTGCCAACATGTCCTTTTAAGGTCGTCTCCATTATTCTCTCCAAGAATATATTGAAGAGTGTTGGGTCCTGGACATATTCGCCCTGTTCTGATGTCCACGATCTCATACGTAGTGCAACTGGTTTTTTTCATCAAGACAGCTGATATCCAACTACCAGCCACGGGTTTAAACAACACTGCTTCAGACATGTAATTAAAGTTCCAAAATCGACACGCTTGTATACGTCTTCATGTCGAGTGCTACCACGACTGTTTCTTACTTTGACTGAAAACCTTCGAAAGTTTCAGAGTTCCAGCTCTGTCTCCCACCAGTCCTTATCTCAAATATCTCCAAAAGCTCTTCATCTTGTAGAACAACTCAACAGTTTTCGTAATTATGTTTGAGAACATCTGTGACGCTCAATAGTGTCTGAGTAATTTCCAAAGTGATTCCCTGTCCAAACTATCAAATGTCTTAACATAATTTACAAATCCAATATAAAGTTATGTATTCCAGTCTACACCATGTTGAACAATTCATCGCAGTAAAGTTATCTGGTCAACATTGAATTTATTATGTCAAAACCTCCCAGTTTGTTTCTCAACTGTTTATTGATTACCTCTTTCAGTCACTCTAAAATAAACCAGTTGGGCTTCGTTGCAGGTCCCTTGTTTTCCAGCAATTGAACTACTTAATATTTGTCCCAGTCTGCTGGTTTTTTCTCTATACAAAACTGTATAACTCTGTTGACGTTTTCATGTCTGATTTGATTTTTCTACTGATATACTATCTGGTTCAGTGGGTTTACTATCTCTCAGAAGTAAAATAGCTTCCCAGATTTCTTTTCTAATTGGCTTCATACAATTAGAACATTGAATGTCTGAAGGATATTCTGGAACTGGTCAATTTAATACTTCATGAAAATGTTATGCCTGTATCCTAACATGCTCTTTTGTGTTGCTAAATAAATCATCTAACATCTTTAATATTTCAATTTCCTTGCAAATATTGTCCTGTCAGTATTTTCATTTGTCCATTATTATTATTCTTTGGTGTTGGTTCAACACATCCGATTTCAGCACATTTTAGGGACTGCCTTTACCTTCTTTTTCTTATCCTTAACTTCTTAGCCCGGCAGAATGGTTGCAGTCTGTTTTCAGGACCACCACTTAGAGGTGAAATAGGGTATTGGTAAGTTATGGATCACTTACTCTGATGCAAGCAGCCAGCTATGAGTCACTGGCTGCTGTCAGCTTTCATTTTTACTACTGCATCGTTGGTTCTGTCCATCACTTATGGTGTACACAATGAAAAAAATGACAGTATTTTTGTAATTAAAGATTTGTTATTGTTAATAACGTACATTATTATAAAATTGCAAAACTGTGTGAATGGAAGTAGAGAAAGGAAGTTATGAAATCATATTTAAAATACAAAACAATGCATATTTTCTCATTTTATATTATGAAACATAGAACATCAATGATATTCATATGATGCATAAATTATCATTTAATCTTTTTGAAGTAAAGTCATCAAAAATGAAAATGTGAGAACATCTTTACCACAGACAACACTGCCATTATATATTACATGTACTTGACAACTTAGAATTTCTCAAACATAATTTTCCATTGCAATTTCAGGTTTCATTTCATTTGGAAAAAAAAATATATTGTAGGCAAATGATTAAGAAAATAGTCGTATGCATCTATTACATGAAATATAATGAAATAATAATCACATGAAATAATGTGAACAAATAAAGAAAGACCACAATGATATAGATAATCATTTTACATTTCAATTTGACCAGCACTTTCAATTCTTTTTGTTCTGTAAATCTGGTAATCATCTCCAATGTCTGTAGTTGGATCTACACATTACTTGTCCCAGTTTTTGACACCAACAGTTTCCACTCTGTAGGCTAATTTGCTATTAAGCGGCTCAGAAGGTCTGTGAATAATACATTTGGTCCCAATATTACAGAACTTTTGATAAATTTTTGCAACAGGTTGCTCAGCACTAATTAAAGTAACCTTTTCTGTTTGATATTTAAAAGTAATGGAAAGTCTAAAAATTAATGACGTAGATGTAAATGTGGTGGTGAGGCCAAAGAGATTTATATTCAAAACATCAGTCAAGATGCTGCAGTGGTCAGCGACCCATAGCTGACTGCTAGCGTCAGGGCCAGCGAACCATAACTGCCAAGACCCTGCTATACCTCCACGTGGTGATCCTGGATAACAGGCTGCAGCCGGGCAGATCGGCTAAGGAGAAAGGATCGAAGAGGGAATGCTAACCCAGTACTCAAAAAATGTTTGCTAAAGTCGGATGTGTTGGACCGAAAGTGGCAAATATCGCAGCCAAGCTGTAAGATACGACACAACGCATTCCGTTCTCTGAACTACATTCTGCTACTTAAGCCCTTTCAGGGTTTGGTAGCGGGAGATTGAGAACGAACGAAGATGAAGAAGAAGAAAACATCAGTCAATAGCTTAGACAATTTCATTTTGAACACCCTGGTAATTCTGTCAAATCTATTTTTAGGCGCCTGATTACCCAGTATCACATTTTAAATATCTGGCGGGGGACGGCGTGGCCTAGTGGTTAAGTAGCACGGCTCACAACTCTGAGGATCTGGGTTCGATCCCCATCACAGCACCGGCCGTTTCCCAGGGGAAGCAAACCCTTGGGAAATGCAAGAGGAAGCAGGCCCTTACATAAAATGCATGCTGAAGTCGGATGCACTGGGCCTAAAGGCGCAAAATAAAAACCACAGTGCAACGCACACCCGCCTTGGGCAATAGAGAAATAAGGCGATCGCCAAAAAAATAAATATCTGGCATGGTCCTGTTTCAAATGAAAACAAGAAATATGTCTGGACTATAAAATGTTGACTTTTACATTCCGTACTATAATTATGATGCATATATTGCAAACTTCCCTGAAACTGAATGTAATGTAACCAAAATGTATGAGCTTCCAGTCGCATTATGTGGGCCAAACTCGTTTATGATTGAGGTCTTACGAACATTGTTTATTGCCTGGATGAGTTTGTTATACATGTGGTCATGAAACGTACATTCCAGCAACCAATTTTAACTGTTGACTTCTCTGCTATGGCTTGACTTCTGACGTGATCTCTTTATTGATTACCTGGCATATTGATGCGTGTCATAGCGACCAAGATGTCTGTGTCTTTTTGCGTACTCCTCAAAAAACGGTTGAAAAATATATTTCTGATTTGCCTGTTATAAACTGGATTTAAATCAATCTTCAAATAGAGCGTCCAGACACCTACTACTTATATACATGATTACTTGGAGCGTGTTATGTCCTGCTGCTGTATATTTTGTTATATCGGCATTGTAGGACTCGCATGTGTAAAAAAAACTATCAGCTTGCTGTCAGTGAGATAAATATGGATTAACTGGAGGTGTCTTCTCCCTGTGTTTCTGTACCATCACTGTACCTTTTTAGAAGGACAATTAGTTTTAATTGATGTCAAAGTGGGTATCCTGGCCTGTACTAGTGACTTCACTGTCAACTTCTGCTGTGTTGGTCACCATCAGTCTGCTGTGTTATCTCCGCTCCTGTTTATTGCAACTTCAACACTTGATCTCTGCTGCCTTGCAGATACATTTACTTGTGGAAAATGCTGTGGGAGTTAACCCAGAGAAAAAATCAGGAGCCGGAATACCTTAGGCAGTTAGACGTTGTACTCAATGCCAGTATGACCACTCATGCGACCCCTTCAGTGTCAAGTAGTATCAACCTATCGTTCCCTTCGATACACCGGCTACATGGAGAAGGAGGGATATGTTTACTGGGCAACATCGGTCCTCACTTCAACTGTGTGCTTGATTAGTACATTATTCTGCAAAGGCAAAAACAATGTTAAATGTCATTACCACAGTGGGAAGGAAAGAATTGTTTTAAATATATTTAATAAATATAATTCATACAGTCATTAATTACAAAGAATGCTTATTCATAGCTTATGTAGTTACTTTTATAAATTTATGAGATTTCGTTAGAGAATTGGGATCAAAATAGGGTATTTGGGACCAGGAAAACACATTTTGATATTATTTTCTGTTGTCGTCTCACTTTCTATAGGTTGTAACCCAGTGTCAAGGTATGTATTTGTCTTCAGCCTCTTTCCTGGCCCAAGTGACATTTATCCCCCCCTTTAAGGCAGGCTTTATTTACGCATCTATCCACCTTTTCTTCTATATACCTCCTTCCTGATGTTCTCCTGTAGAAGGTTGCATGAACAATGTGGTCCGGCTGCATTCTCACAATGTGGTCAAACCATTTCTTTCTCTGTTGCTCGACGTAATTTGAACAAGAAATTATTCGAACCTCCCCTGATTTTTTGTATTTGCGATTTGGTCTTGTATTGTTTTTAGTGACCTTTCGAAGGCACCGCATTTCGCAGGTGGCAAACCTTTATTCCTTTCCTCTGTCCAATGTTCATTTCTGTCTTTTGTAGCCCAGGATAGAGATAAAGGTACTATTTATTATCTGCTTTTTTTTTGCTTGGATGAAATCATGCGGTGTCTTAGAAGTGGAGACAGCTGGTATGTGATAGCATTTTCTCTCGACACTCTAGTCTTTATTTCTATATCAAGTCTGCAGTCCTCAGTAAAAACAGTTCTTAAATACATAAATTATTGCACCTGCTTGATTGTTTCCTCATTTACATGAATATTATGTGCAGTTTGCTTTTTACCTTTACTCATTGTCTCTGTTTTTGATGTGCTGATATTCATGTCGCACTTATTACAGTTTAAGTACAGTGAGTCAAATTGATGTTGTAGGTTATGTTCATTGGGATGGATCAAACATTGTTCATTTGCGAAGATGGTTTCGTTACTACTTTCCTGTTCTGTATTTGCCTTCAGGAAGATTTTATTAATATAAGTGTCAGAGAGGAATGGTGACAGAACACAACCCATGCTGAAACCCGATGAAATTCGAAACCACTCTGACATGTTTTCTGTTGTTACTGCACTCTGGTTATCTTGATATAGAGCTTTGATGTTAGAAAGAAGAGGACCTCGCAGTCCATAATCAGTTAGGATCTCCTGTCAATCTCCCGTTGACTATCGAAGGCCTTTTCTTGATCTATGGATATAAGACTGTTGTTACAATGTATTCTATAGACCGTTCACATATCTTGATCTACGGATATAAGACTGTTGTTACAATGTATTCTATAGACCGTTCAGATATCTTGATCTATAATATAAGACTGGTGTTACAATGTATTCTATAGACCGTTCACATATATTGATCTATGGATATAAGACTGTTGTTACAATGTATTCTATAGACCGTTCACATAACTTGATCTATAATATAAGACTGGTGTTACAATGTATTCTATAGACCATTCACATATCTTGATCTATGGATTTAAGACTGTTGTTACCATGTTTTCTAGAGACCGTTCACATATCTTGATCTATGAATATAAGACTGTTGTTACAATGTATTCTATAGACCATTCACATATCTTGATCTATGGATTTAAGACTGTTGTTACCATGTTTTCTAGAGACCGTTCACATATTTGTCTCAATGTAAATTTTGCGTCGATGCAGCTCTTTCCTTTCCAGAACCCGAACTGATTGTTATCTAGTTGGGGCTCCAATATTGGTCCCTGCTCTTCCTTCTAGTATCTTTCCATATATCTTGCCTATGTGGCTTAGGCGTGAGATTCACTGATATGTTTTGCCCTGTCACATGTTGTCTTTATTTTTCCAGATACGATCGCTTGCTTGCAATCTGTCGGTAACTTTCTCGACGTCCTATCCCGCAGTGCTGTTTCATCTTATGATTTAACATATTTAAGCTGTGCTATGTTTCATTCTCCATCTGGTGCTGCGCTTGTTCATACTGTCCTATGGTTAACAGCTTGCTAAAGTATTCTTTCATCACTTTCTTATGTCTTGACTGTTGGTGAGTGGTTGATTAAACTAACTATTAATAATTATTGATGGTTTGAATTTGTCCTCTCTCACGCGCATTGTTTTAATTCTTCGGTAAAGATTTAGAGATGATGCAGTATATAAGTTTGCTACTTGCTCTCCATATTTTGTCCATGAATCATATGTTGTCCATGAATCATACTTAGCAATTTTCAATTTCTTTTTTTTTTCCTGTTGCTGTTTGTTGCAGCTTGTCTGCAAGCTTTGCAATTTTTATTGGGATTTCGATTTCTGTCCATTTGTGAGAAAATGTTTTCTTTTCTTGAATGGAAAATCTGACTTTTTTATTTCACCATCTCGTGTGTCTCTATTCCTTTCTTGTTAGTTTTAAGTCTATTTGGGACACCTGGTTTGTGTTGTTCCATCTATACCACATAGGTAATTGACTTCTTCAGTGTTGATAAAAAACGTTACTGTTATGTTCTGTACAAAGATTAAGAACTTCCTCAGAAGATGTTCTTGTTAGCTTCCGAGCCATACATTTTATGATTTGGGTCACTATGCGCAAACTGTTTATCGCTATATAAAACACAGATCATGGAGTCTAAAACGCTTTGATTTTCACATTAATACACACTGTTTTAGCCAGGTTTGTGCAAGGTGTGTCACCATGTTGAACTCAAAGTCTGATTTTGAGATTCAAATAACAAAATTTAAAAAAGGAAAACGCTACTTTCAAAACTCCAACAATGCTAGATTGGTATGTAGTAAATGTTTGTGAACATGGCAATGAGTAATGGAATAACTGAGGAAATATTGGCACGAAACAATTATGTTCTAATTCAGTTGAAAAATATTTAACTGAAATGGAAATGTCCAAGATTTCAAGCAAAGTGTAATTGTCCTCTACACCAGATTACTGAAATACAGCTCACACGCCATGTGGATCCCACAATGCTTCAAACAGGATCAATACACCACAAAGTCGACCTGGTTATGTGCGTAGTGAAGGTCTAAAGCAACTGCGACTATTTCCTGTCTACACATGGTCTTCATACATATCATATGTAAATGTCTTTCCTGGGCCTACCAAATGGCAGGAAAATAACACTGTCATTGGCAACTGGAAAATACACAAGCAATTTCAGAGCGGAGGTAGAGGCACTGAGGGCGGCAGTGGAAGAAATGGTGACAGGTAAAAGGAATGAAAGCCATATAGTCCTGCTTACAAATGCCCTGGACGCAGTCACAGCACTAAAAAGCCCGAAAAATACTGAACGTAATGATTTAAGAGCAGTACTCTGTCAACTATGCCAGCAATCCGCACCAAAAGGGGTAGCTGTAGAGTGGGTTCCATCCCACTGCAACATCCAAGGCAACGAGGAGGCAGACAGATTGGCAAAAGAAGGTGCAAGACTACCACAACCAGACATCAGTGTGACATACGAAGAGTCAAAACGGCGTATTAGAGCTAGATACATGACCAAATTGGAAACAGAACATACTGGCTACACAAAAAACGATGCCTATTACCAGTTGAACAGAATAGAGCAGGTGGTGGTCTTCAGACTTCGCACTGGCCACAATAGACTGAGGTACCACCTATTCAACAAATTGAAGATAGGTGGCACCGACGAATGCTACCGGGATTTGTTGCAAAACTGCCCGACATACGAGGATCAGAGAGAGCAGATGTGGCCATCACCAGTGGCAACACTAGACAAGCTCTACGGCGGTGTCGACAGCCTCAGGATGACCGCTCCTTTTTTCGAAAAAATAAAGATCAACATCTGACAGCGTAAGAAGAAGAAAAAGAAGAAGAAGATATGCAAATGTCTCTTTAGTTTGTCCATAACTACTAAGGGTGTCAGACAGAATGTGTTGATGTTCTAGATAGTACATTATTTTTCTGGTGACTATCTTTTTAAGATCTTGATGGGCTGTTCCTCAGTGTAGCTGCGGGTCCCAACTTCTTCTCCCGCGGACCCTATCTTGGGCCACGGAAGTCCAGTGCATGGTAAGTTCTCCTCCAGAGACATCTCGGATATTATAGCGTACAACAAGAGCGTCTTACGAACGCAATGGAGGTCTTCACCGCAGTCTGTTCTTAACTCATGGTTACCAGACTGCAGTCGCCGCGCTACATCGTAGTAACATGTAGCCTGTCCATCAATGATTTGCCTTGTCTGTATGGATCACAGCAGTATTCCCCAGCAACAATTGTTTTATGTCAGAATTGGGGAGACCTTGCATACGTTGGTTCCAAAGAGTGATTCCCACCAATCATCTCTCAAGTGAGGCCTAGGTCACTCTCAATATCTTTTCAAGACAGCTCGTGTAAATGTTATCTGGAGTGATTATGTTATCGTTTCTGAGGAGCGTGTGATCTTAGAGAGGTTTTGGAAGTGGGTGGAAAGAGCTTAAAAAGCTATATTTTTCTGAATGTCTCCAAACCGACCCCACTATCTTTCAGAATTCCTTGCTGTGTTTGTTGTTGCCGTGCTCTCTTCAAAGAAATATGAGTCAGCCATTACCTACTACCATTTAACATGAAGTGTGTCAGCCATTACCTACTACCATTTAACATGAAGTGTGTCAGCCATTACCTACTACCATTTAACATGAAGTGTGTCAGCCATTACCTACTACCATTTAACATGAAGTGTGTCAGCCATTACCTACTACCATTTAACATGAAGTGTGTCAGCCATTACCTACTACCATTTAACATGAAGTGTGTCAGCCATTACCTACTACCATTTAACATGAAGTGTGTCAGACATTACCTACTACCATTTAACATGAAGTGTGTCAGCCATTACCTACTACCATTTAACATGAAGTGTGCAAGAAAGAGACTTGTTTAAAAAAATTAGCAGTTGGATGTGACAATATTAATATAATGTTAAAATAATGCCCCAGAGCTATATAGCAGGACCTACTTTACATTCTCGTTAAACAGCCTGATCGTATATTCCACCTAGAATGCTGTCAAGTTCCATTTCGGGTGAAGAGAATTGAAAGGAAATATATCCATGTTGATCTGATCATTAACACCTTGGTCTGTTCCTTCGTCTTTATCAATGCTAATTCCTACGCATGTAAAAATACTGCACTAATTCAATTATCTGACCACTGGTCTTTCTGGTGTCTCTCCGTTGGTTATTTATTCTCGTCTCCTTTATTCTGTTCATAGTAATCTGCAACGTCCCTTCTGCTTCAAATGCTAGTTTGTGTATCTTTCCTTGTATGCCTTGATGCATATGTAACAGCATACATATATATATGTAAAATTGAGGTATTCCAGTTGCTTACTAAATATCCATTTCATTCTTGTTTGTCACATCCTGGATTTCTGATCACAAAAAAAAAGATTCTGCTGAAACACAGTAGGTATCCCTGTCTGGCAGCAGCTTGACCTCTAAATGAGTTAAACAATTTAAATATTTGAATTATTCTACATGAAACCTTCTGGAAGCCGGATATTGAGAACAAACGCAGAAGAAGAAAAAGAAGAAGAAGAATAAGAAAAAGAACAAGAACAAGAAGAAGAAGAAGAAGAAGAAGAAGAAGAAAGAAATATATAGTTTGTTTAATTCTTGTAAGTTTAGTATTTCAAAATAACATTTTTCAAACTGATTGTTGGTCTGTTGTATCAAAAGCCCTTCTAAAACATATATCCATGTTTATGAGGGGCATGTTTTACCTATATCTTTACGAAGAGATGGTGTAGTATCCCTATGGATAATGAGATGTCTTCGCTCATGGTTTATCTGAGAAGGGAAAGGGAGGACAGTGTGTGTTTGTCAATGATGAAAAATCTCAAACACAATAAGTGATTCAACAACATCCAAATTTCAATTGATATTGAAATGATAACTGTTGACGTACAATTTGTAGACCAAACATGTAAATAGCATACGCAGATTTAATTTTAATTCACTTTGAACTTACTTAAGCAAATGGGGTAGAGGAATGTGTATTCCTGGAAAAGATTGTCAGACTTTTATTGTTTAACTGTTCGGCCTTTTCCCTTGAATTTTCCGTTTCGGTATTTTAAATTGTAGACCTTCATCGTCACGTTTCTTATTTTCGTGTCGCAACATGTCACCCTACAAACAAAAATATTTTAATAGTTTAAATAGAAACCTAATACCTAATTACAATGATGGACAATCTCACACACAATAAGCGCTCATTCATGACCAACAAAGTCATCTGGCAATGCCATTTCCCCTGCTGATACCTTCACCGCTGCAAGAATCTGTACATGCATGTGATTATTTGGGATCGTGGATATTACTATAACTTTCAGTCAATTTTCTTTATGGATACGACATATCTGACTTTGTTGCTGACAATGATGAATAACTTTGGTAATGAATTCTCTATTCCTTTAATGATGGCTCTGCAAATGTGATGGCACATATTCTTAAAGAACATTCAAATAATAATTTACTTACATGAGTTTACATGACATATTGTTGCTACTGAATATTATTTTGCCCAGTCAGCGTGCATGAAAACATACAGTGTGCAGTTTAAAAATCTATAAGAAAAAAATAATAATTTCAAAACGCATGCATTTTGTGTGCCACTCTGAAATATAATATTTATGTTTAATATTGTATTTACTTTGAATTAGATATGTGTGTGTGGGTGTGTGTGTGTGTGTGTGTGTGTGTGTGTGTGTGTGTGTGTGTGTGTGAATGTCAAATTGAGCAGCTGACATTGCGTTTTCTACCTGATATGCATGCTAGTAGCAGCGCCGTGTATAGCAACAGAGAGCATTGCTGCAAAGACCATACTGAAGCGTATCTGTGGCAGCATACATGCCTGTTGAAGACATATGTATATGTCTATAGAGGGACTCTGTCCAACAGTCACACTCTTGCACAACTTTCACACGCGCCCTCATGGTGAGGCCCTTCCATTGCACTTTGGTTGGGCTAGCTTCTGAGGGCGCACAAACATAGCATAGGTACATACAGATGCACACATGCATCCAAGCACTGGTTTAAGCGTCCTGATATCGCCCAATGGACTACGGTCTGGGGTGGAAAATGGCGCGCCTCCGCCAGTAGAAACTAGTGAGGCAAACATCTAAGCAACAACAACATTTGTCTATATAAGTATACATGTATATACGAGAAAGAGAAAATGTAGTCGCAAATGTAATCAGTTATTTAAGTTAAATTTGTCAATAAATCTCCACCTGTTGTACTTTATATTTCAACTTCTCGTGGCTTTAAAACTTCTTGGTTAATTTCCTTCCGTGTTATCTGATACGGCTTTCCTTTTTATTATCCGGCTGCTTCGTTGTATTTAACATATGCTGCTAACGTTCCCGCGAAAAGGCAATCCTTTGATCAAATAGGTCAAGGCCGCAGAGAGGGCGGGGAGCAAACAGGTGCCAAGTAAAAACGTACCTGGCGTGAGTCAGGATTAAATATAGCAACAGACAGCACGTGGCATGGGAATCAGGTTAGACGGCGCTGTCTGTTTTACATAACAGGCACGAGATAAAACTGTGCCACTAACCCCAGAAACAGCAGCGGGCCTCCAAATGTTGGGTAACTGAAACTTGTTCCTGGAGCGATTCCTTTTATTGGAGACTGATAGCACGGGAAACCAACCGAGGGTAGAAAATAGATCAATATTGACCAAATCTGAATGAGACCTTTCTTTGATAGCTGGTTTTTTTATTAGGATTTGTGAACTATATTTCTATTTTTGATTAACTGTCGCTAAAGATTTTTTTATCCTGACCATTATCTATCTATGTTATCGACATGTTTTCTGTTTTCACTTCAGTTTGAGCACAGAACCGCCATAACATTAACATTTATCTCCCAGCAGGAAAACTGTGACATAGATTACTTTACTGTTTCAGTAGTGGTTTCCTGTAGTGCTTTGATTAAAATAATTAGATTGCAAATATTTTTACTACCCTCCTTAAACGCATACATTCATTGTATGGTAAAGTTGTGCTGTTCTATCATCTCGATAAATGTGTCCCTGGATCCAAATCGGGGAACCGCCTTCTGTAGGCCAGATCATTAAATATACGAGCGAACTTAAGGTATATCTCCATGGGCGCCTCGTCGGCAGTGGCGTTGAAATGGATAGTTCAAGTTAAGGTGTTATAGGGCATGGGGAATTAAGTTATTTTATGTCAGGCAGTTCTCAATCAGAGGATACCAGACCTTCCGTCTAGATAGAGAAGGCCACAAAGGAGGGGTCCTGATAATGACCAGAAATTGCATACCGAGTAGCGCGGTAATCGTCAATCACACCGGACAAGCAAAAATTGTAGGAGTTGACATAATGGCTCAAGAGACGAAGCTCCGCATTTTCAATCTGTACGGACCACCAAATAGAGACCTATCGCTCTCGAGTATGGAGGTCAGAGACTCGAACTGCATAGTAGTTGGAGATTTCAACAGCCACTCGGAGAGATGGGGATACTCTGACACAGACAGCAGAGGTGACGAAGTGGAAGATTGGGAGATAGATGCAAATCTCTCCCTGATCAATAGGCCGGAGGATAGTCCTAGCTTCTATTCAAGAACATGGCATACCACCTCGACTCCAGATTTGGCCTTCTCCACACAGGACATATACCATAAAATAGACCGCCAGGTAACGAGGAGAAAACCACGTGCACAATATTCTCGCTCTCATTAAAACCCCAAAGCACCAAATTAAGTCTAAATGGCAAAATCCTGCAGCCAAACGACAACCCAACCTATCTGGGAGTCACATTCGATCAGCGCATGACATGGAAAAGTCAGATTGAGAGAAACCGAATGAAAGCCAGAGAAAGAATGGCAATCATGAGGAAACTTGCTGGCACAAGCTGGGGAGCAGACGAAGGCATACTAAAGAAACTGTACACTGGAAGAGTGAGACCAGTTCTTGAGTATGGCATTGCGGCATGGACAACAGCAGCGAAGGAGAACTTCGATAAAGTTAACAAACTTCAAAACCAAGCCATGAGAATTATAACAGGTGGCATGAAGTCAACGCCAATTGTAGAACTTGAAAAGATTACAAAACTGCAATCCATGACCGATAGAAGAGACTGCAGAGCCCAGCTGCAGTCAGAGAAACTCAGAAGACTGACGGACCATCCAATGTACCAGAGACTAAACAATTTGGGAAAAGGGAAACTAAAGCGGAGAAACTTTGCAGAAATTGCCAAAGCAAAGATGCACGAAGATCCCATAAACGCACTAATAACACCAAAACCCATCACTACTGTACGAAAACCTACCTGGAGGCAGGATATATTTCCAGAGGTGGTAGAAAATATACCAGGCATTGCAAACAAAAACTGCCAGACTGAAAAAGAAAGGAGAGACACTACCCTAAGCTTCATAACGAAAAGCTACCCAAGCATGGACTGGACCCATGCATACACCGACGGTTCTGTAACAAACACTACACAGAACGGAGGGGCAGGAGCCTTCCTGAACCTACCAAATGGCAGAAAAATAACACTGTCATTCGCTACTGGTAAGTACACAAGCAACTTCAGAGCGGAGGCAGAGGCACTGAGGGCGGCAGTGGAAGAAATGGTGACACACAGTGAAAAGGAAAGCCATATAGTCCTGCTGACAGATGCTCTCGCCGTAGTCACAGCGCTAAAAAGCCAGAAAAACACTGAGCTTAATGACTTAAGAGCAGCACTCTGCAAACTGTGCCAGCAGTCCGCACCAAAAAGGGTAGTGGTACAGTGGGTTCCGTCACACTGCAACATCCAAGGCAACGATGAGGCAGACAGACTGGCAAAAGACGGTGCAAGACTACCACAAACAGATACCAGTATGACGTACGAAGAGTCAAAACGGCTTATCAAAGCCAGATACATGACCAAATGGGAAACCGAACATACTGGTTACACCAAAAACGATGCCTATTACCAGTTGAACCGAAGAGAGCAGGTCGTTGTCTTGAGACTTCGCACTGGCCACAACAGACTGAGGTACCACCTATTCAACAAATTGAAGATAGGGTGTACCGACGAATGCCCGTGTGGTACTGGTAAAATGACCACTGAACATCTGCTGCAGAACTGCCCGACATACGAGGATCAGAGAGAGCAGATGTGGCCATTGCCAGTGGAACTGCAAGACAAGCTCTATGGCAGTGGCGAGAGCCTCAGGATGACCGCCACTTTTTTCAAAAAAATAATGGTTACTGTCTGACTGTGTACACAGAAGAAGAAGAAGAAGATTGCCAGGTGCTAAACCAACTGGCAGGTAGCGACCACAGGCCGATCAGGCTAACCATTGACATGGAAGTAGGCCCACAGGAAACAAAACCGCTCCCACGTTGGAATTACAAACGAGCCGACTGGGACAGATTTGCAATCCTGACAGATGGGCTGTGTGAAACCATCAACACACGAAACACCAAAATGAAGCCCATGGTGGAAAGCCTAAGCAAGGCAATAATGCAAGCCGCCACTGAAACCATCCCTAGAGGAGCTAGGAAAAACTATAAGCCCTACTGGAATGATGAGTTGCAGAAAGTGGAAAATGCAGTAACAAATGCTAGGAACATGGCAGAGCGAGAAAAATCCATGGAGGCAAACATCGCCCTCAAAGCCGCCACGGCACAGTACAAACACACTCTCAAGCAAACAGCAAGAGAAAGCTGGAAAAATAAAACGGAAAGCCTAAACCTGGACAAAGACGGGAACAAGCTATGGAAGCTAGTCAGAGCCATGAACGACGAAACCCCGTAAAATACAAAATTACTATCAAGCAGGGCGAGAACTTGATCACAGGTAAGAAAGCCGCAAACGCCTTTGTCGATAACTATGCCAGAGCAAACCACATCGAGGTCCCTGCAGATAAGCATACAGACATTAGCGAAGAGCTAAAGGGGCACGAAAACATGAATACGGTACCTGAAGAGCACATGATGGCCAAATTAACAATGCGCGAAATGGAAGCGGCCATGAGAACATTAAAGAAAAGGAAATCTCCCGGAAAAGACGGGATAACAAACGAAATGCTGATGGGGCTGGGCCAAACAGCGAAGAGGAAACTGCTATCGGTCCTGAACCAAAGCTGGAAAAGGGGAATTGTACCCCAGGCATGGAAAGACGCAATACTGGTACCAGTACCAAAAACAGGAAAGGACAAAACAGATCCAAATGGATACAGGCCCATAAGCCTACTGAGCTGTGTCAGCAAGCTAATGGAACGGATGATAAACACCAGACTGATGTGGCATCTGGAAGAAAAACGAATACTAATTCCACAGCAAGCCGGCTTTCGACAGCACAGATCCACTGAGGACCAGGTCATCCTCATAGCCCAGGAGATAGAAGATTCCTACCAGGCACAGAAACACACAGTAGCTGTTTGGGTGGATCTGGAAAAGGCATTTGACAAAGTCTGGAATCAAGCTAAGAAGAAGTGATGTTTGTGGGAAAATGTACAAGTGGATCAACCACTACCTCAAACAAAGAACGGCCAGAGTCCAAGTACAAGGGCAGATGAGCAAAAAGGTGACACTCGAGCAGGGAGTACCCCAAGAGGGAGTACTGTCATCCACACTCTTTCTGGTATATATAAACGATATTACAGAGAATATACCAAGAAGAGTCCATAGCTCAATGTTTGCAGACGATCTGGCTATGTGGACCTCTGAAAAGAATCTCACCATAGCAAGAAATCGGATGCAGACGGCCCTAACATCGCTGGAAGAGTGGGCGAACTCATGGCTGGTCAAAATAAACGAGGAGAAAACCACATGCACAATATTCTCGTTTTCATTTAAACCCCAAAGTACAAAATTAAGTCTAAATGGCAAAATCCTGCAGCCAAACGACAACCCAACCTATCTGGGAGTCACATTTGATCGGCGCATGAAATGGAAAAGTCAGATTGAGAGAAACCGAATGAGAGCCAGGGAAAGAATGGCAATCATGAAGAAACTTGCTGGCACAAGCTGGGGAGCAGACGAAGGCATACTAAAGAAACTGTACACTGGAAGAGTGAGACCAATTCTCGAGTATGGCATTGCGGCATGGACTTCGATAAAGTTAGCAAACTTCAAAACCAAGCCATGAGAATTATAACAGGTGGCATGAAGTCAACGCCAATTGTAGAACTTGAAAAGATTACAAAACTGCAATCCATGACCGATAGAAGAGACTGCAGAGCCCAGCTGCAGTCAGAGAAACTCAGAAGACTGACTGATCATCCAATGCACCAGAGACTAAACAATTTGGGAAATGCGAAACTAAAGGGGAGTAACTTTGCAGAAATAGCCAAAGCAAAGATGCACGAAGATCCCATAAACGCACTAACAACACCAAAACCCATCACTACTGTACGAAAACCTACCTGGAGGCAGGATATATTTCCAGTCCTGGTAGAAAATATACCAGGTATTGGAAACAAAAACTGCCAGACTGAAAAAGAAAGGAGAGATACTACCCTAAGCATCATATCGAAAAGCTACCCAAGCATGGACTGGACCCATGCATACACCGATGGTTCTGTAACAAACACTACACAGAACGGAGGGGCAAGAGCATTCCTGAACCTACCAAATGGCAGAAAAATAACACTGTCATTCGCTACTGGTAAGTACACAAACAATTTCAGAGCGGAGGCAGAGGCACTGAGGGCGGCAGTAGAAGAAATGGTGACACACAGTGAAAATGAAAGCCATATAGTCCTGCTTACAGATACTCTGGCCGTAGTCACAGCGCTAAAAAGCCAGAAAAACACTGAGCTTAATGACTTAAGAGCAGCACTCTGCAAACTGTGCCAGCAGTCCGCACCAAAAAGGGTAGTGGTACAGTGGGTCCCATCACACTGCAACATCCAAGGCAACGGGGAGGCAGACAGACTGGCAAAAGAAGGTGCAAGACTACCACAAACAGATACTAGTATGACGTACGAAGAGTCAAAACGGCTTATCAAAGCCAGATACATGACCAAATGGGAAACCGAACATACTGGTTACACCAAAAATGATGCCTATTACCAGTTGAACCGAAGAGAGCAGGTCGTTGTCTTCAGACTTCGCACTGGTCACAATAGACTGAGGTACCACCTATTCAACAAATTGAAGATAGGGTGCACCGACGAATGCCCGTGCGGTACTGGTAAAATGACCGCTGAACATCTGCTGCAGAACTGCCCGACATACGAGGATCAGAAAGAGCAGATGTGGCCATCATCAGTGGAACTGCAAGACAAGCTCTATGGCAGTGGCGACAGCCTCAGGACCGCCGCTTTTTTCGAAAAAATAATGGTTACTGTCTGACTGCGTACGAAGAAGAAGAAGAAGAAGAAGATTAGAAGGTCAATTAAGTGTATGACAAGGTTATGCAAACAATGATTAGCCGTGTTTTTGTTAATGACATAACCAGTTCTCAATGTTTTTAATGAAAGAACCAGCTCTCAATGTTTTTAATGAAAGAATCAGTTCTCTTTGTTTTTACTGAAATAATCAGTTCTCAGTGTTTCATTTCTTTTCATGAGAAAAGTGGAAATAATTAATGAAAGGTGGACATGTCTGCTATAAGTCACGTTAAGCATTAATTGGTTGTTGAAGTGCGGATAGGTCTATCATAAAACTTTTAATTGGTCCCAGTGACCAGGATAACGGAACGTTAGGACTGACTGGATTATAGAACTACACATACTGAATAAGATCAACAGAAATAAAATATTAATTTGGTGTCTGATGCATTATCGGATGAAGTGGTGGTGATTAGTAGAGTAGGAAGCGAGACTACTTGAATTATATTTCTCCCTCTTCACCGCTGATGGGTAGGGTGTTTTCTGTGTGATTCTCGTGGTCAATGACCGGTCCACAAGAAGTTTGATCCTCATCATCGCTTCATGTAAGCTTGGGAAATCAATGTTCATTTGAAATCTCTCTAAAGTTTTATCTGAGAGGTCTGTTATCGCCTCAGAGGGGAGTTGTTTAGTAGGTGGCGGTGTTGCTGCTGCTGAATCTTCCTCTTGTTGTATTGTTGTTGAGTTGGATGTTTAGAAAACATGTCTAATGTTCGCTAAAGTTTATTCGTTTCTAATTTTCATATTTGTACAATTCTCTGTAAGTGACCCAGACCTCTCTTGAGAGATGCTGGGTGGAAACCACTCCTAGCAACCAAAGAATGCAAAATCCGGGCAATTCTGACATACGACTATTGTCCTTATTGAATGATGCGGTAATCTATGCAGACAAGGGAAAACAGATAGGCAGGTCACATGTTTCGAACAAACGATGGTTGTTGGATCATGGCGCCAACAATCCCCGACTGAGACAAAAAGAGACTGCGGGGAAGACCGCCAATGTGTTGGTCAGACTTCCTCGCTGTCCACAACAGCATCGAAGATGCCTTTGGAGGTACCATTACCACCCACTGAATTTCGTGGCGCAAGACAAGGTCCGCTATAGATGGAGATGGGACCCAAAGCTACACCGAGGAGCGGCTCATCAAGATCAATGCAACAATTACACGCACTGGTTATTATTCTTTTGACTTGTGAACATCTTCCTCTTTGATGAACTTTTTCAGTGAAAATATGTCATAGGTATATCCAAATGTTTAAGAGCCTCAGACAATTCCTTTGTTGATAAGGATCTAGGATCTAATGCATCATCATATTCATTGCGATCATTTTCTACTTTCGTACGACATACTAGATATTATCGTATATTGATATCACTTTTCTTTCTATCTCAGCGACCTTGTAACAAAACGACATTGAATGAAACGCCGTTAATGGGTGAGTTAGCCCATTTAATGAGGACAGCCCATACAATTTATGTGGTTCAGGCAGTTTTACGTCACTGTAATTTTTGTTGGACGGCGAGCCCGGGATTATAATATTTGGTCTTACGGCTGTTGGAAGTGGGATATCACATTTGGTCTTAAGACTGTTGGATATGGGATATAATATGTGGTCTTGAGACTGTGTGACGAGATCAAACATATTTAGTCTTGGGTCGCTGCTGCAAGAAGGAAATGTGGGACCGAAAGATGAACATATCGCTGTCAAGGTGTACTACCACCAACACAACGCATTCCGTTCTCCAGGATACATCCTGTTTCTTGTAAAGCCATGTTCAGGGCTTGGTAGAGAGAGGTTGGGACCGAAAGGTGAGATTTATGATATTTAGTCTTGGGACTGTGGGACAAGATATTTAGTCTTGGGACTGTGGGACAAGATATTTAGTCTTGGGACTGTGGGACAAGATATTTAGTCTTGGGACTGTGGGACAAGATATTTAGTCTTGGGACTGTGGGACAAGATATTTAGTCTTGGGACTGTGGGACAAGATATTTAGTCTTGGGACTGTGGGACAAGATATTTAGTCTTGGGACTGTGGGACAAGATATTTAGTCTTGGGACTGTGGGACAAAATATTTAGTCTTGGGACTGTGGGACAAGATATTTAGTCTTGGGACTGTGGGATAAGATATTTAGTCTTGGGACTGTGGGACAAGATATTTAGTCTTGGGACTGTGGGACAAGATATTTAGTCTTGGGACTGTGGGACAAGATATTTAGTCTTGGGACTGTGGGACAAGATATTTAGTCTTGGGACTGTGGGACAAGATATTTAGTCTTGGGACTGTGGGACAAGATATTTATTCTTGGGACTGTGGGACAAGATATTTAGTCTTGGGACTGTGGGACAAGATATTTAGTCTTGGGACTGTGGGACAAGATATTTAGTCTTGGGACTGTGGGAAAAGATATTTAGTCTTGGGACTGTGGGACAAGATATTTAGTCTTGGGACTGTGGGACAAGATATTTAGTCTTGGGACTGTGGGACAAGATATTTAGTCTTGGAACTGTGGGAAAAGATATTTAGTCTTGGGACTGTGGGACAAGATATTTAGTCTTGGGACTGTCGGACAAGATATTTAGTCTTGGGACTGTGGGACAAGATATTTAGTCTTGGGACTGTGGGACAAGATATTTAGTCTTGGGACTGTGGGACAAGATATTTAGTCCTGGGACTGTGGGACAAGATATTTAGTCTTGGGACTGTGGGACAAGATATTTAGTCTTGGGACTGTGGGACAAGATATTTATTCTTGGGACTGTGGGACAAGATATTTAGTCTTGGGACTGTGGGACAAGATATTTAGTCTTGGGACTGTGGGACAAGATATTTAGTCTTGGGACTGTGGGACAAGATATTTAGTCTTGGGACTGTGGGACAAGATATTTAGTCTTGGGACTGTGGGACAAGATATTTAGTCTTGGGACTGTGGGACAAGATATTTAGTTTTGGGACTGTGGGACAAGATATTTAGTCTTGGGACTGTGGGACAAGATATTTAGTCTTGGGACTGTGGGACAAGATATTTAGTTTTGGGACTGCGAGGCGAGATATTTTATCTCTAGTTTTGGGACTATAGAACGAGATATACGATATTTAGTCTTGTGGTTGTGGAGTGAAATAAACGATATTTAGTCTGGTGATTGTGTGGTGAGATATACGATATCTAGTCTGGTGATTGTGGAGTGAGATATGCGATATTTAGTCTGGTGATTGTGTGGTGAGATATACGATATTTAGTCTGGTGATTGTGTGGTGAGATATACGATATTTAGTCTGGTGATTGTGGAGTAAGATATACGATATTTAGTCTGGTGATTGTGGAGTGAGATATACGATATTTAGTCTGGTGATTGTGGAGTGAGATATACGATATTTAGTCTGGTGATTGTGGAGTGAGATATACGATATTTAGTCTGGTGATTGTGGAGTGAGATATACGATATTTAGTCTGGGGATTGTGGAGTGAGATATACGATTTTTAGTCTTGGGACTAGGGGACGAGATATATGATATTTAGTCTTTGTATTGCAGGCTCGATAATTTTGGCTCGCGTGTCAGATTTGTCCGCTGGACGAAATTTATCGACCACTAGTTTTTTAACACTAGCTAGGAAATCGCTTTTATTGTCCATATTTCGAATATGTTCTCATTTTCATTGATTACTTTCTCACAGTAGCACTGCGAATTTCAGCGCTGCTTTTATCCAACCACAGACGGCATATGAACATTTACCCAGACAGTTCAGTTAGAACTATCGGTGCCAAAACGCGAACGGCATAGCCAAACAGAATAAAAATATGAATAAAAACCACAGACAAAAATTCAAACCAGTCTCAATTACCAAACTTGCTGAATTAAGTAGAATGTTAGTTCCATTAACACCTTTTACCAGGGCATGTCGGCAGGCTGTATGTCAGAATACATCTAGTCTTACGTTATGTTCTCACGAATTGAAAGGTCAATGATTAGAAAGGTCAGAAAGTTTATCTTTCGTAATGAACTGTTTGAAACAGCTTATCTAAACAAAAATGTAAAAACATTACGCAGTAAACATTCCTGAGATATTTCAAGAGCTATATGCAATCTTCGCTCTTTATTTAAATATTTATTTATTTCGCCTCGATTTACTGGCTGAGAAACGCTGAGATCAGAGATATAGTCTGCACACTTTCAGGTCTCTACTCGTTACTAAGCTGTGCGGGGAGACAAGTATGTATCAAACTGTTTTGCTGCGCGAGTCAGAAGTTCAGATGTTAAATTAAAACGCCTCACTACATAATTTATTCACGAACAACATTAATATTTTGGCTGACAACATCATTTGGTACTGACCGCTCGTGGCCAAGGGATTGTCAGCTTGGTTTACATACTTACCGTATAGCGTTCGAATCACGTCGCACTCAGTTTTGCCGCAGTGCATGAGTTTGTTCATAGTATGTCAGCTTCTCCCAGTTCACGTAGCTGCAAATGGTTACCTGACGAAAACGGGATAACATTTCGGAGCACCTGTGGCAGCTACGGACTTCGTACTATGTTATTTGTCCGTTCAACAGAGAACGAGATTGAGCGGATTTGAGGGTGCATAGGGAACTGAGATAATATGGGTGCGGCCATGGAACTGAGCACATAGGGGGCACTCAGGCAACTGAGCTAATATGGGTGCGACCACGGAACTGAGCACATATGGGGCACTCAGGCAACTGAGCTAATATGGGTGCGACCACGGAACTGAGCACATATGGGGCACTCAGGCAACTGAGCTAATATGGGTGCGACCACGGAACTCAGCACATATGGGGCACTAGGGCAACTGAGCTAATATGGATAATCACAGGGACACAAACTACATTTGGGGGCACTCAGGGGACTGATCATTTATGGTGGCACCCAGGGGGCTGGCCGCATATGCTGGGAGTGGGGGGGGGGGGGGGGTCCAGGAAGACTGAGCACATATGGGAGCACCCAGGAGCTGAGAACATTTGGGGGGGGGCAGGGAAACTGATCACATATTGGGAGCACTCAGGGGACTGATCATATATGGCGGCACCCAGGGGGGCTGGCCACATATCGGTGGTCCAGGAAGACTGAGCACATATGGGAGGGGCAAGGAAAATGAGCACATAGGGCGGTACCCAGGGGCTGAGCTCAAATAGGGGAGGGGGGGCAGGGAGACTGAGCACATATGGGAGCACCCAGGAGCTGAGAACATATGGGGGGGGGGGCAGGGAAACTGATCACATATTGGGAGCACTCAGGGGACTGATCATATATGGCGGCACCCAGGGGGGCTGGCCACATATCGGTGGTCCAGGAAGACTGAGCACATATGGGAGGGGCAAGGAAAATGAGCACATAGGGCGGTACCCAGGGGCTGAGCTCAAATAGGGGGGGGGGCAATGAGACTGAGCACATATTGTGGGCCCATGGAGACTTAGCACATGTGGCAGCACACAGCGGACTGAGTCATATTGGGGGGTTCAGATGCCATAAAGTCGGTTTTGTAAATTAGTTTCCGTTTGCCGTTGTTAATGGCGACTAACGCAAAGTATCCTTGCTAACAGTAGCTCACGCACAGTATTCATGCTAACTGTTGATGACGTACGGTATCCTTGTTAATGACCGCTGACGTACAGTATCCTTGTTAATGACAGCTGACGTACAGTATATGTTAATAACAGCTGACGTACGGTATTCTTGTTAATGACAGCTGACGTACGGTATCCTTGTTAATGACAGCTGACGTACAGTATCCTTGTTAATGACAGCTGAGGTACAGTATCCTTGTTAATGACAGCTGACGTACAGTATCCTTGTTAATGACGGCTGACGTGCAGTATCCTTGTTAATGACCGCTGACGCACAGTATCAGTCAAATTTGTAGATAGAAAATTAAAATCAATAACAATTAATAACAAATCAGAATACGTATAATAATAGTTCTTCAATGGCAAATGTTTATATTCAGTTTGAAGGTGATCATTTTACTTAAAATTTATTTTCATTGTAATTTTCCGAAATTAACATTGAATTATATACAAAATAACATCTACATTAATTTTACTATTCGTTGCAGTTAAAGTAAAAACTAAAAAGTGGATGTATAGTTATACCTGAATTTACTGTGTTATTAATAAATTACTTTCCTTTTTTTTAAAGTGTGTATGTTTGATATTTATGTATTACAAATACATCCTACGTATACCCTACGTATATGTTTAATTTTGTTTTGTTACCGTTTTTATTAATATAAATATTTTACAAAAAGAAAACGCTTTTGTTATTTAACAAATATCTACACCAAAATTTCACTCACTGTCCAAAACTAAATTTTAAAATAATTATAATTAAATATAAATGAGCGGCGGAAGAGCTAGCTTGTAGTGATAGGACATCCGAAGAATTGCTAATATGTGGCACATTTAAAAATCAACGTCCAACTTGGCGCCTAAACTACATACAATTCGCTACGGGACTGGTAAAAGAAACCTCATAACTAAACGTATATACATCAGTCGTTGAATGTCGGCTGCTTTTTATTGTAGCTCCCTCGCTCTGATATAACTAACAAGAATTTGTATGTGATTAAATGTTGCGTGCCTTCAACAAATAATGGTGTGGAGAACAGCATTATCTTTATTTTGTATGACAAATGCATAGTTATGTTTATTGATTGGTTGTGACCTCTGCTAACAAAGAGTTGTGACCTGTGCTAATTATTGGTTGTAATCTCTGCTTATTAATGAGATACGAGTATGCTTCCATAGCAGACTTTATATTTTTACACTATGTATTAGGTATTAATACTATTAATATTACGATTAAATTTACAACTGCTACTGCTACTACTACTACTACTACTACTACTACTACTACTACTACTACTACTAATACGACTACAACTACTACTATTGATATTACTACTGCTACTACTATTACCTCTGCTAGTACGTATACCCTTACTACTACTAATAGTACTATTCCTATTACTAATACTGTAAAAATGATATAATATAAATATTTTCCATAGGACCAGATATTACGTGGCAGGTTTGATAATTTTTATAGTCGACATTTCTCTAATTTCTGTCACTGTAAACTATAACCAGAACAACATCTCCTTGTTATTTTCTTTGCCACTATTGCACTCATAATTTAGCACATGCATTTTCCGGCAAACTATAGAATGTAGCCATAGAGAGTACCATGGTGGTCGTTGGAGGATATTACGCAATATTTAAATTGTAAAAAGTTGCCGTTTTGGCATTTGTTGCTATATTTTAAAAAAATTATTTCGAAGTTTAATACACAAATAAAGGAATATCATTGCTTAGCCATACTGGAATGATATTATGTAAAATACTGGAAAAAAGAGACTACGCACAAGAACGTTATGGAGTAAAAGAAACATTTGACCAATCTATGTAAAAATCTTTATGTGAATGTACATTAAGAACAAACGCAGGATATTCCGGAAAGAATGTCACATTAGGACCGGTGTTCGGCAAGGTTGCAATATGTAAAAAAGCCAACAATAATTGATGAATGAACCAACCTCTGTGATCGCTTAAATGAATTCCTCTTCACTGATGACCAGGCAGTAATAGCAACCTCAGAAAAAGAATTGCAGGAACTTATCAACAATCTAAAAAAGGCCTATAGGGATTACGGTTTGAAAATCAACATAGAGAAAGCTGAAGTTATGACGATTTCAAGAAAAAACACACAAACAAACATATTTATACACAACCAACAAGTAAAAACAGGTGAAAAATATCACGTATTTGGGTAATATAATCTCAGTGCATGGCAAAGGAGACACTTAAATCCAACACAGATGTAATAAAGCAAGTCAAGCATTGGACAAATGTCTCCGATATTACAATGTAAACACGTTACAATGGATACAAACAGAACACTATACAACACGATATTTCTACCCACATTGTGCTAATAGTGGCAAAATTGGACATTAACAAGCAAAGATAAAAGAGACAATGCAATAACATAGATTAAATGTCTTCGCAGAATGCTTGGATTAACAATAATGGATAGAACCAGAAACGAAGATATTAGAAAACAAGTAGGTTAAACAGCAGTGCTTTACTTCATCAAGAGACAGGCAGGTACAACACCAGTGCTTTACTTCATCAAGGGAGAAGCAGGTACAATACCAGTGCTTTACTTCATCAAGGGAGAAGCAGGTACAATACCAGTGCTTTACTTCATCAAGAGACAGGCAGGTACAACACCAGTGCTTTACTTCATCAAGGGAGAAGCAGGTACAATACCAGTGCTTTACTTCATCAAGAGACAGGCAGGTACAACACCAGTGCTTTACTTCATCAAGGGAGAAGCAGGTACAATACCAGTGCTTTACTTCATTAAGAGACAAGTAGGTACAATACCAGTGCTTTACTTCATCAAGAGACAAGTAGGTACAACACCAGTGCTTTACTTCATCAAAAGACAAGCAGGTACAATACCAGTGCTTTACTTCATCAAGAGACAAGTAGGTACAACACCAGTGCTTTACTTCATCAAAAGACAAGTAGGTACAATACAAGTGCTTTACTTCATCAAGAACAAGTAGGTACAACACCAGTGCTTTACTTCATCAAGAGACAAAAGTAGGTACAACACCAGTGCTTTACTTCATCAAAAGACAAGCAGGTACAATACCAGTGCTTTACTTCATCAAGAGACAAGTAGGTACAATACCAGTGCTTTACTTCATCAAGAGACAAGTAGGTACAACACCAGTGCTTTACTTCATCAAAAGACAAGCAGGTACAATACCAGTGCTTTACTTCATCAAGAGACAAGTAGGTACAACACCAGTGCTTTACTTCATCAAAAGACAAGTAGGTACAATACAAGTGCTTTACTTCATCAAGAACAAGTAGGTACAACACCAGTGCTTTACTTCATCAAGAGACAAAAGTAGGTACAACACCAGTGCTTTACTTCATCAAGAGACAGCAAACGAAATGGTTCCGTCTCGTGACACGTAAAAAAAAAAAAGATATTATCCCTCAGAAAGAAATGCTATACTGATACAATCGATACAAAGTTAAAGGCCACCCACACAAATAATGGATAGCAGAAATAACAGAAGCAGTAAAGCTTCCAGTGTACGAAGCACTAACTACGGCCCGGTCAAGTAAACTCTTCATAGTCTGACGCTGAAACATACATACAGGAAACAACGGAAAAGAAGAAAGAAGAAGAGAGAAGTGGTGGTCTTCAAAATCGGCACAGGCCACAACCGGGTGAGGTGCTATCTATTCAATAAATTGAAAATATGTGCTACTGATCAATGCATCTGTGGTACTGGCAAAACATATGCTGCAAAATTTCCTGCCATACGAGAACGAAAGAAAATAAATGTAGTTATCACCAGTTTCAACACTAGACGAGCTCTTGCAGTTTCGACAGCCTAAGAATGACCAGTGCTTTCTTGGAACAAATTCAAGTTGACCTCTGAGAGCTTTCGAAGAAGAAGTAGAGAACAGATAAACCAGATGATGATGGTAATGCGAACAACATGTTTTATACAAAACAAAGACTTGCGCCTATCAATACAACCGTAATAACAATTAAATAGATTGCACCAAGAATCAAATGTGTATACACGATTAACATTTTTCAATTTGGGTTGGCAATAACTCATCTAGAAAATCTGGCCACATTCCTGGTCTCTCAACAGCAGACGTAAGTTGGCCGTTCAATTAAAGTTTAATCAAGATAAGCGATTTAAGAGTGTAACCTACAGATCATACATAATTCATTACGAAAGCTGTTTACCAAATTAACAAGGCAGTGAAGCAAATGATAAACTGAGCTAATTAGGTATGATGAGCGGATTGATGTGACATGATCTGACAACTTCAATACTAGTCTCTATACTGATATGATGAATTCTCATTTATTTTGTGTGCCGTGATTGTCTGGCATTTTCGAAATAAATACGTAAATAATATTTATGTACACACACACCGCACACACACACACATTCACCACACAAACACACCGCACACACACACACCGCACACACACATCGCATACACACACCACACACACATATTCACTACACACACATATATTCACCACACACACACCGCACACACACATTCACCATACACACACACACACCGCACACACACATTCACCATACACACACACACACCGCACACACACACACCACAAAGACACACCGCACGCACACACACCACACACACACATTCACGACACACACACCGCACACACTCATTCACCACACACACACACCACACACACACACCACAGACTGAACACGCACAACGCGCACACACACACCGCACACACACACCCTACACACACAATGCACACACACACCGCACACACACAACGCACACACAGACACCACACACACACATACACCAAACACACACACCACACGCACATACACCACACACACACATACACCGCAAACACTCATTCACCACACACACACCACACACACACACCACAGACTGAACACGCACAACGCGCGCACACACACCGCACACACACATTCACCACACACCGTACACACACAACGCACACACAGACACCACACACACATACACACACACACCGAACACACACACACACACCACACACACATACACCACACACACACACACACCCCACACATACATCATTCCCACACCCCCATACACCACACACACACACAAACACATATCTAATTCAAAATAGATATATAACTAAAATATTATATTTCAGAGCGGCACACAAAATACATGCGCCTTGAAATTATTTTTTTCTTATAGATTTTAAACTGCAAAATTGTATGACTTCATGTACGCTGACTAGACAAAATAATATTCAGTAGCAACAATATGGCATGTAAACACCATGTAAGTAAATTATTTATTAAATTTTCTTTTAAAGAATATGAGCCATCACATTTGCAAATCCATCATTGAATGAACAGAGAATTCATTACCAAAGATATCCATCACGATCAGCAACACAGCCATATGACGAATATTGACTTAAATGTAACTATAGAAATAGCCAAGACCCAAAATAATTACATAAATGTACATATTTTTGCAGAGGTGAAGAGATTAGCTTGGGGTAATGGCATTGCCAGCTGACTTTGTTGATGATGAATTATCGCTTATTGTGTGTGAGATTATCCATCAATATACTTAGGCATTAGGTTCCTATTTAAACGATTTCCAATACTTTTGTTTGTAGGGCGACATGTTGTGACACGAGAATGTGAAACATGACGATGAAGTTCTACAATTGAAAATACTGAAACGCAAAATTCAGGAGAAAAGACCGAAAAGTCAAACAATAAAAGTCTGACAATCCTTTCCAGGAATGAAAATTCCTCTATTCTTATGCTTAAGTTAGTTCATATTGAATTAAAATAATCTATGTATGCTATTTACATGTATGAACTATAAATCATACGTCAATAGTTATTATTTCAATACCAATTTAAAATTAGGATGTTGTTGAACTTATTGTCTTTGGAATTTGTCATCATTGGCAAACACACACTGTACTCCCTTCCTCTTCCCACATAAACCACTCGGCACTCGGAGGATGGATGATGTCAGAATACCAAAAGATCTTCTCTATGGCCACTTCAGTACAAGGATGGATATGAATGATGCGGTCACTGATTTGAAATCATTGGGAACATGGCACCATAGATCATGCTATAAGAACGGGCAGGATTAAGCATGGAATACAGAAACATGAAATACTGATTGGAGATAGTCTAAAGACTCAACGTCCGAGAACACATGCCACACCATGCGATGCCGCAAACGGTCCTGGCTTTCATTGCACACACTGTGGAAGACGGCTCTTTACTTAGATTAGTCTTACGAGTCACATTCGTTATCGCCAGGGACTGTAGTTGCATCCCTTTTTTCAAAGCACAATTACTAACGTCTGTGAAGACGGAAAGAATCATATATTATAGAGAAGGGTCGGACACTACTGCACTAACTTTTTTGGTTTTCGAAAGGCTTTTGATACAACAGACTGAAAAGCAATTTGAAAAATGTTTAGGTATCACAAAATAATAGATGAATCTACACGAATTAAACAAGATATATATTTCTTCTTCTTCTTCTTCTCCTTCTTCTTCTTCTTCTTCTTCTTCTTCTTCTTCTTCTTCTTCTTCTTCTTCTTCTTCTTCTGTGTTCATTCTCAATCTCCGGCTACCAAAAGGTTTCATGTAGAATAATCCAAATATTTAAATTGTTCAACTCATTTACAGTTCAAGCTACTGTGTTTCAGCAGTCTTTCTTGTGATCATGAATCCAGGATGTGACAAACAACGCAAGTAAGAAAAAGAAGAATGAAATCGATATTTAGTAAACAGCTGGAATACCTCAATTTTACATATATATGTATGCTGTCAGAGGCATCAGGACATACAAGGAAAGATGCACAGACTAACATATGTAGCAGAAGGGAAATTTTTGAAAAGTGTGAACAAAATAAAGTAACTGTAAATTATATGTTACGACAAAACGGTGCTCGATGGAGCACGGCCACAGCAGTTTTGTGCCTCTGAGGTAAGAAGAAACTACAAGAAGATTACAATGTGCTAGTCAGACTGCCTTGCTGGACGCTATAACATCTGAGATGATTCTGAAGGAGCAATTACCACGTACTGGATTTCCATGGCCCAAGGCAGGATCCCCTGGAAACGATTTGGGGCCCTCAGCTACACAGGATCTTCAAAAGATAGTCACCAGAAATATAATGTGCCGTCTAGAACATCAACACGTTCAACCTGACACTCTTGGTAGTTATGGACAAACTATGGAGACCCAGGATAACGCTGGAACATTTGCGTATGATATGTATGAGGATTTCATGCGTAGACAGGAAACAGTCACAATTGATTTAGACCTAGACTACGCATATAACCAGGTCTACTTTGGTGCATGGATCCTGAATGATGCAGTGTGGAATCAATATATGGCTGACGAGCTGTATATCAGCCACTCTGTTGCAGAGAACAACTACACTATGCTTGGAATTTTGGACATTTCCATTTCTAGTTAAATATTTTCCAAATGATTTCGAACATAAGTGTTTCCAACCCATATTTCCTCAGTTATTCCATTACGCATTGTCATGTACACAAACATTTGCTACATACCAATGTAGCATTGTTAGAGTTTTGAAAGTAGCGTTTTCTTTTTCTTGTTTTTAATTTTTAATTTGAATCTCAAAGTCAGACTGTATGTCCATCATGGCGTAACACTGTGCACATTGGGCCAGTTTGAAATTAATAGTTTTAGACTCCAGGATGTGTTTTCTATACTGATTAATAAATTGTTCAAAGTGACTCAAATTAGAAAATGTATGGCTCAGAAGTTAACAAGTACATATTCCGGGCAGATTTTTAACCTATGTGCAGAATATAACTTGATTTTCAGTAACGCTTTCTATCAACACTGTCGAACTAAAAAAAACTCACCTGGTATTGATGTAACAATACAAACCAGGCATCCCAAATAGACCATATTAACAAGAAAGAAAAAGAGACACACGAGATGGTGCAATGGAGAAGTCAAGTTCCATTCAAGAAAAGAAACATATGTTGTCCCAAATGACAGAAATCGAAACCAAGTACGATTACGAAGCTTACAGACACGTTGCAATTAACAACAACAACAAAAACATTGAAAATTGTAAAATATGATTAGTGGACAAAATAGGGAGAGCAAGAAGCAAACTGATACTGCACCACCTATACATTTTTACCGAATAATCAAATGATGAGAGTGAGAGAGGAAAAGTTCAATCCATCGATAATTATCAACAGTAAGTTTAAAGAACCACTCACCAATAGTCACGACATAAGAAACTGATAGAGAGAAAACTTTATCGAGCTGCTAAATCTATTACAGTATGAACCAGCACAGCACCAGATGAAAATTCACACAGCGAGGCTGAAAAATATTGAAATCATTAGACGAAGCAGCCCTGTGGGATAGCAAGGAAAATAAGACAGTAGGCATATATGGTATTACAAGAGAAATGCTACTAGCACGAAGGACAACTGCAGTGACCAAAATATTGAATGTGGTCTTGATGTCGTTAAAGGTACCAATAGATAGACAGAAAGCGATCATCGTTCTTATCTGGAACAAGACCGCCGAAACTGATCATGCACAATGCAAAAGGGTATCTCTCTGCTAAGCCACATGGGCAAGATATATGCAAAGATACTAGACAGAAAGGAAGGAGCTGCATTGACGCAAAATTTACATTGAGCCAAGTATGTGAAAGATCTATAGAATACATTGTAACAGCAGTCTTATATCCATAGATCAAGAAAAGATATTCGATAGTAAACAGGATATTTACAGGAGATCCTAACTGGTTATGCAATACAAGATCCCCTCCCTAGTAATATCAAGGTTCTTTATCAGGACAGCCAGAATGCATTAAGAACAACAGAGGGCATGTCGGTAGTGGTTTCCTCATTTAATCAGGCGTCAGGTATAATTGTGTTCTCTCATCACTCCTCTTTTTTCACTTAATAAAATCTCCTTGGAAGCAAATATAGAACAAGAAGATACTAACCAATTGCTCTTCGTAGATGAATAATGAACATATTGACTCACTGTACATAAATTGTGAAAAGGGCAACATGAATACCAGCACATCAAAAATAGAGACAATGAGTAAAGGTGGAAAGCACACAGCAGTTTATATTCATGTAAATGAAGAAACAATCAATGAGGTGCAAGCATTTAGGTATTTAGGAACTGTTTTTACTGAAGCTGGCAGACTTGATAGAGAGATAAAGACGAGGGTGCTATCACTTACCAACTGTCTCCACTACAAAGACACCCCAAGATTTCCCCACAAGCATAAAAGCAGACGACTAATAACATCTTCAACTCCACCCTGTGCTCCAAATACCAAACATGGCAATAAAAAGGGATCAAGAACTAAAGTTAGCTACCTGCAAAATTCGGTACCCTAGGAAGGTAATTAAAAATACCAGAAGAGACCTGATCACAAATATCAATATTATAGAGGAGGTTCAAACAATTTCCAGCCTAAATTGAATCTAGCAACAGAGAATACTGTCCATGCCACCTTCTACAGAAGAACATTAAAAGAGACGGCAAAAGATAGACTTAGGAAAAAGTGGATAGGCGGTGTAAAATAAGACCTGCCGTAAATTGGGTAAATTGGCACTTGGTCCAAGAGCAAGGTGAGAGTCGAAAGAGAAATACACACCATGGCACTGGGCTACAACCCTGTAGAAAGTGAGACAACAAAAGAATAATCTCAAACTTTATTTTCCCAATCCCCAAATTGATTAATCTTGTTCACAATTATCTAAAGAAATATCTATTACATTTTTTAAAAGTAATTTCGTAAGCTATGAATAAAACATTCTTTGTAATTAATTTCTCTATGATTTATATTTATTAAATATATTTTAAACAATTCTTTTTTTCTACTCATGATAATAACATTTAAAGATATTGTTTTTCTTTGCAGAATCATTTACTAATAAGATACACAGTATAAGATGAAGTAAAACAAGGAAGAAATTAATACCCAACAAAAAACAGGCTAACAGGCTGCAGTAGGGCAGACTGGCTAAGGAGAAGGGATCGAAGAGAGAATGCTAACCCGGTACTCAAAAAATGCTTACTGAAGTCGGGTGTGTTGGACCAAAAGATGCAAATTTTGCAGTCATGCTGTAAACTACGACACAACGCATTCCGTTCTCTGAACTATTTTCTGCTACTTAAGCCCTTTCAGGGTTTGGTAGCGAGTGATTGAGATCGAGCGAAGCCAAGCCATATATGTCTATGATAATGTTTTACGATCGTGTTTTTATATCAAATGCATTTCTGGACCAGTTACCCAATATAAAAAGAAAGTTTATATATAATAAATGGAGAACGTGCGTCAGTTCCCTTAGGTCAGACATCAAAATATGTATAACGTTCATATAATAAATTATTTAGTAAATGGCAAAAAAATGTTGCAGATAATTAACAGGAAAAAGGGAAAGAAATCAATTGTATAGAGATCGCAGTGAATATAAGATTAAACAACTAACAAAAATGGAGCCAGCAATGCAAAAACCGGCAATGAAGAGATTTCACACTGAAAATGTTGATCAACAAGGAGAAAAACGCGAAGTATTATGCATATCAGCTTTGCTTGTATGTTGGTTTCAGTCTGCTACATATCAGTAAAAATGTATTTGAGCTGTCAACTTTTAATGTTTACATGAGACTAACTTAATTAATTTGATGATTTCCGAGTTGAACTACATTTCAGACTTCTAGATGAGTTAGAGAGAGTCTCGACTGCACAATGAGACTGTCTGCTCTAACATTGTTGGTCACATTCCATTCATTGTTTCAGGGAAGTCTGTGATATATGCAACATAACTATCTGGATGGAATGTCAATAGTCAAAATGTTATAGGTCATACATATTTACTGCTTTAACTTGCAACTTTTAGTGAGGAAATATTTCACAGGGCAGAGATCTTTGCACAGAAGTATGCAAATATAGTTAAAGGTTTAGCATTGGTTGTAGGGGATTCAATGGTGAGGGAGGTTGGCAGACATTTGTCTAAACAACACAACATGTTTGAAAAAATGGATATTGGAGAAACAAAAATTAAAGACATAGAGGCGAGAATAAAGAGGATAGATGACAAATGAAACAGTCATGTTGTGATTTTGGTAGGAACTAATAATATAAAGAGAGATGGTACCGAAATAATTATGAATAAATACAAAAGTCCTCTGGGAACACTTAAGGAAAACAAATTTCAGAAAGGTCACAATGATGGGCATTTTAGATAGAGCAGATGGGTCAGACTATCTAGATAGCAAGAAAATGGGTATCAACCTTACTTTACATGTGATGTGTGCGGACATGGGAATGGGATTTATTGATGTGAAAGTAGACATAAGTAAAATGTTAACCAGGAGAGGTTTACATCTAAATGAGATAGGACAGCATGTTGTAGCAAAGTATATGTTTAATCATTGTGTTAGAAATTTAAACTTGTAAAACCTATGAAGTAGAAGAGTAAAAATAGGCCTAGAACAGGGTGCTATAGAGGATATAGTCAAAAGGGAAAGTTGGGGTCAGGAAAGTGTGAAATATGTAGTGGAAAACCAAACATTAAAATGATAAAGCAAAAGCAAAAAAGTGGAAAACCAACAAAATTACAACCTAAAATATTGTTATGCAAATGTGAAAAGCATAGTAAATAAAAGAGAAGAATTGGAACTGTGTGAAAAAGAAAACCAGATACAATAGGGTTAACAGAATCATAGACATATGAGGACATTGCAGATAGTGAACTTGAAATAGAGGGAAATATAATGTTAAGGAGAGATAGGGTAGTTGGAGACAAAGCTAAGGGAGGTGGCGTTTTATTATACTGTATAAATTCTGATAATATAACGATCGAAGATGATTCATCATGTGGTAAGAAAAACGAAAGTGTATGGGGAGAAATAGAAAGTGGGGGTCAAAAAACAGTGATTGGAGTTTGCTATAGATGTCAAAAAGAGAAAAATGAAGAAATGATTAGTAGCATAGCAAAGGCAAGTGAAGGGAAATTATTATTAATGGGAGATTTCAACTTTCCAGAAATAAAATGGGATATGGCAGAAGCACTTGTAGAGTCAAAACCATTTGTTAAGTGCATAACTGACAATTTTTTAATTCAACATGTAGAAGCAGCCACCAGAGGCAAAAAGACACTGGACTCAGTTTTTACTAAAGTAAAGTAAAGTAAAGTTTTTACTACAGAGGAAAATATGATTGAAAACGCAGGCGTTGGGGAACTGTTTGGCTCAAGTGACCATCAAATCATCCGTTGGGATCTTATTGAGGAGAAAAAAGTAAACATAAACACGCGAACATACGACTACTCTAAGGCAGATGTTAAGAGAATGAAAGAGGCAGCGAACCACATATTCTGGAAAGATATTGTAGAAGGAACAGATGTTGGAAAGCAGTGGGAGAGTTTTAAAACAGTTCTAGAAAAGCTAAAAGAACAATATAATTTACGATATTTTTGCCACATACATCCTTTTCAGGACCAACGCCAAAGAAAAAGATTGATGGACAAATAAAAAAACTGACAGGAAAATGTATGCACAAAAATTGATTTAAAGATCTTAGACGATTTGTTTAGCAACACAAAGAGCATTTTAGGATATATGTATTACATTTTCATGAAGTAGTCAATTAACCAGTTGCAGAATATCCTTCAGACATTTAATCTGTTAATTGTGTGAAGGCAGCTAAAAGATAAATCTGGAAAGCTATTTTACTTTATAAAGATAGTAAACCCACTTTCCCAGACGCACAATAAACATGAAGCTAAAATACAAGAGTCTTTAATGTGGTTTGCAAAGGATAAAAAGAAGAAGAAGAAGAAGAAGAAAAAGAAGAAGAAGAAAAAGAAGAAGAAGAAGAAGAAGAAGAAGAAGAAGAAGAAGAAGAAGGTTACACTTAGCTCTTCTGGGATCACATTTGTTTTCACATTGTTGCTTGCCATGTTTTCCTTCGTGAATGTTTCTCAGATGTTATATATATATATTCCTTCTAGAATCTACACAATGAGAAACAATATTATAGCTTCAAACATGAAATATACAGGTGGCTCTGTTTCAAGAAATATATTATTAGAACAAACGATGCTACCCATATAAATGTCGAAACCATTTCTCAACAAACACAACAGCTGCACTAGCACAGGCTGGCAATACGTAAGTAATAAACGCAAATAAAACTATTTTTCTATTGTAGACTTTGCCGTCGGGGATGACATGTTGAAGACTTCACAGCTCACACTTCACAGATGGAGTAATTCCTTCCATTCCTAATTGTATTTCCTTCCCTTGCTGTAAATGAGGCATCCATGTATAATTGGATAAACGTGAGCATGTCGAGACCAGTACTTGAAACCGTCCAATTTTAACGTGAGCATGTCGAGAACAGTACTTGAAACCGTCCAATTATAACGTGAGCATGTCGAGACCAGTACTTGAAACCGTTGAATTTTAACGTGAGCATATCGAGACCAGTACTTGAAAACGTCCAATTTTAACGTGAGCATATCGAAACCAGTACTTGAAAGCGTCCAATTTTAACGTGAGCATATCGAGACCAATACTTGAAACCGTCCAATTTTAACGTGAGCATATCGAGACCAGTACTTGAAGCCGTCCAATTTTAACGTGAGCATGTCAAGACCAGTACTTCAAACTGTCCAATGTTACACGAAAGTCCACTCCTCCAGTCAGACGCTATGTCCGTTATTTCTCAATCATTGTTTCCCATTTAGTTATTTTCACACAAAATGTAAGTTCAACAATTTATTTCTTGTCCTGTTCATGACATTAATGTGTATCCCTTTCGAGTATATTGTGTTCTGGTAGACAAATTGTTCAATTCGTCGTCCTATATATCTGTTCAATGAAACTCTTGTTTTTCTCTATTATTTAACATATTGTTGTAATTTTTCTTTTTTCTCATCATCTTCATTGACCTGGATATCAAATACGTTGTAAATGATTGTGGGGATATAAACCTTATCAAGTATATCCCAAAAGATTGTGCAGGGATAAGCCTTATCATGTATGTCGTAAAAGATTGTAGAGAGATAAACCATCTGGAGTGTGTCGTGTAACGTTGTGCAGCGGTAGGTCTTATCGAGCATGTCGTAAAAGATTGCGGAGAGATAAGTCTCATCGGGCATTTCAAAAAACGATTTTCACGCGATGAAACTTATCAAACATTTGATAAAAGATTGTTCAGGAATACTCTTTATTAAGCATGTCCTAAAAGATTGTAGATGGAAACACTTTATTAAGCATGTCCTAAAAGATTGTAGATGGAAACACTTTATTAAGCATGTCCTAAAAGATTGTAGATGGAAACACTTTATTAAGCATGTCCTAAAAGATTGTAGATGGAAACACTTTATTAAGCATGTCCTAAAAGATTGTAGATGGAAACACTTTATTAAGCATGTCCTAAAAGATTGTAGATGGAAACACTTTATTAAGCATGTCCTAAAAGATTGTAGATGGAAACACTTTATTAAGCATGTCCTAAAAGATTGTAGATGGAAACACTTTATTAAGCATGTCCTAAAAGATTGTAGATGGAAACACTTTATTAAGCATGTCCTAAAAGATTGTAGATGGAAACACTTTATTAAGCATGTCCTAAAAGATTGTAGATGGAAACACTTTATTAAGCATGTCCTAAAAGATTGTAGATGGAAACACTTTATTAAGCATGTTCTAAAAGATTGTGAATGGATACACCTTATTAAGCATGTCCTAAAAGATTCAGGAGAGATGCGCATTATTAAGCATGTCCTAAAAGATTATGGAGAGATACACCGTATTAAATATATCCTAAAAGATGGTGGAGAGTATTATGCATGTCGCAAACGATTGCAGTGCGACAAACCCATATCAAATAATCATGTCATAAGAACCGAAGAAGCAGCAGTGAGTGAGCTGATAGCAGACAAGGACCTATAGCTGGCTGCTTACTTCAGGGTCTTAATCGGCCTGCAGTTGGCTGGCCTGAAGATAGGCTACACCCATGCAGTCTGGGTGAGAGAATAGAAATCGAAAATGGAAAGCAAACCAGGTCTTAAATTTACCGTGTTGAAAATGGATCTGTTGCACATAACGGTGCAAATATCGCAGCCTCGCTTTATACTAAGACACAACGTCACAACGTCTTTTTCAGGACTAGCGACGAAGAAGTAGAAGAAATATAATAATAATAAGAAAAAAAGAAGAAAAAAAGGAAGAAAAAGAAGAAAGAAAAAATCCAAGAAGAAGAAGAATTAAAAGTGTGTCATATGCCATATATTTACACGTTTAAAATAAAACATTCCTGGCTCATAATACAGTACACATAGTCTTGTGGTTATGTGAAATACAAATTATTTCAGTCTGAACAGTATAAATCATCATCATCGTCTATATAGACCATGCGCGTGCGTCCTTTGAGTTTTGTACAGCTCCGTCTCCTGTATTTCGACACAGTCTGCTATGGCTGTGAAGGCTGATCCGTGAGTGGCAGTCCCTGTCACAGATCGTACAACCATACTGAGGAGCCTGCCTTGCCTGGATGTTTCTTAATCTCTTCAGTCGTTCTCTTTTCTCTGCAACCAGAATGCCTTTGCGAGCGTCAGCAGTCACTATGCCCCCTCCAACTACTGTCTCTAGACATCTCGATCCTGAGGAGTTTTTTCCCAACCCTCGGATGGGATGTCGCATGCCTTCATGTCCCTTTTGCATGCGCCCTTGAATCGCGGTGTGGGATGGTCGATTCTTATAAAACGGTCGTGGCATTTTGTAACATACAAATGATTTCATTCTGATCAGTATAAATAGTCGTGTTGTTATGTAAAATACCAATTATTTTAGTCAGATCATACAACACACATAGTTTTATGCTTATGTAAAATACCAATTATTTTAGTCAGATCATATAACACAAATAGTTTTATGCTTATGTAAAGTACCAATTATTTTAGTCAGAGCATACAACACAAATAGTTTTATGCTTATGTAAAATACCAATTATTTTAGTCATATCATACAACACAAATAGTTTTTTGCTTATGTAAAATACCAATTATTTTAGTCAGATCATTTAACACAAATAGTTTTATGCTTATGTAAAATACCAATTATTTTAGACAGATCATACAACACAAATAGTTTTATGCTTATGTAAAATACCAATTATTTTAGTCATATCATACAACACAAATAATTTTATGCTTATGTAAAATACCAATTATTTTAGTCAGAGCATACAACACAAATAGTTTTATTCGTATGTAAGATACACACCTTTTTGTACCGAAGTGTACGATTTAGGTAGTATTATGGATGCGTAAAATACACATTATTTATGTTGGAGTCTACCATACAACAAATCGTATTACAGTGTATAATATTCATTATTTCTATCACAGTGTACAGTCCAAAATAGTGTGATTGCAGTGTGTACTCACTAACTCTGCCATCCACCTGTGTAGTTTAGCCGCACTGGGATCTTAGTACCCTTTACCTTTCTTTGACCAATCGTGTTAAGTCGGTTTTTCCAAATGGATGGTAATTGCTCTCCATATTTATTCCATAATTCTTCTTTTGCGATTTTGATGACTCGTTTCGTATGTCATTTCGCTATTTGACAATTTATATAATATGTCTGCAATTTGGACATTAGCATTGTTTTCAATATGCATTCATTATTGAACCAGCTTTGCACCAAGCTATTTTTGTCTTTACTCCGTCTTCAGTTCTTCGTTCCACATTTTAAAAATGTCTTGTTTATTTTTCATGTTCTCCTTTTATAAATAAAAATATGTATCATGTTCCGACATATATATTTTCTAATAACTTGCTCTTCTAATAATTATTTAAGAATTGGAGCGATTATTGTGACTTATCTTTTCTGACTTATCACATGAGATACTGTTTCTGTCATAATCACTTATTGTTGATCAGCCACCATACATATGCTCTGCATTACTCTAACATGTTATATTTTCTTTCTGTTATTGTCTTGTTAATATGTAATCTGTTTGTGGTGGTAACTGTGGGTTGTTCCACCTGAATCAAGTTTTGATATCACTTTTCCGGCATTGTAAAATACACCATCCATGCTCAGTATATACATTCTGAAGCGATTCTCCGTTGTGATCTGAAATGTTCCAGATATAATGAGGTGTCACTAAATCTGTACATACAACATTCATATATCTTTGATCGGCTATTCAAATTCCACTTTGCGATTAGATCACCCTTCCTATTTACGCTATTTAAAACGTCTGAAAGATACTCTAGCATTCTCCGTTGTCTTCTGTGGCTCTCATTAGACCTGGCTTAGTGGTGTCACTGTCTATCTTCCTCGTGTTAGTGGACACATTAGTATTGCCTAACTGTATTCTGTACAATGGATGTTGCTTTATTTGGTTGTACAATACACTTACACCATGTTTGGCTTTTTCCTTTGTGTCTGCACAACCTCATGAGGAAAGGAGACTAGCCTCCGGTCAGGTGAAACATACTGATCAGACAATGTTTGTCAGAGTCAGGTGAAACATACTGATCAGACAATGTTTGTCAGAGTCAGGTGAAACATACTGATCAGACAATGTTTGTCAGTCAGGTGAAACATACTGATCAGACAATGTTTGTCAGAGTCTGGTGAAACATACCGATCAGACAATGTTTGTCAGAGTCAGGTAAAACATACTGATCAAGACACCACTTCACTTCCAAACAGTTTATCATGGAAACAGGTTGTTCTACTGCAGTCTAGTTACCTATCTCGGGATCAGTACTGTAATCCCCGTAGTGATGAACTTAACTGAATAATGTTAGTAGAACCACTGTTATCAGCCATCAACAACGTCGTCACAAAATACTTAGTGCAGGTACTGGTGGCATTAACAATAACATCGATCCAGATCATATATGGTATGGGTCACCCCGGTGTTCTGTTACTTGTTTTGCTGATTTCTATTAGCCTTAAAAATTGATATCCTAGTTTAATTCATTAATTATATCATAGCCGACTACTTTACACCATACTCACTAGTATTTAATGTTGCTATTTTAGTTGTCTGTCTGTTTCTTAGCCACTTAGCGTTTTCAGTTCATATTCCGTTGGAATCAGTCGTTTGGATTCATTTAATACATCGGCACCGAGAGAGTGCTGCTCGATGACTTGCTAGGCCATTTACATAAGTGTTTATGTCTCTATCGCCAGAGACGTTAATGGGTAGATATGTACTTCGTTCTATTTCGTTGGTGTGGGAGTTCGACTTTAACAAGTATTCATGTCACAGTGAACAACTGTTGTTGTTGTTGCTGTTGAATTCACAGACTATGTGTACTCTTTTGTAAACTCGGAAATGGACGTTAAGTGGCAGGTTGCAGTAGCTTTCCTCACGTCACGAAAGTGCTAATGAAGGTGCACCTGAGTTCTCTAGGCTGTTGCACTTTGCCTGGATTTGCGTGCGTTGAGCTTACTACTACGGGATCACGTCGATCCACATCTCGCCAGTCAGACTGTCTTGAGAATAGCCTGTTTCCAATGAACTCTCATGGGAGAGAGGTAGTGGCTTTGATTAGTGACCGCCTGACCCTGGCACGACTTACTGGTTAGTGTGTTGTGCCTGTCCAAACTAGCGTCTCAATTCCCTACTATAATATACAACAGAAATACACTTTATTTGCAGTGTAGAATACAAAGTTTTTCTCGCCATAGCGTACAATACAAACAGTAGTAACAAAATTGGACAACCACAGAATGAGATGCCAAAGTTGACTATGCTTTCTGATGTCACAATAAAATACTGTTTGTTGATATAGTTTCTTTGTGCTTACCATTGAGTAGATCGTGCGCAGTATTGTAAGCCAAGTGCCACGCCTGGCAGTCATATGACCTTCACAATCAACCATTCAGATGACTTTTTTCTTGTTGGTTTCAAACGTGCACTTCCTACTCTTCAACCCAACCGTTGAAAATGTCAAAGAAATTCTCAAACCATTTCTGTCTTGCCGGTTAGTTTATTCATCTTAGTCCCCGTAAAGAGAAAAATGTGTCAGTTGTACAATCTGCACAGTCCAGGTGCAACTCGCATAAAGCACAGCCTGGCTGTAATCATTTTCAGATGCCTTTACTACATATGTTAATGACGTGCAGACCAGCATATGCTGTTTGGTATGTTTATGTTCACTTGTGTGTGAAATATGTGGAGACATTTCATAGGCCCAACAAATACTCAAAGAAGAGAGTCAGACCCAAAGGTTCAGTAGGTTAGCAACGATGTTTGAAAGGCCAATGAATTATTCTGTAAAGTAAAATAGTGACTGCCATGCACTTAATGGATTCCACAATATTCCTGGTGTTCAGGAATGTTGGCTCTGTAAGAGAAATGAGCTAGCGAGAGAAATGTCAAGGCAAATCTAGCTATTGTGTGACGCAGGAGGTATGAGAGAGGGCTGGAGAAAAGTCAAAATGCTTAATAAGTTGGAAATATCTAACACGGAATTTCTAACAAGAATTTTTAAAACGGAATCTGTCCATTATGTATTTCTGTAGTGTTGATCCGAGAATGGTATAACGTTCTGTGAGCAGAAGTGGACTTTATGAACCGAGAATGGTATAACGTTCTGTGAGCAGAAGTGGACTTTATGAACCGAGAATGGTATAACGTTCTGTGAGCAGAAGTCGACTTTATGAACCGAGAATGGTATAACGTTCTGTGAGCAGAAGTCGACTTTATGAACCGAGAATGGTATAACGTTCTGTGAGCAGAAGTCGACTTTATGAACCGAGAATGGTATAACGTTCTGTGAGCAGAAGTGGACTTTATGAACCGAGAATGGTATAACGTTCTGTGAGCAGAAGTGGACTTTATGAACCGAGAATGGTATAACGTTCTGTGAGCAGAAGTCGACTTCATTGACTGAATACAAATAATGACGTGTCTCACTGGATACGGGCAACACATGATTGTACTGCAGAATAAATGCGCGCAATGTAGTACCACGGAGATAACTTGTAATGTGCACAATACATATATATATATATATTCAACTGATTAATACTTAATTTGTGCAACAGAATACGAGATTAAATATGTCAACTTTACATCAAGAACTGTCCCGATCTGTATTGATCTGAGGTCAACGGAACCCTCGATAGGTGATTTATTACTTCCGATAGGACATAGTGCTACAATGGCTCACTCTTCATCGGGTTCTATAATCGGCCGACACTTTGAACCTAACCAAAAAGCCTACAGTTAGTTAGTTATTTTTCCACTTTCGTCTGTCCTGTGCCAAGTGCGTTGAGTCGGTCAATGTGAGCCCGTGTCGCTGCACAATCACTCTAATATGATATATACACCTGCCACGTCGCCGCATTGCCATGTAGACAGATCTACCAGCGCTATAAACCATCTGTGGAAGTTGATGAGGGGGCATTCTCATTAGGTGACCAAACCAAATTATTTTCTGCTTGTAAATGTATTCGATACAAGACGTAGTGCCGACAATACTTTGAATATCGTCGTTCCGCATTCTGTCACCTCTGGTAACACCAATGACCTTCCTCGTACACTTCATTTCACAAGTCAAAATTCTGTTCTCACGAGCTATGGACAGAGGTCATGTTTAGCACTGATAGCACAAGGTCGGCATAAATATACTGTTTATCAGTTGTTGCTTTGTTACCAAAATAATGTTCGCTTGATTGACAGCTGATAAGTCACAGAAGATGCTTTCTGACACCTACTCTCAATTTCCCTGTCGATCCTGCCGTCTGCCGAAAAAATGCTGCCGAAATACTAGAACTCATAGGCCTGTTGAAGAGCAATATCATGTACACTTATCGTGATTGCCCCAGGTAATCTACTGATCATCATAGTTTCTGTTTTATTTTAGCTAATTCGCATTTTGTATTTAACACAGGTAGTCGCAAGCCAAGGAGACTGCGTGACCTAGGGGTGAAACTCTTTCGGTTTTCACAATCCCAATGGGTTCGATTCCCACTTGCGTCCAGTTCGGCAGACACTGGGTTTTTTTCTCGAGCTAATGCTCCTCCACGTACGGAAAGTAATGGCAACCTACCGTACTGCATACTTGCCAAGAAACTTTTAACAGCTAAATAGGTTTCGGTTATAAGAAGCTACGTTCTGTAAAATGACATGTTACTTTTTATTTTTTTTTACAGTCGCAAGCCTTAAGTACCTTAGAAATTCTGTCACGGTTCTTCGTGGCACGTTCTTCAATGTCGCCGATGCTCTATCCGTGGATTCTAGTCAAACTGTCTCTAGTTATATTGTTAGGTTTCTACCAGAGAGTATTTCTTGTTCAGAAATAATTTACGTCTTCTTTATCTTTAGTTGTATTATTTATTGTTGTGTTTATTGTCAAATATATGTTTCTTTTTGCATCGAAATATATCGTTTATCGAATTTATCCTTTCTGATTTATCCTATGTTATGTTGTTTGTGTTGTTACTACTGGTCGATGCTCAGTATCAATACAGATGTTGTAGATTACTCCATTTCCTTTGTTGTAGCTTTATTATTATGTAATTAGGGTGATGTTATATCTGGTTTGTTCCACCTGTACTATGTTTTGATATCACATTGAAAGGAGATGTTTGTTATCATTAAAGCCTGGGGATGGCGTGGGCTAATGGTTAAGTGACACGGCTCACAGCCGAAGGTGAAGGGTTCGATCCCCATCACAGCACAGGCGTTACCCCGGGGAAGCAAACCCATAGAAAATGAAGGAGGTAGCAGACCCGTACATAAAATGTATGCTAAAGTCGGATGCACTGGACCGACAGACGCAAAATAAAAACCACAGTGCAACGCACACCGCCTTGGAGAATTACTAAATAAGGTGAACGCAAATAGAAAACAAACAAACAAACATTAAATTATTAGACCCCCAATCAGTAGATACATTTAGAAGCATTTCTCTCCATTGTTATTCTGTTCTAATGAGGTGTCACTAAATCGACCAAGATGTCCCGAATTTGTAAATGACGCCGCCTGAGTATGATGATCTTATAATATGTTTTCATGCCCAAATAGAGGGACTGAATTGATAGTTGATTGGAAGAGCGGTCTCAGCATTTACTAGGTCAATGCTGCTGACTTTATATTATGAAACCTGTAGTAGAACCCCTGACTCGGCATGATGACTGTGTTGTTAATCTTTGCTACTGGCTATGGGATTCTTCTTCTTCTTTTTCGTTTATTCTCAGATCAACATTCCGGTTTCTCTTACAAAGGACACTATTGTTTGTAAGGCTGTTTCATCTCCATATAGCTTTTGTCTCATATCTGTCTCACGAGGCCAGTATTGTTCTCTGTTTGCTTGAATGAGAGTGCAGCTGTGCAGGATGTGTTCATGATATGTCCCCCACATGGGCACTTGTCATCTGTCCCAATCCTCATTTTGTTGTAAAGGTGACCCTTGAGTCTGTTATGCCCAGTTCTCAATCTGAAGATGATGACTTGCTCTTCTCTAGTTAAGTTATAGTAGCTGTCTTCTTTTTGGAAATCGGGGTGTTGATCTTCGCCTCATTATATGTGATACTCAGGTCTGTTTGTGGGGATGCTCTGCTTACAGATGCCCTGGCCGTAGTCACAGCACTAAAAAGCCAGAAAAATACTGAACTAAATGATTAAAGAGCAATACTCTGTCTATGCCAGCAGTCCGCACCAAAAAGAGTAGTGGGACAGTGGGTTCCATCCCACTGTAACATCCAAGGCATTGAGGAGGCAGACAGACTGGCAAAAGAATGTGCAAGACTACCACAACCAGATACTAGTGTGATATACGAAGAGTCAAAAAGGCCTATTAGAACTAGATACATGACCAAATGGGAAACAGAACATACTGGCTACACAAAAAGCGATGCCTATTAGCAGTTGAACAGAAAAGAGCAGATCGTGGTCTTCAGACTTCGCACTGGCCACAATAGACTGAGGTACCACCTATTCAATAAATTGAAGATAGGTGGCACTGACGAATGCATGTGTGGTACTGGGAAAATGACCTCTGAACATCTGCTGCAAAACTGCCCGACATACGAGAATCAGAGAAAGCAGATGTGGCTATCACTAGTGGCAACACTAGACAAGCTCTATGGCAGTGTCGACAGCGTCAGGATGATAGCTGCTTTTTCGAAAAAATAAAGGTTGACGTCTGACAACGTTCGAAGAAGAAGAAGAAGAAGAAGAAGAAGAAGAAGAAGAAGAAGAAGAAGAAGAAGAAGAAGAAGAAGAAGAAGAAGCAGAAGAAGAAGAAGAATAAAAAGAAGAAGAAGAAGAAGAAGAAGAAGAAGAAGAAGAAGAAGAAGAAGTTCTCGGGGTTGCCGCTCATCAGGTTACCTCTCGATTCTGTTGGCAATCACTCGTGTGAATATATTTTACATTATCGGTAACAGTAACATTGGACGGTAGTTCCAAAGATGTTCAATATCTTCCTCTTTATGAATTGAGCAGTTTTTTAGAACTTTCACTGGTCCGGAATTTGAACTGAAAAGAAGCATTTATTGAACAGCTTCGACAGATGAACTGCTATAAAATCTTTTTCTGCCTATGTGATTTATAGTTATTCCACCTGACCCAGGAGCAGGGCCTGGTTTTAATTGCCTAATTTTCGTCATGTTTGGATGAATCAATGGGGTGTCCCTCTGTTGCAGCCAACCTTTTTGGGATGTCAGTTTTTAATTTGTAATATCTCAGTGAAATACTGTAATATTGGATTTTAATTGTATTTATAATACCAATGACGAAAGTCTTTAAAAAAAAAGGATTTTTATATTTAACTAATAATACCAGTGGCGATATTCTAAAACACACAATCGTTTTTTAATTCGATTAGACTACCAGCGAAATTGAAAATTCGATTATAAAACCAGTGAGTCTGTGAAAAAAACATACTTTTTGTATACTTCTATAATACCAGTGACGATATTTTTTTTTAAACACATTATCAATTGTATGTGGCGCCGCGTGCGTGTATGTGTATATGTATATGTATATGTGTATATATATATATATATATATATATATATATATATATATGTGTGTGTCTGTCTGTGTGTCCGTGCCTGCGTACGTTCGTGCGTGCGTGCGTGCGTGCGTGCGTGCGTGCGTGCGTGTGTGTGTGTGTGTGTGTGTGTGTGTGTGTGTGTGTGTGTGTGTGTGTACGACTACGAGCACATGTATCTATATGTATCCGTGGAGATGTAATGCGAGTCGTTACCCAGATTCTAACAGGAAGAGTTTGGAACTCAATAAGAAATGACACATGTGAACCAATTTTTTTGTTCCCCCCTTCTTGGAGCCAAGAAAAATTCAGGAACGAAATGAGAAATACAGTAAAAACTCTTTAATAATAAACACAAAATACGGCTGGCATCCTCACAGACTGCTTCAGCCCGCAGAGATTAGGCTTGTTTCTTTGCATTACTGTCGGCTTTAGTAAGCAGTAATAATAGATGTGGATGACATGACTTCCTGCCCGCCCTTCACGCCCGCCATAACTGCACAGTCAGACTAGGGCGTGAGCACAATCTGTGTCCCTCTCGTACAACCAGCCTACCCTCTTCTATTTGTCATTGACACTTCCACAAGCTTATTACCAAATATTGACGCTAATTTCATCTGTCATCTTTTATTTCTCACTATTTGTCTCTATCTTTCCCATTCTCTGTTCGTTCTTGTTTCTAGCATCACAAGTTGCATCATTTATTGATCCAGATTTAGAACAGCATATTGAATAATAACCTAACTATTACTAATGCGTGTATTTCCATTGATGGAATCATCCGAAGGGTTTGTAGAACTAAGGAATAAAAGTCGTTTGTCTCTGCAATCGTCAAGCACGGTAAAGGTTATGTTTTTATTTTAGCTTTGATAAAAAAAGAAACATGGCTTACAAGGTTTTAAACGCTCTTAAAAAGGTTTATTAGGGCCAGAAGCAGGGACAAATGGGAACTAGAGCATACTGGCTTTACAGACAGTTTTCTGTATTACCAATTAAACAAAAAAGAGCAGGTGGTGGTCTTCAGACTTCGCGTCGGCCACAACAGACTGGGGTTCCATCTATTCAATAAACTGAATGTATGTGCTATTGGCGTATGCACCTGTGGTACAGGGAAAATGACCTCTGAACATCTGTTGCAAAATTGCCCAACATACGAGAACCAGAGACATCACATGTGGCCATCACCAGTGTCAACACTATATAAGCTCTATGGCAGTGTCGGTAGCCTCCAGTCACCCAATTCACACCAGAGCTGGGCCCTGTACAGCGGCATTCACCCCAGTAGAAGTACAGGTCGACTAAGTGGGACCTGCACAGCGGCATTCACCCCAGTAGAAGTACATGTCGACTAAGTCGGATCTCCACAGCGGCATTCACCCCAGTAGAAGTACATGTCGACTAAGTAGGACCCGCACAGCGGCATTCACCCCAGTAGAAGTACATGTCGACTAAGTGGGACCTGCACAGCGGCATTCACACCTGTAGAAGTACATGTCGACTAAGACTAAGACTTAGACTCTAAGATCAACATTATTAGTAGCACTCGAATATCGCCAATAGCACCAGCACTAAGATCCACAATAGGATTAGTACTCTAAGATCCACAATAGGATCAGCACTTTGAGATCCACAATAGGATCAACACTATAAGATCCGCAATAGGATCAGCACTCTAAGATCAATAGTAGGATCAGCACTCTAAGATCCACAATAGGATCAGTACTCTAAGATCCACTATAGAATCAGCACTCTAAGATCCACAAGAGGATCAGCACTCGAAGATCCACAATAGGATTAGCACTCTAAGATCCACAATAGGATCAGTACTCTAAGATCCACAATAGGATGAGTACTATAAGATCCACAATAGGATCTGTACTCTAAGATCCACAATAGGATCAGTACTATAAGATCCACAATAGGATCAACACTCTGCAGTCCAAGACGGGATCAACACTGTTATTCAGGATGGGGTGATCAGTGTATATATCTATCTTCCATTGGATCGCCTGGAAATAAAGAATTATTTATTCAAAAAGTACAAAATTAGACACGCAGAGATGTGCTCTTGTACAGAAAACAAACATAGAGTGGAATATGTTTTCTGATCTGACGGATCCACGAGATGAACACACCGACAGCATGTCAATTTAGGTATAAACAGAATGATGTGTATAGAGGCTACACGGAGTGATACTGATGTCTGAAAGGGCAGAGTATGGTTGTAGCCTGTAATGCATGCCATTAGAGGCCACCGATGAGAGCTGGTCATGGGGCTAGCTGTAGAAAAGCTGTCTTCGTACTCTAAACGGACATTGCAGACGCAAGACCAACCCCTGCAGAATGTGTCTTAAAAACACTGCCACGTGCAATTGCGGAGCACCCAAGCAAACCCAACAACATGTCCTTCAGGACTGTCCCACTTGAGCTGACCAATGAGAGGCAATCTGGCCCGGGTGTGCCATCATGTTGGAAAAACTGTAGAGGACTGGCGAGCACCTGTAACGCAGTCTCCTTCGTGAACATCACCGTGCTAGAAGCACGTTCAATTGATCGGAGAGGAAGTGGAAGTTGTCATAGACACTTCAAGAGATACGGACAGTTTGATTACTTGATATGTACTTTCTCAAGACATGCTCCACACAGAGCTGAAAAGGGTTTTGATTGATCGGTTGTCTGATTTCTTAACTTATTAATGTGTTGATTGATTTATAGATTGATTGATTCATTGATTGAAGAAAGAGGAATACAATGATTATTAAGAATAATGGATGTTGTTATTTAAGTGCCAACGACAGTGACGAAGTAGACGAACAAGATGAATACGTACAAGAGGCAAAATTATTAGAATAAACAGAAGAAGAAGAAGAAGAAGAAGAAGAAGAAGACGAAGATGAAGAAGAAAAGGAAGAAGAAGATGAGGAAAAAGAAGAAAGAAAAAAAATGATGAAGAAATAGAATTATAAGAAAGAGAAGTAGAAGTTGAAGAACAAGAATACGAAGAAAAACAGAAAGAAAGAAAGAAAGAAAGAAAGAAAGAAAGAAGGAAAGAAGGGAAAATGGAAGGAAGGAAGGAAAGAAGGAAGGAGGCAGGAAGGAAGGAAGGAAGGAAGAAGGCAGGAAGGAAGGAAGGAAGGAAGGAAGGAAAGAAGGAAGGAAGGAAGGAAGGAAGGAAGGAAGGAAGGAAGGAAGGAATACAAATAATTACAGCTTCAATGTAGTGTGAGGGCGTCCTACATAAGTCTACTATCGCAATGTGTTCTCTGGTCGCTGCATTTGCTGAAGTGTAAGTCCAACTCTGCAATTGGCTCCCGCATACAGATTTTAGATAAGTGAGATTCTTGTTATTTGTTGAGACAAAGGTCTAACACTAGATGTGGTACCCCTAACCAACTTTTAGAAACGCCTAAGTCAAGTCATTTGTTGAAGCAAAGGTCTAACACTAGATGTAGCTCATCTAACCAACTTTTAGAAACGTCTAAGTCAAGTCATTTGCTAGAGCAAATGTCTAACGCTAAATGTGGCTCCCCTAACCAACTTTTAGAAACGCCTAAGTCAAGTCATTTGCTGAAGCAAAGGTCTAACGCTAAATGTGGCTCCCCTAACCAACTTTTAGAAACGCCTAAGTCAAGTCATTTGCTGAAGCAAATGTCTAACGCTAAATGTGGCTCCCCTAACCAACTTTTAGAAACGCCTAAGTCAAGTCATTTGCTGAAGCAAATGTCTAACGCTAAATGTGGCTCCCCTAACCAACTTTTAGAAACGCCTAAGTCAAGTCATTTGCTAGAGCAAATGTCTAACGCTAAATGTGGCTCCCCTAACCAACTTTTAGAAACGTATAAGTCAAGTCATTTGCTAGAGCAAATGTCTAACGCTAAATGTGGCTCCCCTAACCAACTTTTAGAAACGCCTAAGTCAAGTCATTTGCTAGAGCAAATGTCTAACGCTAAATGTGGCTCCCCTAACCAACTTTTAGAAACGTATAAGTCAAGTCATTTGCTAGAGCAAATGTCTAACGCTAAATGTGGCTCCCCTAACCAACTTTTAGAAACGCCTAAGTCAAGTCATTTGCTAGAGCAAATGTCTAACGCTAAATGTGGTACCCCTAACCAACTTTTAGAAACGTCTAAGTCAAGTCATTTGTTGAAGCAAAGGTCTAACACTAGATGTAGCTCATCTAACCAACTTTTAGAAACGTCTAAGTCAAGTCATTTGCTGAAGCAAAGGTCTAACGCTAAATGTGGCTCCCCTAACCAACTTTTAGAAACGCCTAAGTCAAGTCATTTGCTGAAGCAAAGGTCGAACACTTGATGTGGCTCATCTAAACAACCTTTAGTAAAGCCTGATTTCAGTCCTTCGCAATGCGAGTTTTATTGCAATGGCTTTTAAATGCTTATATTACCTGGCACACGAACAACTTTCATTAGTCGTATCTTACTAAAGACAAGAAAAGAAACAGTTGTTCTACTCTGTTTGTCCAGGATACCACTTTAGTGACATTAGCCTACCGTACTATTTAACCTAATCATGATGTTATCTAAAGAACTTTATTCAAATCTGTGGTCGCAAATTTTTCATTTTTCTGCATTATAATTTTTCTTGTGCTCAATAAGGAACCTGACGGACATCGGGTTTTCCTATTTTTAAATTGCTGGCGGGCATGAATTTCTGGACTGTATATAGACAATGTTTCATTAAATACATGTTGATATTAATAATGAATGATATACATCGGCAGTCAGACTGTGTCGCGTCTGGAAATTAGGATAAAATCTTTGAAATACCTTGGCCGTATCTCTCCTATGTATTATGTATGTGGTTTGTGTGTTCAGTACTCCAGATTTACCCGGACGAGTAACAGTTTTTGAAATTGGTGTATGTCTTACAATTACATAATAGAAATAATCTTACTTGCTTTCATGCACATAGGTAAACTGTGCAAATCATTATGTTGTTGAGACCACTTTACATATAACCACGAGTTATTATAGCAGAGGTAGTGTACAAACACTCTTGGCGGGACAGCCTTTTGGAGTTAGTAGCATTCTAAGCAACTATCTCTTTCAATGATAGAGCGAATCATCGTTGTTAAGTGTAACGTAATACCAACAGTTTTACCATATGGAAATGAACTAAGGACAATCCCGGAATCAAATAAGAGAATGTTACAGAAGAATGTTGAAACGTTCCTGAATAACAAAGACAATGAGAATACCCTAGAGTAGTTATGTTCGCAAACATACCATTTTACACTCGTCAGAACAAATATATGTATTTTTAGGAAGAGTTGGAGCTCAATGTCACATTCTATAAAATTGATGGAGGTGGACAGAGATCCAAAAAAATACTGGATGGTTTTCACAAATGGACATGGAAGACAATCAACAAATGGACATGGAAGACAATCAACCAAAGGGCATGGAAGGTAATCACTAAATGTAAGTGTATAACAATCAACAAATGAACATGGAAGACAGTCATCAAATGGATATGGAAAATAATGAACAAATGGGCATCGAAGGTAATCAACAAATGAACATGGAAGACAGTCATCAAATGGATATGGAAAATAATGAACAAATGGGCATCGAAGGTAATCAACAAATGAACATGGAAGACAGTCATCAAATGGATATGGAAAATAATGAACAAATGGGCATCGAAGGTAATCAACAAATGAACATGGAAGACAGTCATCAAATGGATATGGAAAATAATGAACAAATGGGCATCGAAGGTAATCAACAAATGAACATGGAAGACAATCAACAAATGGGCATGGAAGACAATCAACAAATGAACATGGAAGACAATCAACAAATGTACATGGAACTCAATCAATACATGGACATGGAAGAAAATCAACAAATGGGAAACAATGAAAAAAATAATTGATAAATAACACTCGGGACAGCAAGTTATTGAGATCAATGATCGTCAACTTCAGGTCGATATTTCACCGAAAAATGATGATGGTCATTTATTCACCTTGTTGCTCCAATATGGCTTGGCTTTGTTCGTTCTCAATTTCCCGCTACCAAACATCAAAAGGGCTTAAGTAACATAATGTAGTACAGAGAACCGAATGCATTGCTCCAATATGGCTTGGCTTTGTTTGTTCTTAATCTCCCGCTACCAAACCCTAAAAGGGCTTAAGTAGCAGAATGTAGTACAGAGAACGGAATGCGTTGCTCCAATATGGCTTGGCTTCGTTCGTTCTCAATCTCCCGCTACCAAACCCTTTTAAAAAAATATTTATTTTTAAAACCTTCATTGCCTCCAGTTTTTTTCCCCATTTTATCTTGATCTCTCTCGACAGATGGGTACCCCATCTGTCGAGAGCATCGCACAAAGCACGCACTCCGTAGCTCCAGCGATGAAACCAGGGATCTCCGGAAAAAATTGACATCATGGACCGACCGTCGCAGCTCGAAATCGAACCCCGACCGTCTGAACACTAGGCAAACGGCTTGATCACTTCGCCACAGAGATCCCAGAAAAAAGGGCTTAAGTAGCAGAATGTAGTCCAGAGAACGGAATGCGTTGCTCTAATATGAATCCGAGGTCACCACTGACGCAAGATATTTTGTTCCATCTCGGGATCACCACAGCCTCAAACATTGGGTAGTGGAGAAGTTATAAGAAGAAAAATTTGGCCGGTGCTGACCACATCACCCTCAGTTTAACGTTGGTCAAAATAATTTGGGCTCATTGCTAAATTTCCAATACGCCACATGACATGTACAGTAGATCTTCCAGTGAAGCATAGGACAGTATAGCAGTGGAACCCTATTAAAATAGCCCGTTTCAAATTATTTTCCATCATTTAAATAATATAGATTGTCTATAATACCTCTGGTCAATACCACCAGTACCGCTTGTCGTCAGTACATGTATTGCTCTTCCTTAATGTCAATTCCGTTCGTCCATAGTACAAATCACCGACAGCACCATTACCGCTCGTTCATAATACAGGTAACGCCTGTTTTATATTACTAATATCGCTTGTCGATAGTACCAGTATTTCGATAGTAAAGATCGTGGATAGTACCGCTCGTCGATAATACCGCTGGTAGGCCTGATGGTCTATAGTACCACATGTCTAGTACCACTCATCGATAGTACCGATCGTCGATAGTACCAGTATCAGCTGGGAATTGTTCGAGTTCTACTGGCCAAAGCAGCATTGCCGTTCGTTGCTAGTACCGCTCAACGGTACCAGTCGACACTACCAGTACTGCTCGTCGATAGTACTGAATTTTGATAATACCACCACAGCTTGTCCTTAGTACCATTATCACTATCCAACCGTACCAGTATCGATCTTTCAGAGTACTAGTATCACCTGTATTTAGTACCAGTACCGCTTCTCAATAGCATCAGTGCCGCTCTTCGATAGTACCAGTACAGCTCGTCGATAGTACCAGTGCCGCTAGTCGATAGTACCGTTCATGAATAGTACCTGAACGGCTTGTCGATACTACCAGTACCTCTCGTCGATAGTACCAGTACCGCTCAACGATAGTACCAGTACCGCTCGTCGATATTACAAGTACCGCTCGACGATAGTACCAGTACCGCTCAACGATAGTACCAGTACCGCTCGTCGATAGTACCAGTACCACTCGTCGATAGTACCAGTACCGCTCGTCGATAGTACCAGTACCGCTCGTCGATAGTACCAGTACCGCTCGTTGATAGTACCAGTACCGCTCGACGATAGTTTCAGTACCGCTCGTCGGTAGTTCCAGTACCGCTCGTCGGTAGTACCAGACCACTCGTCGTTATTACCGCTCCTTGACAGTGCTGGTCGTCGAAATAACCGCTCGTCGATAGTAATATTCCCCTAAAGACCGAGCATTGATTCATCCAATTAATTAGAACGATTATTGTATCGAGTAACAGGGGAGAATTTCAAAGAAACTACTTACTTACTTAGTCGCTCCTCTTCTACCGTGAGGTGTAGAGGCCTGCCAAAGAGAACGCCACACTGCTCTATCCGCCGTCTTTTTCCTGGCCTCTTTCCAATCCAGCCCTCTATCACTTAGGGACTGTCGTATGTTGTCTTCCCAACGTACTTTGGGACGTCCTCGGGGTCAGCGTCCTTGACTTTTGATCTCCCATGACCGCTTTGGTATCCGATCTTCTTTCATTCTACAGACATGGCCAAACCACTGTAGTTGTGACTGCTCCACTCGTGTCTGCAGGGGTTGAACTTCAAGATTGCTACCTATTGTCTGGTTACAAATCTTGTCCCTTTTCGTCACCTGAACCGCCTTTCTTAGGTACCTCATTTCTGAAGTTTATTTCAAAGAAACAAACTAACAAAATTCAAAAATATATTTTGGAAAAGCGCGCGAATTGCGAATGGAGTAAGAGTTCCGGTACGAGATTAGCAGACGTGTGCTGTGACCACTATCTAGCGTGTTATTTCCATACTGGCCGATAACTCGTGTCATAAATATGTAGAGGAGCAAGTGAGGTTCTCGACCTTTCTAATCTCGTCCATAATCCATCTATTTAGCCTAACAGATACAGAACCTTAGGCTTCTCTTATCCCATTTAATGGCTACCATGTAAGTCATCCCCGCTGTGTCAGACAAGTCTGCCTAGTAAACTATAAGAGATGGATGGCAGACTTTTCTCACCTAGTTGATAACAAATCGAATTCTTCTTTTGCTTTCTTGAATTTTGTTTTTCATATCGCTTCTCCATCTCATCTCATATGGCCATTTATTTCATTAGGCATCCACGGGAGATGAGAAGGTTTTTCATGTTACAGAAGGTGACATGTTGCTGCAGTAATAAATGTAGAAGGGGAGCCTGACACGCCTGATCTATAGAGAGGATATTCTTCAGCCTCCTGCACTTCCAGCACTTCAGTTTATGGGACATGATGATGTGTTTTAAGATGGCAACATCCGTCCCAACCGAACGCATGTTGTTAATGACTTCCTCCAAAGCCACAACGTTAGCAGGATGGACTAGCCAGCATTCCTACCTGATCGTAGTCACATTGAGCATCTGAGGGGCGTCTTGTGGCCTTCTCAAGAGGTAGCCATCTTTATTTCAGCAGCAGGCATGTCGGAATTTCAGAAAGAAGGTTGTGTCCAATTAACGAGCAGTTGCTTCTATACAAGCTCGTTGTTCAAAATGAAACTGTCTTACTCCAATTCCCAAATAACTAATGGACATTGCTATTTAATATGATTTATTTCTAATATTTATATTTTTGAATGTGGTGAGCTTTGGTTATGTGTCCATTGAATTACTTGGAATAAATCAAACACATATCACTTCCCGGACAAAAGACAAGAAACAGAGAGTAACTAGAAATTTACCACTTCATGCAGGTCTATAGATGCCGCCAGAAATTCTAACAAAACTAATATATTATAAGAAGTTCTTCGGATCCAGTTAGTCTTATTAGAGTATCACAGAGAAGGATCGCCGCCTAAACTGAAAATAAATATTTACATGTTTATACTGTGGGGTCAGCTTTTAAGAGAACCATTAAAGCGGGGTTGGGAGTCTACATAGATAATCCAGACAGAACATCTGATGAACTGGTTGATGCCTGTTTGGAGATATGTTCAAACTATGTGGCCAAAATAACAGCATTGGAAGGGCTCTGTACCACTTGAGAATTGTATTTGAGGCTTTCCCATCAAAAGCTCAAAGGTTCGTAATCTTTACAGACTGACTATATGCCTCTCAAGCTCTGGGAAATGGAGGTCATTGTAACCCCGAACTTAACAAAATATACCTAGTTGCCAACCTACTACTCGCAACCCATGAAGTCAGGATAGTTATGCAATAGATACCTGGTCACTCAGATACAACCGGCAATGACAAGGCAGACAGACTGGCTAAGAAGGGATCATGTCAAGAACAACAATACAAACCAACAACTTTACAGATAGTCAAACAGCTCCTGTAGACTGCGAACAAAGAGGCTTTGGCTGAATTGATGGGCAATGAGTAGGGCCGAGAGAGAAATCTACAATATATGGCCATACCAAATCCCAAAGACAACATCAACCTCCTGAAAAGGAGATACTAAAGGACCATTTTCCGACTTCGCACTCAACACATTAAACTTAACAGTCACTTGAACAGAAGAATCCACCCACAACGTACTCCACAGTTCCGGTTGTGCACACATTCCCGTGAAACTGTTGAACACCATCTTTTTTAGTGTATGACGCTTGCTGGTGTCACAGGCCACGGAATCAATAACCAACCAATTATTTTGAGTAGTAAATATATGTATATTTAAATTGATGATAGTAAAACGTACTTAGTTCAATGTTTTCGTTTTTGTTTTTCTCATTTGTTCAGTCTCTGATAATGAACAATTTGGGTGGAAATGTCGGTGATTAATTGTTGCTGTTCGCATATAAAACGACTTTGTCTAACATTGTCACTTCGTTGGAATCATAGCAATGATAATTATTAGGGAATAACGGGGAGTACTTTATGTCAGACAATGAATGAATGAGAGACAGGATTGCAGATAATCCAAGACATCAAAGGTGAACACATGCTGCGAGAATTCAGATCAGAGCTCAACAAAATCCAAATAACCTCAACAGTTGTTCATCGGTGGTTAGTCTCCCATTGAAAAATCACAGGGGGACGAGAGAGCCGATGCCTTGGACAAAGTAGGTGGCAGGATGGAGCATCTTGAAGGCAAAAACTGTCATCGACAATCAGTACAATTTAAAATGGGAAAAAGACAACGACAGGAGCAATATGCCTTATCCAATCCACCAGATCGACGGACACTAAGAAGCCACATAAAATTGAGTGTCGATGTAGAATCGGAGTCCACCCCCAGACACTCTACATGACTGTATAGCATATAGAGATCTAAGATTCCAAACCTGGCCAGAAGAAGCACGCAGAATCTGTCGGACTGCCACTCAGATCTGGAGACAACCGTGGACTTCGTTCTAGGGACGGACTACAGATCTTGCATGACCAAAAAGCCTGAACGTAGAAGAAACGGCGAGCGACATAGGGAAGGAGAGAAAGCGAGAGACGGTGACAGAGTGACGGAGAGAGACAAGATGCGAAAGCGAAGAGCGGCCAACAAAAAGGAGGACAGATAAAGGTAACGCCGGTAGCAACAGGTAGATAGTGACAGAGAGAACCCCAGAGAGTCGGGACAGACATAGAGTGCCAGAAACAGAGATACAACGTGAGTTATATGGATGGCGAGTCAGAGAGAGCAAAGTGACCAATACACAAATTGAGAGATAGATGGTGAGATAAAGACAGATAGTAATATATTTCGGTTAAAGCAGGGACCGAGAAACATATTCAGTGACGCAGGAGAAACGTAGGGAGGTGACAAAAGCCATACTTCCATGGTTAGGGGACCAAAATTTCAATGGCTAGGAGACTCAAACTTTCATGGTTAGAGGACCTAGACTTCCATGGTTAGGAGATCCAAACTTGAATGGTTAGAAAAACTATACTTCAATGGTTAAGAGATCCAAACTTTCGTGATTAGAGGAACAAAACGTCAATGGTTAGGAAACAGACTTTCATGGTTAGAGATTCGAAACTTTCGTAGTTAGGGGAGCCAAACGTTTATAGTTAGCGGACCAAAACTTTAATGGTTAGGGGATCCAAACTTTCATGGTTAAAAGACTCAAACTTTCATGGTTACGGGACCCAAAATTCCATGGTTAGGAGATTCAAGCTTTATATATTACTTTTCATTTCCTACTTAAGCAATTGGTTATCTTAAATAATTATGGAAAAATAATGTACAATGCCTGGTGACTGCAGTGGCAAGCAGCCTTTATTCCACTGTACTATAAATCCTTTTTGTATTGGTAATTAACGATAAATTTCTGGTTGTTGGTAGAGTTTAATCACATAGCTGGGAATTGCCGTGAAATTTATATAACTGACAAATGCATGCTGTTTGTTGGTGCAGTCGCCGAACAGTGTGCAGGATATATTTCTATTTTACCTCGATACGAAAATACTCTGGCCTTATCTGGATCAGTAACGAGATAGCCGGCATGGCATGCCCGCTCGGGCAATCCATACCTTTCACCAAACTATGGTAATATGAAACGGGGAGGGACAAGTAATTGTTTTCTGCACGAAATATCAAAGGTCGACATGTGTGCGAGTGCGCGTAAGTGTGTGCGTGTGTGTTTGTGCGCGTGAAATGACAACAATTGAAAAGACTTGGTATTCAAATAGGAAGCTCCCATACAACTATCCAAGATGAGTCATTGCTCGGCTTGGCACACAAAAACCAAAAGCGTAATTGCTCTGTTCTGATCTCATTACCATTTTAAGTGATGCCCAATACACAAGAGAAATGTTTTTCTTCAATAATTCACTACAATCTTAATATGCTCAGGTTTTCTGTTCCAGATGATCGCAAAAACGTTAGGTTAAAGGGGTAGAGCTGGCTGAATTAATACAAGAGCCAAGAAGCAATCAGCAGAGAGGTTGAAATGGGAGAGCAGAAGAAGAATAGTTCCTGGCAAGTGTTAGTCAGAAAGTGAATCAATGAAAGACCACCAACAGATATATCTAGATAAAGATAACGATACATATTTGATATCTGTGTGAGTGCATGTATATGTGTGTGTATGTATGTATGTATGTATGTATGTATGTATGTATGTATGTATGTATGTATGTATGTATGTGTGTATGTTTGTATGTATATGTATGTATGTACGTATGTAAGTATAAAGTATTTATTAATTCATGCATGTATGAGTGTATGTATGTATGTATGTATGTATGTATGTAAGTATGTATGTATGTATGCATGCATGTATATATGTATGTGTATATGTATGTAAGTATGTATGTAAACATATATGTATTTATCAATTCATGCATGTATTTATGAGTGTATGAGTGTATGTATATATGTATGTATGTATGTATGTATGTATATGTGTGTATGTATTTATTTATGTACGTGTGTATGTATGTATGTAAGTATGTAAGTATAAAGTATTTATTAATTCATGCATGTATGAGTGTATGTATGTATGTATGTATGTATGTATGTAAGTATGTATGTATGTATGCATGCATGTATATATGTATGTGTATATGTATGTAAGTATGTATGTATACATATATGTATTTATCAATTCATGCATGTATTTATGAGTGTATGAGTGTATGTATATATGTATGTATGTATGTATGTATGTATGTATGTATGTATGTGTGTGTAAGTTTGTATGTATGTTTGCATGTATGTAGGTGTGTATGTATTTATGAACGCATGCATGTATATATGAGTGTATGCATGTTTGTATGGATATATGTATGTGTGTATGTATGTTTGCATGTATGTGTGTATGTATGTATGTATCTATGTGTCTTAAATTGATTAAATGTTTGCATGTATGTATGTATGTATTTATGTATGCATTAATGTGTATATATATATATATATATATATATATATATATATATATATATATATATATATATATATATAAGTGTATGCATGGTTGTATGTATGTATGTGTGTATGTATGTAAGTAGAGAGAGTTGTTGTTTGAAGCCAGTCGCACTGAATTGAGTTAACTCTCTTAACGTTTCTGTGGTAACAGGTTACAGTGGCTCTTCTAAAGTCCCAAGCTGTACAAGAGAACATGGACCAAGACTCTCATGCTGTAGCGTAAAACGTGGCTCCGAGGAAAGCTCGCCTCTATGATGATTTCAATGTCGATCCTCACCTCGTTGGCCAGACTGCTGCAACACAACATGTTCCAGTGAGCCTAGGGTTTCCTGTGAACTACGAGACAGCGCATTCCGTTCTCCGGACAACATCCTGCTACTTGGTAGTGGGGGTTTGAGAACGTTCAAGGTTTGGAAGCGAGAGTTTGAGAACGTTTAGGGCTTGGTAGATGGAGTTTGACAACGATCAGGGCTTGCTAGCGGGAGTTTGTGAATGTTCAGGGCTTGGTAGCGGGAGTTTGAGAACGTTCAGAGCTTGGTAGCAGGAGTTTGAGAACGTTCAGGGCTTGGTAGCGGGAGTTTGAGAACGTTCAGGGCTTGGTAGCGGGAGTTTGAGAACGTTCAGGGCTTAGTAGCAGGTTTTTGAGAACGTTCAGGGCTTGGTAGTGAGTGTTTGAGAACGTTAAGGGCTTTGTAGCGGGAGTTTGAGAACTTTCAGGGCTTGGTAGCTGGAGTTTGAGAACGTTAAGGCCTTGGTAGCGGGAGTTTGACAACGTTCAGGGCTTGGTAGTGGGGGTTTGAGAACGTTCAGGGCTTGGTAGTGGGAGTTTGAGAACGTTCAGGGCTTGGTACCGGGAGTTTGAGAACGTTCAGGGCTTGGTAGCGGGAGTTAGAGGAAGTTCAGGGCTTGGTAGCGGGGGTTTGAGAACGCTCAGGGCTTGGTAGCGGGAGTTTGAGAACGTTCAGGGCTTGGTAGCGGGAGTTTGAGAACGTTAAGGCCTTGGTAGCGGGAGTTTGACAACGTTCAGGGCTTGGTAGTGGGGGTTTGAGAACGTTCAGGGCTTTGTATCGGGAGTTTGAGAACGTTCAGGGCTTGGTACCGGGAGTTTGAGAACGTTCAGGGCTTGGTATCGGGAGTTAGAGGAAGTTCAGGGCTTGGTAGCGGGGGTTTGAGAACGTTCAGGGCTTGGTAGCGGGAGTTTGAGAACGTTCAGGGCTTGGTAGCGGGAGTTTTATAACGTTCAGGGCCTGGTAGCGGGAGTTTGAGAACGTTCAGGGCTTGGTAGCGGGAGTTTGAGAACGTTCAGGGCTTGGTAGCAGGAGTTTGAGAACGTTCAGGGCTTGGTAGCGGGAGTTTGAGGACGTTCAGGGCTTGGTAGCGGGGGTTTAAGAACGTTCAGAGCTTGGTAGCGGGAGTTTGAGAATGAACGATGACGAAGAAGAACGATCACCGTTGGCATTCAATAACAACAACGTGATGTGGGATCTTGATCAGTGCGTTTCACTTATAGTGAAAGAGAGAGAGAGAGAGAGAGAGAGAGAGAGAGAGAGAGCGCGAGAGAGAAAGAGAGAGAGAGAGAAAACATACGAGAAGAGAGAGAGCTAGTGAGAGAAATAAAGGAAGAGAATGAAAACGAGTTACTCAGAGAAGAGAGAGAAAAAGATGAGAGAGAGATAGCTTGAGAGAAAGTGAGATCCACACAAAGATAGTATGACGGAGAGATAAGACGAGATGAAGAGAGTGATAGATCGAACTGAAACTCGGTTTCTCTGCTAGTCAGATGTTAATATATTTTGTCCAATCTTCCAGCTTTTAATTTCAACGACATTTCAGATCTGGAGCGTGTCATCGCAACATGGACATGTCGTAAATCTCACTTATCATTCGCTTGTTTCATCTTTCGCGCATTCATCTTTCACACTTGCCCCCTTCGCACTGTCATATTTCATCAATCGATTCCTTTCAGACTCATCACATCTCAGTCCGTCATCTCTCTGTATGCCTTCATCTGCTCTATTCTTTCCCTCTTGCCTTTGGGTCTCCTGTTTATCAATATCACTCGCATTAAAAATATTGAATAATGAATGTACCTGTATTTAATTGCGATGTATGTGTTTGTCTGTGTCAGCCATATCTGTGTATGTTAGTAATCAATTATATATTTGCGTATCAGCGTCTGTGAGATATTGTAGATTAGTGTCAGTGATATATATTCATATTTTAATTGGTGATGTTTTGCAGATCAATATCAGTGATATATGCGTTTGTTTGTGTTACCGATATAATTGTATATTTTATTTGGGGTGGATTTGATATTAGCATCAGTGATATGTATGTGTGTTAATGATAATTTAATTGTGTGTGTATATATATATAAATATATATATATGCGCACCATTTATTTATATCAATGTTTGTGTCATCGATATATGTGAATGTTTGTGTCAGTGATTACATGTAAATGTTGGTATCAGTGACTACATTTGAATATTGGTATCAGTGACTATATATCAATGTTGGTATCAGTGACTACATGTCAATGTTGGTGTCAGTGACTACATTTGAATATTGGTATCAGTGACTATATATCAATGTTGGTATCAGTGACTACATGTCAATGTTGGTGTCAGTGACTATATATCAATGTTGGTATCAGTGACTACATGTCAATGTTGGTGTCAGTGACTACATGTCAATGTTGGTGTCAGTGACTACATGTCAATGTTGGTATCAGTGACTACATTTGAATATTGGTATCAGTGACTATATATCAATGTTGGTATCAGTGACTATATATCAATGTTGGTGTCAGTGACTACATGTCAATGTTGGTGTCAGTGACTACATGTCAATGTTGGTGTCAGTGACTACATGTCAATGTTGGTGTCAGTGACGACATGTCAATGTTCGTGTCAGTGATTACATGTCAATGTTGGTATCAGTGACTACATGTCAATGTTGGTATCAGTGACTACATGTCAATGTTGGTATCAGTGACTACATGTCAATGTTGGTATCAATGACTACATGTTAATGTTGGTATCAGTGACTATATATCAATGTTGGTGTCAGGGACTACATGTCAATGTTGGTGTCAGTGACTACATATCAATGTTGGTGTCAGTGATTACATGGCAATGTCGGTGTCAGTTACTACATGTCAATGTTGGTGTCAGTGATTACATGTGAATATTTGTGTCATTGTGATATGTAAATAGTTGTGTCAGTATTTACATGTCAATGTTGGTGCCAGTGACTAATTTGAAAAATAAATGACATACGTGAATATTTTTTGTCAATGATAAATGCTAATGTTTGTGTCAGCAATATAAACGAATCTTTGAATCAGCGACATATGTTAATCTTCGCGTCAGTAATATATGCTAATGTTTGTGTCGGCGATGAATGTACGATTATATCAAAGAAGATTATGTGAAGATTGTATGTATGATACCCTATATGCTTGTGTCGCAGGTACCGTTATATGATTGTATTGTAATATCTTCACATATTCTTATTCTGGTATATTTACTCGCTTATGTGTATGATATGTAAATGGTTGTTTCTTGCATCTTAATGTACTTGTCAGTAATATATATATATATATATGATATATATAATATCTTTATATGCTTGTGGCAGTGAAATATTTTATATATGATAGTGTCAGTGACACTTTTATTTGCTTGTGTCTCTGGAATCGTATCTGATTGTATTAGTGAAATCGTTAAATGCTTTAGTTTCCTATTTATGTTTGTGTTAGTGAAATATGCTAAAGGGTGAAAGATATTGACGTGTAATTACTTATAAAAACTGCAGCTTTTCTAAAAGACTATGTGTGGGGAACTGTCTATTTTCACTATAAGCCCATGCATACACTTTGTTTTTATCCAAATATTATTTCCTTTTCATTTCTAAACACTTCCTGTCAAGCTGATATTGTCTCCCCCTTTTCTAGTTCAACAGACTGTTCCCTCGAGTTCAATAATGGGCGGTCCACTTGTTCCTGTCACATGACCTTACATTGGATATTGATGTGTTTTTCCTCTTCTGTCAATATGTCTTTATAGTGCATGTTTGTTTTGTTTTTAACTGCCGCTGTGTCTGTAGATGTTTTATATATGGACGGATGTGTTTCTCGAGCTGATATCTGAGATACCTCCTTGTATGGTCTTCCCAGGATACAGTCCTAGACATCTCATTTCCATATTTATCCTTACAATTTATCATGAAACGCTCATCTTTCACGGGTATAGTGAAGTACGGAAAAATTGATTGTTTGCATTATCTAGATCCTTATAAGTACCTGCATTAACAAGTTGTTCGTTTGTTCGAATCTTTTCTGTATTCTTCGTTTTTGGCATCATTGCTGTTAGAAATGGTGTTGCTTGTGCGATCCTTGCTTTTTAGTTCTACTTTTGCTGCCTCTTGTTTCTTCATTTTAAGAACAGAGATATTTGTAATGTGTTACTGTCTCAAAATTGTTTCATATTTTCTTTCCATTTCAGGTGGCAAAAATATGTCCTCTGTAAACTATAACTTTGTTGACATAAAAGAATACTTCTTCTTCTTCTTCTTCTTCTTACGCTGTCAAACGAATACAAATGGCATTTGTTTATAATTTGCATTGCAAAACTTCCATAATTTACTATTTTTTAGTAAGGTTAAGTTTTTGTAACAATAACAAATAAAAAGAATTATGTGTGTAACAGAGGTATGAGCTATATACTATACTATACTATACTATACTATACACTGCCACTTCGATAGCGTGCTGTAAGATTTTACTAGAAAACTCTTCAACTCACGACATTGAATACCTCGCGATTAGCATATGATGTTAGGATTCTGAGTGAAGGGTAAACACCTTTCAGGGTGTGAAGGATAAACAGCTTTCATGGTGTGAAGGGTAAACAGCGTTCAGGGTGGGAAAGGTAAACAGCTTTCATGGTGTGAAGGGTAAATAGCGTTCATGGTGTGAAGGGTAAACAGCTTGCAGTGTGTGAAGGGTAACCATCTTTCATGGTGTGAAGGGTAAATAGCTTTCAGTGTGTGAAGGGTAAACAGCTTTCATGGTGTGAAGGGTAAACAGCTTTCATGGTGTAAAGGGTAAACAGCTTTCATGGTGCGAATGGTAAACAGCTTTCATGGTGTGAAGGGTAAACAGCTTTCATGGTGTGAATGGTAAACAGCTTTCATGGTGTGAAGGGTAAACAGCTTTCATGGTGTGAAGGATAAACAGTTTTCAGGGTGAGGGGTTCTTGTTGTTGTAATGCCCAGAATGAGTAGGTTCACTCTATTGTGCGCTCTGAAAAGGGCGTTAACTCTTGGGTTGCAGTAGCTTTCCTCATACCAGTTGAGGAAGGGGGACCAAGGGAGTGGGTTGGGGGTGGGGGGGGGGGGGGGTTACTCCAGTTTTTTGTGCTAGTCTTGGCTTCATCTGTGTGTCGCTCACTACTATGAGGATCACTTCGATTCCTCATCCCGTTTGCCAGGATGCTATGAAAAAATTCCGTTTCCAGGGAGGACTACTAGGAAGCCGGGGTGAGGGTCTTGATCAGTATGCTGTGCCAGACCCTAACTAACATGTCTGATCATTATGCTGTGCCAGACCCTAACTAACATGTCTGATCAGTATGTTGTGCCAGACCAGACGTTAGACTTCATCCACATCAGGATGAGGGGTGAACAACTTTCTGAATGATGGGTAAAAAAGAATAAGAAGTGTAGAAGAAGCGGAAGAAGAAGAAAAAAAACTGCAACAACAATTAGCAAATACAACGACCAATAACGAGAGAAACAAGAAGAAATCAGAATGAGGCTGTATTTGTAAGACTGGCTTTTAACCTTTGGTAGGATATCTGAGAATATAAAGCAATCCAATAGTCAAGTCTGGTTGTTTTAATGACTAAACAGATGAGAAATCAGTCTCAGTACTGGTATCTGCAGTGATCCAGATGAAGACGAACAAACATCAGAAAGGCGGACTCTCTAATGATAGCTTCCAGGTCCTCAAGCTATAAACAAACTAGGGAAACACGAAACTTAAGAGTAAGCAAAGTCTGCAGGTGTCCTTGTGTAAATATACGTTTGCTCACACCAGGCTGACCTCATCGGCTGAATCTAGACATGTCACGGAAAGTAACCTGAGGTCGTGGTGGACATCGTGTTTTCAGTCTAGCGAAACGACAATGGGAGTCTATTGTCATGTTTAGATTAGCTTCCATAATACAACAGTGTCAGTCTATTTTGATGTTTAAATGAGCTTTCTTGAGACGACGGTATAAATATATTTTTGTTTTTGCTTTCATTAGATGGCAGTATAAATATATTTTGATGTTTATGTGAGCTTTCATGAGACGAGATTGTATATTTGGACTTGGTGTATTAGCTTTTGCCAGCTGACTTTGTAAAGCTATTGTTGGTATTTGGCTTTCATGAAATGTCATTGTAAATCTGTTGTTGATGTTTATATGAGCTTTCATGAAACCATATTATAAATCTAGAGCTGATGTTTAGCTTTAACGAGACGACGATGCAAATAATTTTCCACATCTAGTATGGTAATAATGACAATATAAGCCTGTAACACGTTTATTCAACGTGACAGAAAGCAACAGAGCTACGCGATGACCAAATTACCATCATCAGGGATGTAAGTACAACAAACAAGAACATATCTAACTAATGTTAACGATCAGGACAGCACAATTAACTAAATAATGTTCATATATGGACATTTTGGAGGTCGGCGATAATGTTATGTAAGTGGACTTCAATAAGCTGAGAATTGGCACAATAAGTTCTTCCAATTAAATATTAAATATCATCATCTAGAATGTTTTTTGTAGAATTTCGCTCCCATTATTTGCTGTCAGAATGAAACTCGATCTCTTGCCAAATCTTCAACCTGCTCGAGAGTCGTACCTAAGCATTCCTTGCCGTCTTGGTGCCCTCACTTTCTTGGTCTGCATCTGCCTGTCTTGCCCGACATCATACTTTCCATTACATCTCTCTGTGTCTCTCACTCTCTCTCTCTCTCTCTCTCTCTCTCTCTCTCTCTCTTTCTAGACAGGTGTGTCTTTTGATGTGGCCAAAGTATTTCAATTTTATGTTCATGATGTAATTTATGAACCAGTTCACCTCTATGTGCCAACATGTGTGGGTGCGTGTACATGTGTGTGTATGTACGTGTGTGTGTGTGTGTACGTATGTGTATGTGTGTGTATGTGTGTGTGTGGGTGTGTGTGTGCATCTGTGTGTGTACGTGTGTGTGGGTATGTGTGTGTGTGTATTATAAATGACACGATACCAAATAAAAATACTAAAACTAGTTAATCAGTGCATATCCATATATATGTTCTTCCAGCTCCAGCTTGGGTAAACGAGGCAGAACTCAATGCTCTCTATGTAGATCGGTCTCATGCCACTCGTTGCAGTTCATGTATGCTATTGAAAGCCTTTATGGTGGGTGGCCTCCCTGGTGATTGCTCTGCATCGTGTCTCTCTTGGCCTGCCTCTCTTTCTGGTGCCACTCGGTCTCCATATTACCGCTTGAACTTGAAGTCTGTTGCTGTTGTTTCTAGTTCCCTTCAAGCTCAACATTTTCTTTATTAATTATTATAGTAGACACATATTGCTGTTTGTTTTATAATCTTGTTTGTTTGGTTTTTGGTTTTGTTTGTTTGTCTTAAATTCTTCCAAGCCGAGGTTCAATATTTTTTTCAAAAACATTTACTGTGAAATTCATTCCGTCTATTTTCAAGAGATCTGGTCATTTTCAAGCTTCCACGTACATATATAAATACCGATGTCATATAGCCTTTGTTTGACGTATTTGGTCTTTTATACTTTCAGATACTTGTTAAATGTAAATGTGTCCGAGATGATTAGAGAAGATTTCAGTTGCTGTCTTCATCCTGTTCCATTTGTTTGCCGAATTAAATTTAATGTTTTACTTTCTATTTGATATACCAGTTGTAATATAATGACTGGTATGGACACTATCAACATAAAATGCTCAGTAACAAATACAACAAATACAACAAATACAAAAATTACATTCGAAATGCCCTATGCTAGTTTTAAAGTACACAAATATCTTCAAGTAGATGAAAAGGTAAGGGTAATCCACAGCAGACGCTGTTGTTGAGGATAAGGTGTTAGATAATTCATTGTACTAGGTCTCCACTTGATTAGGTGTTGGAGTAGCCAGTTCGCTGTCATTCCTTCCCTAATAGTGAACCAGGTAACCGTTTATAGATGGGTCGACTGGAAAGTACCATGAAAAGCACGGTCTCTACCACTACACAGGAAGCAAATAGCAACATCAGGGTCAGGTGAAACATACTGGTCAAGATGCCCACCTCAAGTCTGCTTTGGGCTATCTGTAACAGACTGTGTAGCAGTCTGACTAGCGAGGTGGTGATCGGTTCTGTAAGAGCCTAGCATTACACTAAAGTCAGCAAGACGCGAGACCACAGTCTTAAGTACGCTTTGGGGTGTAAGAAGAGTCACTGTAACCTGTCACTAAAGAAACGTCGTAAGGAGTTCAACTAACTCGGACCGGATTGCTTTAGACAACAACGCTAATCAGAGCCTTTAGAGAGGGTGGGGTGTGTTTGTGTGTGGGTGTGCGTGTGAGTTTGTGTGTGCCTCGGTGTGTGTGTGTGTGTGTATACCGGTGTCTGTGTGTGAGAGTGTGTGTTTGAGTTTGTGTGTGTGTGTGTGTATGTGTGTGTGTTTCTGTGTGTGTGTGTGTGTGTGTGTGTTTGTGTGTGATTTGAACTTGGTAAGTTGGTACTGTAAACCAAGCTCTCAACACCTAGGCCACCGAGCCTCCACACATTGAATATTACTGTGGAAACCTGGGGAACTGAGATGCTAGTCCAGTCAGGTACAACATACTGACCAGGACGTCGCGTCAGTCAACCACAATACACCGACGAAGACTACAATCTTTCTTCCGTGTCGCGTTCCCTGGAAACTGGCTGTTTTCAAGGCAGCCAGACTGACGAGATGTGGATAGTAGTATCCACGAATAGGTGGACCACGGTAAACATTTATCAACATCCTTTTATATGAGGAAAGCTACTACAACCAGCAACTTAACGTCCTTTTTAAGGTGCACAAAAGGGTCAACTTACTCGTTGTGGACATCAAACAACAACAACATGGAAATCCTCTTTCAACAATAATTTAGAAACAATCACATCTTGACCCCGTGAATCCTCTCCCTGTCAGTTTTCCGAAGTATGTAACTGTTATTGTTGAAGGTGTTGGAGTTGTTGTCTCTGCTGTTTTTAATGATATTGTTGTTGTTGTTGTTGTTGTTGTTGTTACTGTTGATGGTGTTGTTGTTATTGGTGTTGATGGTGTGATTGATGTCATTATTGGCTTTGCTGTTGTTGGTGCTGTTGTCATTGTTCGATGCTACTCCTGCTGGGTTAACTCTTGGCGCAGTTCCTTTGGTAGCAGGCCCCAGGGGCTATTCTTACATCCCGAGGCTTACTTGAAAATGTGGACCGAAGTCCTCCTGACTGTAGTGCAATGCGATGCTACTCAGTGAACTAACCACTATGGAGATGCTCTACTTACATCTCGAGGATTACTTGAGAATGTGAACCGGGGCCCTCCTGACTGTAGTGCAACGCTGAGCTCCTTAGTGAACTAACCACTATGGAGATTATACAGTCGATCTCCACGTCGTTGACCAGACAGCTATGGCACAGTATGTTTCCTGGAGCGCGAACGGCGGCAGGAGGTGGGGTCGTGAACAGTCAAATCATGATTGCTTTTTCCTCCCCTGACATTAATATATTCGTTTAGCAGTTCAATTTGTTTTTGATTAATTGCCTTACACTTTAACACAGCATAATGTAGGCTAAATGTAGGGCAGACCTACTTTTGATTAGATTTATATTTTAGATTAATATTTTATCTGGTTCTTCTTAACGGAGTATGAGGTGGGATTTTGATTGTATAAGGACAATAGGCGGTTAAACAATGTCAATAATTACGTGATATCAGATACCATCAGAACTTGAAAGGATTACAAAACTGCAATGCATGACCGACAGAAGAGACTGCAGAGCCCAGCTACAATCAGAGAAACTCTGACCATCCAATGCACCAGAGACTAAACCATTTCGGAAATGGGAAATTAAAGCGAAGAAACTTTGTAGAAATAGCCAAAGCAAAGATGCACGAAGACGCCATGAACGCACTAACAACACCAAAGCCCATCCCTACTGTACGAAAACCTACCTGGAGGCAGCATATATTTCCAGAGGTAGAAAATATACCAGGTATTTAGAAACAAAAACTGCCAGTCTGAAAAAGAAAAAAGAGATACTACCCTGAGTTATATAACGGAAAACTACCCAAGCATGGACTGGACCCATGCATACAAGACGGTTCCGTAACAAATACAACACAGTACGGAAGGGCAGGAGCATTCCTGAGCCTACCAAATGGCAGAAAAATAACACTTTCATTCGCTACTGGAAAATACACAATCAATTTCAGAGCAGAGGCAGAGGCATTGAGGGCGGCAGTGGAAGAAATGGTGACAGGTAAAAGGAATGAAAGCCACATAGTCCTGCTTACAGATGCTCTGGACGCAGTCACAGCACTAAAAAGCCAGAAAAATACTGAACTTAATGATTTAAGAGCAGTACTCTGTCAACTATGCCAGCAGGCCGCACCAAAATGGGTAGTGGTGCAGTGGGTTCCATCTCACTGCAACATCGAAGGCAACGACTGGCAAAAGAAGGTGCAAAACTACCACAACAAGATACTAGTATGACATACGAAGAGTCAAAACGGCTTATTAGAGCTAGATACATGACCAAATGGGAAACCGAACATACTGGCTACTCGAAAAACGATGCCTATTACCAGTTGAACAGAAGAGCGCAGGTCGTGGTCTTCAGACTTCGCACTGGCCACAATAGACTGAGGTACCACCTATTCAACAAATTCAAGATAGGTGGCACCGACGAATGCCCGTGTGGTACCGGGAAAATGACCGCTGAGCATTTGCTGCAAAACTGCCCGACATACGAGGACCAAAGAGAGCAGATGTGGCCATCACCAGTGGCAACACTAGACAAGCTCTATGGCAGTGTCGACAGCCTCAGGATGACCGCTGCTTTTTTCGAAAAAATAAATGTTACTGTCTGACTGCGTACGATGAAGAAGAAGAAAATACCATCGACCGCCTAGATAAGCAGTACGTATAGATATAGTAGTAGCAATAAAGGAATATTGAATAATTTCCTGGTTGCGAGGGAGTGGGGTGCAAATCAAAAGTCAAGATAAAAATGTATCTCCTAAAGATTATTTTTCAAACAAGATTAGAGGGCTGGGGGAGGTGGGTTAGAAGAGAAGAAATGTTTGTGCCAAATGAGAATTAAAAATAATCTCCGTTTCTTGAGATGAGCGGCTCCCAGCCTGGTGTGCTATGTGGGTCAGCGAGGTGTAATATGTGGGTATGTGAAGAGTTAAGAGTGGGTCTGTGAAATCTTATTAGTGGGTCTGTGAAGTGCTATGTGTGGGTCTGTGAAGTCTGCTGTGTGGGTCCGAGAAATGTTAAACGTGGGTACGAATAGTGTTATGTGTGGGTCTCTGAAGTGTTATACGTTGGTCTGTGAAGTGTTATGCTAGGACGGCTACAAATATTGCAATTTTCACTAAATAAAAAAACTGAAAAGTTGAACCACAAGGATGATAACCTATCTCAACTCAGGGATAATAATGTCGCAGAAAGTGCTTCTACTAATCTCAACTCAGGGATAATAATGTCGCAGAAAGTGCTTCTACTAATGTCAACTCAGGGATAATAATGTCGCAGAAAGTGCTTCTACTAATCTCAACTCGGGGATAATAATGTCGCAGAAAGTGCTTCTACTAATGTCAAATCAGGGATAATAATGTCGCAGAAAGTGCTTCTCCTAACCTGACCTAAGTGACAATATGTTCTTACTCACCAAACTTGATCATTCTTCTATTGAAGAAGAGCAGCTTTAAACATTGCCTTGCTATTGAAGATGTTCGTAAATTCATACTTGATGTGTAATGATGTTTCCATATGTGTCCTATAATACTTTATGCCACTTGCGACAGCCTATTTGTCCCAGAAAACGTTTTCATCCTTTGTAAGTTACAAAATGTAAAAAAGAAATAGCGTTCAATAGAAACTACACCAGACACTATATTATCTTCAAATTAATTGATATATCAATATAATGATAAATGTGGTTCCGTGGCAGACACTGCATGCTGGGAGGGTCAAACACCAAAGACTTTATTTCAGCTAGGTCCGTGCTGTAGTTTAGGTGTTGGGACAAAACAGTTCTCCACCTTGCTGTTTTTCTATCCATAGCTTTAAGCAGGTACCCATTTATATCTGGATAAGCTGGAGCGTGCCGATAAAACCTGGGATTGATCTTAGTATTGTTGCTGTGAGGCGTACACATTTTAACGTACATGTTTCGCACAAAATTATCATAACTTCACTAGTGCCATCCACTTGTGCTGTTTTTAATGGATGTGAGAAACAACGGTCGCCTTTCTTGGACCAAGTGTATTGCGTCGTTCGTTGGAAGCCCGTCTTCTTGAAAGATTTATGTTACGATTTATAAATCCATCTACAACGTCTTCTTCCTCGTGTCTTGTACCAAAATAGAATTATATTCTTGCAGTGGAGATGCAGATACAGCCTAGTGAATGAGCTGACAGCAGCCAGAGACTCATCAGGGTCAACGAACCAGAGCTGACCAAGACCCTATTTCACCTACAAGTGGTGGCCATGGAAACATATTAACCTAATGCAGTCTGGCTAAAACAACAAGGGTCGTAGTGAGAAGTCAAACCCGGTATCCAACAACAAAAAAAGCCAGCTGAAACCGGATGTGTTGGGCCGAAAGATGTGCATATTGCAGGATCGCTGTAAACTAGAATACAACCTCACAACATCCTTCACAGGATTAAGGTCGAAGAAGAAGATATGCGGGTAGTGATAGTTGACGGAGCCATGTTACTCTATGTCTTGCTATGTATTAACCTCCCTAAATCTTTGTTAGCATTAGTATTGTCAGTTTGCTAGGCCAGTCATGACAGTGCTAGCGCTCGATTTGCCAGTTATCTTCCTTGGTCATCCTTACATCGTCCTGCTAACAAGGCTTCTTAAAACAACCGATGAGTGATGTATTTCTTTTTTTCTTTTATTAACAGAAAAGTGTTAACGAAGAATACTAAACATGAATCTATAGATTTGCAACCTCACATCTTGGAGCGTGTATCCTAGTCGGCAGTGAGCTGGCTTGCTAAGGCTGGGATTACATCGCGTCAGGGTTCGAAATAAAGAACGGATAAAAAACAATCCGGATGTGGTTCGTTCCTGGTACGTCCGCTCCTAAAGTCGACCCAGATGTAAAACGAGTACCTTACGTATGAGTTGTGGAAGTTCTGAACAGCAAAGAAGGCCACCCCACTTCACGTAGGCAGGGGCGTAATCATTGAAGAGTTATCTTCATCCCTGACGACAATTGTTGCCATGGAACCCACCTTGACCTATAACCTCACACAGTGTGGCAGTTGGAGAGTGAAATTAACATTCATTACTTTTGACTTCATTGGGTCGGCGTCTTCAAAAGGTGAGATCTCTTCTCTAGTACCTTGCCAGGTGATGGTGTGGGATACGTGTAAGCGATTCTGATCTAGCAACACATGCACATACTCACACACGTGGCACATTTGTGCTTTGGCACGGCTCAAATGGTGAGCTGATATCTGACTCATTCTTAATCTGGTCACGAAACCCGGAGGCTAACAGACTACCCTCTCTTCTTGGAGGTGGGTAAACATAGATTAGCCAGGATTAGTGCTTGGGACGGATCGGGAGATGTTAGTGAAGTTCGTTTCAACGCTCAACTTGCGCCCCATTTGACACTTGTCTGTCTTAAGTTTACGCTGACATTATTAACGTGTACACACCCACAACGAGCAAAATATGTACACACAGAGTAAAGATAAACGTGTACATAGAATAAGAAGACACGTGTACATAGAATAAGAAGACACGTGTACACAGAATAAGAAGACACGTATACAACATTGGTTCATAAACATAAACGAATTGTATATGAACATACTTATATGCGTGAGTGTGAATGTGTGTCTATGCATACACGTACGCTTCGTTGCATCTGGGTATATGTATCCATGGATGTATACTATTGTGTGGTATGGTATGGTATGGTATGGTATGGTATGCTATGCTATGGTATGGTATGGTATGGTATGGTATGGTAAAGTATGGTATAGACATGGTTTGGTGTGGTTTGTTGTGGGATTGTATTATACATATATGTGTGTATGTGGGATATGTGTGTATATGTGTATGTTTGTACGAGTATACATGCATATATGTATGTATGTATGTATGTATGTATGTATGTATGAATGAATGTATGTATGTATGTATGTATGTATGTATGTATGTGTGTACGTATGTGTGTATGTATGAATGTATGTATATATGCATATATGTATGTATATATGTATGTATGTATGTATGCATGTTTGTATGTATACATGTATGTATGCATGTATGTATGTGTGTATGTATGTATGCATGTATGCATGTATAAGTATACATGTATGTATGAATATATGTGTATGTATGTGTATGTATGTGTATGTATGTGTATGTATGTGTATGTATGTGTATGTATGTATGTGTATGTATGTGTATGAATGTGTATGTATGTATATGTATGTATGTATGTGTATATACGAGGCGTGTTCAAATGAAACCGGACCAAACTGCAACAAGTGAACAGACTTTACGATGCGCATGATGACGTCACTTCTGGTATAAACAGCACATCCCAACTGTCAAGTTTGCAAAATGTCATTATCTCATAGTTTCCTCAACAGATCGTTGAAAACATTGTCGGTGCGATATGGAATCTGTCCAGAGTTGATCAGCGGGCGGTGATTCGGTTTCTAACAGCCAAAGGACGTCAACCAGTTGACATTCATCGCAGAATGCAGGCAGTGTATGGTGACAAAAGTGTGTCGAAGGCAACAGTGAAGAACTGGACAACGATGTTTAATGAAGGACGTGAGTTAACGAAACATCTTCCAAGACCAGGTCATGGGCATATTGTTGCGTCAGAAGATGCCATCGTCAAAATTGTTGTGGCAATTTGAGTGGACCGTCGCCGGAGCTTACATTCGCCAAACATTTGTCCCCATACACTTGCCTGCTTTCTGCGATGAATGTCAACTGTTCGACTTCTTTTAACTGTTAGAAACCGAATCACTGCTCGGTGATCAACTCTGGGCGGATTCCATATTACACCCGCCATGTTTTCAACGGTCTGCTGAGGAAACTGTGGGTCGAAGAACAATGACATTTTGCAAACTTGACGTTTGGTATGTGCTGTTTACATCAGAAGTGACGTCTTCATGTGCATCATACATATGTTCACTTGGTGCAGTTAGGTCCGGTTTCATTTGAACACGTCTCGTTTAAATATAACAGCTGCCCTCGTTATTCAAGGTATAAATACAAATTCTCGAGTTCTCTCTCTTGGTTGTGTGAGTAGATCTAAAACGCTCACATGCATATAATACACATAGAATAAACAAATAAAACACATATAATACACATGCAATAAACATAGAATACACATGTTTTACACATAGAATACACATGTAATACACATAGAATACACATGCAATACACATATAATACACTCATAATACACAAAGAATACAAACATAATACACACATAATACACATATAATACACATGCAATAAACATAGAATGCACATGTTTTACACATAGAATACACATGTAATACACATAGAATACACATGCAATACACATATAATACACACAGAATACACATAGAATACAAACATAATACACACATAATACACATGTAATACACATGCAATAAACATAGAATGCACATGTTTTACACATAGAATACACATGTAATACACATAGAATACACATGCAATATACATATAATACACTCAGAATACACATAGAATACAAACATAATACACACATAATACACATGTAATACACATGCAATAAACATAGAATGCACATGTTTTACACATAGAATACACATGTAATACACATAGAATACACATGCAATACACATATAATACACACAGAATACACATAGAATACAAACATAATACACACATAATACACATGTAATACACATGCAATAAACATAGAATGCACATGTTTTACACATAGAATACACATGTAATACACATAGAATACACATGCAATATACATATAATACACTCAGAATACACATAGAATACAAACATAATACACACATAATACACATGTAATACACATGCAATAAACATAGAATGCACATGTTTTACACATTGAATACACATGTAATACACATAGAATACACATGCAATACACATATAATACACACATAAAACACACAGAATACACACATATTACATGCTAGAAGGATAAGGCGTCACAGAGTAGCTTTAATATTTTGGTAGTCAACATAATATACTATATTACGGTTACTTGTTTGCTGCTTCTCATACAGACAGTATTTAACAGATGAGGCGTCAATTAGAGATGTGCGCTTCGGAGAACTGACCTAGAGTATGTAAAACCAGCGAGCTACGGGAACTATTTAAATCCACATTTTTCGCATTCAGATGAAAGTGACTGTGCGCATAATAGTGCTCCCTCAGTGCAGAGGTGTTGATTCTTCGTCACAGATAACAAATCTTCCCGGCGATTCGAGAATTTGTCAGTCGCCATGGCAGGTCTACAGCTCCCGTACCCGACACCCTTCTAAGCAAATAGAAATGTACTTAAGGCTTCATCGTCGTTTGTTTTTTCATGCATCGTACGTATAAAGCGACAATAATACGTTAAACGTATAAAGCGACAATAATACGTTAAACGTAGAAAGCGACAATAATACGTTAAATGTAGAAAGCGACAAAAATACGTTAAACGTAAAAAGCGACAATAATACGTTAAACGTAAAAAGCTACAATAATACGTTAAACGTAAAAAGCGACAATAATACGTTAAAAGTAAAAATCGACAATAATACGTTAAACATAAAAAGCGACATTAATACGTTAAACGTAAAAACGACCCTAATACGTACAACGTAGAAAGTGGCACGGCTCAACTTTGCAAATGTCCACGCACGTGTTTATTATAATACACTATGCGGATGGCGAGCCTTCTGGCCAAGTATATAGCGATAAATAGGCAGAGATAAAAAAAATAGAAAGATATAGCAAGATTCAGGAAGTGAAAGAGACAGAAAGGAGAGAAAAGTGAGAGACAGCTATAACAAGAAAGAAATGGTAAGAGAGACTAAGAGATATACAAAAAGACGAGGACAACAAAATATGACGGAAATTGAAAATACAAAATGGAGATGACAGAAGGAAGGAGAGAATAAGTAGTGAGATAAAAGAAAGAAATTGAAAATAAGAACCAGATTGACGGAAAGATAGACAGATACAACTTTCCATACAGAGTGATGACCGTTCCAGGCACATGCATCGTTAACCACGTACACAAATACAATGTGTCTTCTCTAGCTGACTTTTTGTTCAATGTTGATACCGATCTTACAAAAGCACAGCAACATGGCCTAATGCTCGCAGAAGACATACAACTGCTGCTAGGAATAATCTTAACAAGTGTAAACATGTCCTCCTGCGTAAATACTCGTCAGGCTATAAGAAAAACTGCATTCTTGCTGGCAATTTAAAGTTTATCAGATTCGTTTTTGTTATGAGAACCCGCAGGCTCAGGTCAGTACCCGCGTAATGGCTAAAGTGCATGGAAGAAACGGTTTATGTGTTGTATTGTACATTACTAGTTCTCTGGTTTACTGATCACAAACTGAGGATCGGACATGAGGACCCAGAGATAAGACACAAGGGCAGAGTGGTTAGATACAAGGCCAGAGGGGTTAGACACAAGGACAGAGGGGTTAGACACAAGGACAGATGGGTTAGACACAAGGACAGGGGGGTTAGACACAAGGACAGAAGGGTTAGACACAAGGACAGAGGGGTTAGTTACAAGGACAGAGGGGGTTAGACGCAAGGACAGAGGAGATAGACACAGCGACGAAGGGATTAGACACAAGGACAGAGGGGTTAGACACAAGGACAGGGGGGTTTGACACAAGGACCGAGAGGTTAGACACAAGGACAGAAGGGTTAGACACAAGGACAGAGGGGTTAAACACAAGGACAGAGGAGTTAGACACAAGGACAGAGGGGTTAGACACAAGGACAGAGTTGTTAGACACAAGGACAGAGGGGTTAGACACAAGGACAGAGGGGTTAGACACAAGGACAGAGGGGTTAGACAAAAGGACAGTGGGGTTAGACACACGGATAGAGGGGTTAGACACAAGGACAGAGGAGTTAGACACAAGGACAGAGGGGTTAGACACAAGGTCAGAGGGGTTAGACACAATGACAACGGGGTTAGACACAAGGACAGAGTTGTTAGACACAAGGACAGAGGGGTTAGGCACAAGGACAGAGGGGTTAGACACTAGGACAGAGTGGTTAAACACAAGGACAGAGGGGTTAGACACAAGGACAGAGGGGTGAGACACAAAGGTCGAGGGATGAGACACAAGGACAGAGGGATGAGACACAAGGACAGAGGGACGAGACACAGCTGATCATCTAGCAACTGTTAATAGAAATACGATTGGCAGAGTAGTTTGTGATATTTGCTTCTGCGTTAATGGGATCAAGTTCATGGTAGAAATGGATTTGCTAGCTGTGAAATTAGTATCTACTGTGTACACTTCTTAGATTTCATCTTTAATAGTTCTAGGGTTGACGTCTGACTGCGTATGATGAAGAAGAAGAAGAAGAATAGATCTACGTGAATGTTCTTCTCATTCTTCTTCATCGATCAAATGATGCTGTGCGTCTAGTCCGGTGAGGTTCACGAGCAACTGATGCTATGCGTCTAGTCCGGTGAGGTTCACGAAGGAGACTGTGCGTTTCAGGTCTTCGCCGGTCTCCACAGCTTTTCGAGCATGGTCGCTCGCCCAGGCCAGACTGCCTCTCTTTGGTCTGCATAGGTAGAATATTATTGCAGAAGATGTTCTGGTCTTTGCTTGGGTGCTCCACAATCGCATGTGGCTGTGTCTCTGAGATCCATTCTGTGGAGGTGGGCCTTGAGTCTACAGTGTCCCGTTATGAGTCTGTAAATCTTTGTCTGCCCATCTCTGCCAAGTTTGTCTATGGTGTCATTTTGTGGCTTGTATTCGTTGTGCTGTTCTCTCCATTCTGTTCTCATGGATCGTTTGATGAGTGTCTTTGCTTCTGTACAGCTCTGTGGATGGGGAGTCTGCTTGTCGCGACTTCCAGCTTTTGCGACCTCATATGTTTGCTCGTGACCAGCGATCCTACAGTGGGCCGGAATCCATTGTAGGACTAAATCTGTTGTTTGAGACAGCAATCCTTTGTTGTATGTTTTTCATGTGAGAGTCTGTCTTGTTTGTGCATTGAGATGGTTTGGAGTACAATCCTGAAGTCTGTTAGAATTACCGCTTTTCTTGTATTTATGTTTTGCCTGTTAAGAATATCATTACCTGCATGAACAGCTCTTGCTGCAGCTCTCAAATTAGTACAAGTCTCTCCTGCTAGTATGGAGTGATTTTCTATGTCGCCATTGGAGAGTTCGATGTAGATTCCCCTGCCTCCCCTTTTATCGCTACTGAGGAAGATCCATGTGTGTGTCCATCTACGTAAAGCAATAGACAATAAGTCCAAAGAACTTGCCACGTAGGCTTACTGTGATGGTTATGTTTTCTTTCTCTGTTACTTGAAGACTTGTAGACATCCAGCTTTCATTTTCTATACGCCACAGACTCACGCATTAATCCTTTTTATCATTAGTTTGTTGATAGATCCGTTATGCCCTGTTCCGAGTCAAATGATTACTTGTTGCTCAACTATTTTGAGCCGGAAGTGAGCGTCATGTTTAGCTGTTGACACTGATATTTTCGGTGCTTTGCGTAATTAAATGCGAGGGATGTTCTGGCTGCTTTATGTTAGAGTGTGAGGGATGTTCTGACTGGTTTATGTTAGAGTGTGAGGGATGTTCTGACTGCTTTATGTTAGAGTGTGAGGGATGTTCTGACTGGTTTATGTTAGAGTGTGAGGGATGTTCTGTCTGCTTTATGTTAGAGTGTGAGGGATGTTCTGGCTGCTTTATCTTATAGTGTGAGGGATGTTCTGTCTGCTTTATGTTAGAGTGTGAGGGATGTTCTGACTGCTTTATGTTAGTGTGAGGGATGTTCTGACTGCTTTATGTTAGAGTGTGAGGAATGTTCTGTCTGCTTTATGTTAGTGTGAGGGATGTTCTGACTGCTTTATGTTAGTGTGAGGGATGTTCTGACTGCTTTATGTTAGAGTGTGAGGAATGTTCTGTCTGCTTTATGTTAGTGTGAGGGATGTTCTGACTGCTTTATGTTAGAGTGTGAGGAATGTTCTGGATGCTTTATGTTAGTTTGAGGGATGTTCTGGCTGCTTTATGTTAGAGTGTAAGGGATGTTCTGGCTGCTTTATGTTTGAGTGTGAGAGATGTTCTGACAGCTTTATGTTAGGAAATACGAAGCAGTGATGCGTGAAACTGAACAGAATACTTTAACGGATTTAGAACTAAACATTCCAACGCAGATGAAAACACAAATAATGAACAATCCTTTCATCCCATCTCTCTGTTATCAGTGTCGGACATAAGAGTTGACAAGGAACAAGATTTAAAGTTTTCAACATGTGAAATGATAAACTAGCTCAGGGTTATTGGAAGACTGTGTGATAAACGAGGATGTTAGAGAGAAAGTCATAACAGCAGCATATATAATCAGATACATAAAGGGGTTGAACATAAGATAATAGTCTCTTAACCTACTTGCTACTCGAACCTTCTCCACCAGGAAGACGGGCTTCAGAACAAGTCTGGCCTAAAATAAAAAAACTAGCTGTGTTAAAATGACTATAGAAACCTGTATTGGGAATAACAACAGTCGCATAGGGGGTAAAGAAGGAAGGTTGTTACTCCCATTGCCTTCATCAACACAAGTGGCCAGATAAAACGAGATGTCTATGTGGCGCTACATATGTAGAAGAAGGTGTTAGTGAGGAGCAACATATATGTATCAATGGTGTTATTGGCCGGCTGTATATGTGCTCCATTGGTGTTGAATGCGGGCTGCATAAGCATATCACTTGTGTTAAGGGCGAGTATCATATGTGTATCATTGATGTAATCGTGGGGTACATATGTGTGTTTTTTATGTTAATAGTGGGATACATAGGTATATATATATATATATATATATATATATATATATATATATATATATATATATATATATATATATATTTTTTTTTTGCGTTCGCCTTATTTCTCTAATCCCCAAGGCGGTGTGCGTTGCACTGTGGTTTTTATTTTCGCCTGTCGGCCCAGTGCATCCGACCAGCATGCCATATGTCTATTATTGGTGTAAATCGTGGACAGCATATATGTATGAATAGTGTTAATGTATATATATATATATATATATATATATATATATATATATATATATATATATATCACTGGTGTTATTGTGGGCCGTGCCACATACAAATCTGAGAATTCTTGTTATTACTCATAAATATTTCCAGTATTTGAACGTTACTAGTCCATTCGCCCATAAACACTTTCAGAACTAGTTTTAGCTTATATATCCTGCAGCTCTGTCCCACCGTTGGCTATCAATTTGCTTCTCGACAGAGAAAACAAATCAAGAACAACATACAGACGGAAATATGTTACCAACGCCTGCCTATGGCTGACGTGTGTACGGACGGAATGGAAGCCAAATGTGGAAACTGCGAAGCTTGGATGTGCATTAGAAGTTACACACATCAAAAATAATATTCTTTGGTAAAGAATATGCAATTCAGACGAGATGAAAGAAAGCTTAAGATCAAAAGCAATGTGGTATGTGGTATAAATACACAAGCGATGACGTTGACCAATTGGCGAGAACAATCTGAAACAGGTCAAAGAAGAAAAATACAATTGTGAAGCCCAGACAGACTTGGCTACTTGGCTAATTCAAAGCCAAATTCATGGAATTTGGCTATTTTCAATTGACGTCAGAAGAATATGTTTGGGTATTTTGGGTTTATTTGGCATGTGCCTTTTGTGGTGATTTGTTGGACTTTTTTCTTAATTATTATGTGGAATTTGTTGACGTTAAGAAATATTTGCTCCCCGTAACTAGTTTGTTTTCATAATAAAATGTCTTGCAGATAAATAAATAAAATGATACGTATGATTCATACAATATTTAACAAACATGAAAGAATGTATTATAGCCCACTAAATGTAATGGTTGCCAACTTGGCTTTCGTTATGCCAGGTTTTAGAAATGTGACCTACATTTGTATGTTGTCAGAAATGTCTCCCTAGTTTAGCCATAGTGCCACAGCCTTTTGTAGAGAGTAAACATGTTGTAGAATCTAGACTTGCTTGAAATACTCGTCTCTACTTTGAAAATCCCTCATCTACTACGTAACTTGAAATACTCGTCTCTACTTTGAAAATCCCTCATCTACTACGTAACTTGAAATACTCGTCTCTACTTTGAAAATCCCTCATCTACTACGAAACTTGAAACACTCGTCTCTACTTTGAAAATCCCTCATCTACTACGTAACTTGAAATACTCGTCTCTACTTTGAAAATCCCTCATCTACTACGTAACTTGAAATACTCGTCTCTACTTTGAAAATCCCTCATCTACTACGTAACTTGAAATACTCGTCTCTACTTTGAAAATCCCTCATCTACTACGAAACTTGAAATACTCGTCTCTACTTTGAAAATCCCTCATCTACTACGAAACTTGAAATACTCGTCTCTACTTTGAAAATCCCTCATCTACTAGATAACTTGAAATATAGGAAGATAACGTTTAACATATGGATGTACGTTTGGCCGTTTCTTGGCCCTAAAATTAAAATAAGAGTGGCAATGTTGCTTATGAATGCACGTGTATTAACCCATTCCCACCGGAATACTTTGAGTCTCTGACCACATTTATCCATGTAACGTGAAACAGCCACTAAACCACTAGAAAGTGTACGTATATTTTGAAATTTAGAAATACATAGTAGTGACACATTTGTTTGTATAAGTACGATAACTGTTCAAGCCAATATATCAGACTTACAGCTTTGTAAGAGAGTTTGCCAGCCGATATATCTGCTTTACAGAATCAAACAATTAAGAACATCTAGTCACTTCCACCGGAACTTTGCGAAGACTTTACATCTATAGAAGTTCATTGTCACCCTTCAGTGGCGAGAAATTGTGGTCGAGCGGTTTAGGTAACTGTTTCGTGACTAAGAGGTCGCGAGTTCTTAACTCAGATAGATAACAGGCATTTAAAAATATTTATGGTTAAATGAAATATCCTAGCCCGCATACTGCTCGGTGACTTCGGGAGCAGTGACCTTTATTCTTTAGCTTTAAAAGTTTTCACCGCTGACCCTATCTATGTCAATGAACATCCCATTTCAAGGTTAATTTTTGACAGTGCTTTCCTTGATAAGCAGCTGTTGTAATGTGTTAATTTCTATCGTGTTATTTTTAATGCAGATGAAGAAACACTTTGTGAAGCTGTTTGGCTGTTAATTTGTTTTTCCTCTGCTATTTTGTAGCTTTGTTTGTCATTCATTTTGGATTTCTGAAAACGTTTTTGGCTTCTTTCGGCGTTTTAGTCTGGCAGCTCTTTCCCAAGATCGTTAAGGACTAAACAGAATGCGGCTATGGTCGAGCATCTGATACAAATTCAACATTTGTTTCGGGGGTTAGAGAGCTCCGGGTAGGAATGACTTAAAGAGGAAGTAATCGAACAGACTGAACTGTTTAGGAATAGCGCGTGTTTGTCGGGGTTGCTGGTTTGCAAAGGGTTAAACAAGCACCGAGCAATCACTGGATAAACACAAGCAAATGCTATCACTCGAATAAATGGCGGATTTGACGAGCCATCTAGAAACGGTTTGCCTGTTCAATCAGGCCCATGTGCATGCATTTAGTCCCTGGTTATCCTGACAGAATATGACAAAAATAGCCTCAAGCACGCCCCAACCGGGGATTATGGCAACACTCAGTTTTACTCCCCGAGGGGGGGACGCCTAGATTCTCACGTGATCAGTTGTGTTCATGAGAAAGTTTCCGGAAATGCAAGCAACGCCTCGTGAATAAGAAGGCACTGGTCCACGTCACGTGGTTGAGTTTAAACAATGGCTGATCATATTTTACCGGAATTATTCTGGCTCATCAAAAGCAACCACAGCTGACTCAATACAGAATGTGTTCAGTGTGCTTGCAATCCACTCGCCCCGGTTTGTTTATATATAACTGTCCTGATAATCTCAAACATAACAAGTTTCCCAGGTGCTGGTATAATAGTGAAAAAACCAGTTTCTGTTCAGGATAGTGAGCTGTGACGGGTCTCATAGTAGAGAGTTGCGGTGGATTTAGTTAAAGAAACATGGGACATAATCTTTAGTTAGGATCCCCAGAGCTGTGCATCTTGCGCAAACATTGCACCAACAGCTTCGTTTCTGACACAAGTACGCGTAAAACAGGAGCGAAAATCCTTATGACAAAACAAATCAAAAGACTCGAAAAGTAAACAAGTGTGATGTACTATTAGCTATCGGTGGTGGCTGTGACAGGAAAGAGACAACATGCACTGCAACGTGTCGGCCAGCAGAACGTGAGATGGCTATCTGGGAAGTCAATTCTTTTTACGTGTGTGTAAATACTGCGTCATTGCCGAACAGGTTAGAGCCTGGTTTTTTTGTTGAGGTTTTTTTTATATCTAAAAATGTCAAATTTGAACTGGATGCAAGATTCAGTCACATACACAGAGTGACATTCAGTGACAAAATGATTCACAACATGCTAGAGTGAAACGATCCAAATAGAGGCAGTAAAGTCTTAAGATGTAGCCAGAGACAGTAAAGTGTTGAGATGTAGCCAGAGACAGTAAAGTGTTGAGATGTAGCCAGAGGCAGTAAAGTGTTGAGATGTAGCCAGAGACAGTAAAGTGTTGAGATGTAGCCAGAGACAGTAAAGTGTTGAGATGTAGCCAGAGACAGTAAAGTGTTGAGATGTAGCCAGAGACAGTAAAGTGTTGAGATGTAGCCAGAGGCAGTAAAGTCTTAAGATGTAACCATAGACAGTAAAGTGTTGAGATGTAGCCAGAGGCAGTAAAGTGTTGAGATGTAACCAGAAAGAGTAAAGTGTTGAGATGTAGCCAGAGGCAGTAAAGTGTTGAGATGTAGCCAGAGGCAGTAAAGTGTTGAGATGTAGCCAGAGACAGTAAAGTCTTAAGATGTAGCCAGAGACAGTAAAGTCTTAAGATGTAACCATAGACAGTAAAGTGTTGAGATGTAGCCAGAGGCAGTAAAGTGTTGAGATGTAGCCAGAGGCAGTAAAGTGTTGAGATGTAGCCAGAAACAGTAAAGTGTTAGGATGTAGCCAAGAAACAGTAAAGTAAATGCACACAACATATACCAAAGCACAAAAACACATACATAAAACAGCAGAATTCCCTGTGCTTATCTGCAGTTGGTTCCTTGATGTAATATGTTGGCTCTCTTCTGGGTTTGTCCATCTTATAGGAACAATTGTTTAAAATAAGCAATGTCTATGTTTTCGTGTTCATCCTTGTCGTTTCGCTTAGTTATTCTCTGTTGTGTTGTCGTGTCCCCGACAAAAAGCTTTAACATAATCTGTGTTACGTGTGCACACGCTAAGCTGACTCACACTTGTTCATGTAATTATCGACTCCCATAAAACAGATAACCTTTGACTCCAAGTTCCGATAGAAAAGTGCCTAGACCAAGAAGGGAACTTAGGAAGACGTCTGGTCGCTGGCACGACATTGAATGTCCCCAGACGAATTGTAGATGCACATAAGATGAAAACCTGAGTGGGAAACAACTCACATGTTAATTGTATGTCGTCCTGGATTAACCTGCCTGTTCTCCGGCGATCAGAAGGGGCACCACGGTTCTCAATGTTGTGAAACTCTTCTACATTTGAAATGTAGTGACAGCACTAAGTGATACGTGGCAACAAACATCACGTTTGTATTCAACTGAGTTACTATTTAAGAAAGTATGACCAGCATTAGCACTGCATTTCAGTTGGCACTGATATAGAAACCTAGCCTCTACATAGCTTGGTGAATGCAGGGGGCAAGAAGATTTTATTCCATCAAAATGATACATTCTGTTTCTCTCACAGTAAGATGATACATTCTGTTTCTCTCGCAGTAAGATGATATATTCTGTTTCTCTCGCAGTAAGATGATACATTATGTTTCTCTCGCAGTAAGATGATACATTCTGTTTCTCTCGCAGTAAGATGATACATTCTGTTTCTCTCGCAGTAAGATGATACATTCTGTTTCTCTCGCAGTAAGATCTCTGATAAAGAGGATGTAGTAATTTTTAAATGTTTGTGTAGATAAAATGTTAAATCTGCGTAGACGGCCGGACACCAGACAGTCTCAATCTTAACACAATAATAAACGAATGAATCTAGAAGACAGAACAAGGCAAAACTTGAATTCAACCAAAACAATATCATCTCCATCAAGTACTTAAATGGATACAGAATTTTGTTCTCCCTATCTTGTATCTTTCTATTATTAAATTACAAATGTATTTCTTGTTTATTAAATGTAGAGGATTTTCGTGATGGTTTTTCTCTTCTATTTAATGTGTCTCTCTATCCCTTTAAATGATGTGCACGATATTCGTAATCACGTGCCCTACTAGCTTTTTGGTTGACTAGCTGATACTACGGCATTCTCTCCATCAAAAGTCACCTCATGCTACTTGAAGTATATACTGAGCTGCTCTAATTGCTCACAGTATTCACAGCTCTCTTTGTCCTCTCAACAGCTGCCAGCAGCTTAGACTTAGCAAATATTCATGTCAAAAGTCTCCCGTAGCATTAGCACAGTAAAATCATGGGGTCTTTGCTTTTTATGGAATCTAAAATTATGAGCTCTTCATTTCCAACTTATGTACCCTCATAAATATATTATATTATGTGTGGGTGCTGATTCCTTAATAGTATGTGCATTCTTAAGTGTTTGACAGAGACAGAGAGAGAGAGAGATAGAGAGAGAGAAGGGGGTGCGGGGGGGGGGTTAAGTATAGAGAGAGAGAGTGCAAGGGAGATAGATAGACACAGAGAAAGAGTAGAAGAGAGATACACAGAGATAGATGGAGAGTTACACATACACATTAAGACAAATAAAGAGACAGACGGAATAAAGTCAAGGACAGCGAGATAAACACTAACATGAGATAAAGTCACACAAAGAAGGAAAGTGAAGAAACAATTAGTCATAGAGGCACAGAGAAACTGGGAGTAAAGAGAAATGGGAATTTTCCTGAAACATTAAGATTCTAGGTCTTTTTCTCCATTGCAAATAATAATGGCAACGTCATCAGGCGGTTCTTCGTGTCTTAATGATTTAACGGGCGCTGTATTTGGATCAAAGTAGGACAAAGAAATACGCTGGTCGTCAACATCGCTTTCTTGTACCAAGCTTCCTTGGACCACTGGTGAGCTACCAGTCGAGACGACTCGAGGAAACTCAGGTTGCAGGCAGTCTGGTCTTATCTCCCTTGAGGCCAGCGGTCGCTTGAAATCTGATGGATTCAATCACCCACCGTTTCCATTCTTCGCTGTGAGAGGCAAGTGTCTTTCCTCTGGACCGCTTTTCAGCGTACAGAAAGGATCACAAAATGACTGTCACAGTGGAACACATTACAAACTTATACATCACACACACACCCACTGACCAATACGTCCACACTACTTACAGATACATACACATATCCATACACGGGCTAATACCTCATGATATCGCTCTAAGGACTAAGGTCCGGGGTGGGAAGGGGTGTGTGGGAAGTGTTGCCTTAGCCAGTAGGATCCAGAAAGGCAAACCTTTCATCAAACAAAAAACACTCGACTCCAGCGACACCGGAGCAGGGGGAGAATTAACAGAAAGGGCGATAATGTTTTGTGTGACGACCGGGACATCTGGATCACGTGCTGCAAGGGACCGATGGTTGTGTGAGACGAGGGAAAGAACGGGCAGGTCGGCTCGACTCTGCACACCTGACGGTATTTCCCACGGTAGTGGACACTGGACAGCTGTCTCGGGGACAGGTGATGTAGGACCGTGTGGTCAGACCTGATCAAGTTTAGGATTTCCGTTCAATGGGAGAGGACATTTCATGTTTGAAAAAGACAAAAACATATTTTAGAACTAAGGAGAGAGAGAGAGAAAGAGAGAGAGAGAGAGAGAGAGAGATTGTAACAAAATTCCCCATTGCAAGGTAAAATGAAACAATAGGATACCTTTGTTGTAGCTGTGCTGTTGTTAAAAATCATTTGTTTAACAAAACAATGTCTGCATTTATCTGAAATATGTAGTCACTGTTAAAGTGTATTCTTCTTTCTCTTGCATTCTCTCATTCTTTGTCACCATTTTGCTCTTGCTATCGTTCTAAGTGTTGCTCTCTTTCACATTCCATCGCTTTCCTTCTCTTGTTCATTCTCTCACTCACTTTCTCTTTCTCTTGTCTGTATCTGTCTCTCTTTCTTTCGTCTGCTCTTCTTTACTGGCTGTAGATAACCCCTGCTCCGTGTATCCTCCTCTCTCTCTCTCTCTCTCTCTCTCTCTCTAACTGTCTATCTATCTCTCTTTTCTCTGAACATCTAACATGAAACTACCCTTAGATCAACCCATTACCGGTACATATGGTCACTGCAAAACTATCTACAGTTTATTAAAAAAGAGCAACAAGAAAAAACTAATAATAGCAAACATACAAAGAAAAAGAGTCGTATTGATGCATCAGCTACGGTTTGATAAGTTGATAAATGTGCAGCTATTTTATGAATTGCTGACATCAGCTACACAGTGGGTGAAATCAAGCAGAGGGTTCACACCACATCGTGCGTTGATGGGTAGATAGAAATCATCAAAACAGTCAATGGCGTCAGTGGACTAGGGATTCGCTCATAGACATCCTTCTGATATTAGAAATCATCCAAAGATGACCTCAGTGGACTAAGAAATGGCTCATAGGCATCCTTCTGATGTAAGAAATCATCCAAAGATGACCTCAGTGGACTAAGAAATGGCTCATATGCATCCTTCTGATGTAAGAAATCATCCAAAGATGACGTCAGTGGACTAAGAAATGGCTGATAGGCACCCTTCCGATGTAAGAAATCATCCAAAGATGACGTCAGTGGACTAAGAAATGACTCAAAGACATCGTTGTGATGTAAGAAGTCATCTAAAGATGACGTCAGTGGACTAAGATATGACTCGAAGACATCATTGAAAAGAAAACATCAAAACTTTGACACTTTCAAATAAGACAAACAGAAGCACACGAAAACTAAATAGACACGAGCTACCAGAAGAAAAGAACCCAACATATCTAGGCATAACACTGGACAGCTAATTAACATAGACAAATTAAATGGAAAAGCGTCCACCAAAAGCTAACACCGATAATGACTAATGAAACAATGAGTTGGGTACAGACCGTCAAATACTGAAAGTGATGTACGCAGACAAAGTGTTGTCAGATACAGAGCATAGAACACCAGTCTGGGCAACAGCTTCAAAATATACGTATTCGGGGGTTAGGTAGGGCCACTAAATAATATGAGAAGTTGAGATGGTGCTGACCACATCAGCCCTTACGTGCTGTGGGCCATTAAATAATATGAGAAGTTGAGATGGTGCTGACCACATCAGCCATTACGTGCTGTGGGCCATTAAATAATTTGAGAAGTTGAGATGGTGCTGACCATATCAGCCATTACGTGCTGTGGGCCATTAAATAATATGAGAAGTTGAGATGGTGCTGACCATATCAGCCATTACGTGCTGGGGGCCACTACATAATATGAGAAGTAAAGATGCCACTAGCCACATCAGCCATTACGTGCTGTGGGCCACTAAATAATATGACCCTAATACAATGTACCCATACACCGCATGGCATGACGGGATTTCTACTTGTTGTTTTACAACCAATTATTGATAGACAAAACTACAGAGTACTACAATTTGCAGAAAAAGTCAAATCGCTGAATGAATGATAGACTGAACGAATATGGCCGAAGCAAACTCCAAAGACACTTCTTTGCTCAAAAAGCAGAAGCATTAGCCTTCTCAATGTCAAACCTCACACAAATAAAGGCAGAGCTTGTAAGGACGAGCAGCACATTTGTCACAATGAACGATTTCCAGAGCTGATATTCAACATACCAGAAGTGATTTTAAAAAAAGGCGCCTAAACTGAGCTACATAGAAAACATGTAGAATTAGAAAATATTCTAGGAACATACCCAGCCACATAATAAACGTGCATATATACGGATGGATTAGCATTGTAAAGTAAAGTAAAGTAAAGTAACCTATAGCATTACTGCCGTAGGGTGTGATATGTTAGCTATCTCACATTTCAAAGGCTCGGCTATATGAGTACCGGTACCCATTTAAGGCTGGGTCGACCCGGGGCTATTGCGGTCTGAAATAACATTACCGCCTCAACTGCGGAATGAACTCAGGACCACTCAGATGCGAAGCCAGCGCGCTAACCACTGCGATACGCGGCTCTCCGATTGGCATTGCGGTCTATAAAAATGGAAGAGGAAGCGTTTACACGATATTACATAATGGACAGGAAATCCATACCTGAATGTCCACTGTAAAGTTCTCGAACATCTACAGAGCTGTGGCAGAGACACTGCAAATAGCTGCAATAGCCATCGTGGAAAACAATAACCATGTCAAAGACAAGATAGTTTTCTTTATCATGCATAACGATCCTTAGAAATCATACAATCAAAGAATTGGACAGTCTGTCTAGGGCACTAATGAATGGCAGCAGAGTGAAAGCTAATTTGATTCCTCCATGATGTAGGATATATCGAAATCTGAAGGCAGATAGACTGGTCGAAGAAGGAGACTTGAAACACAAACTAAAGACAGGGCTAAATTTGAAGAAATACGAACAATGGTATAAATTATCTGACAAGACCATTGGTACAGAAGAACACATCGGAAACATACTGCTCTGTGCCAAGAAGAGATCACGTGATAATATTCCGACTGCGAGCGGGTTACTGCAAACTGAAAAATCATGTATTCAATATTTTGTTTAATTGGATTCACAAACATGTATATATGTGGCATGAACAATCAAACTGTGACACGTGTTCTGCAGGTCTGCTGGTGCCATGAGAGGAGCAGACTGGCTAGAATGCCCTTCTTCACTAAATTTGCGAGATAAACTACTGCTACATTGCGACGAGAGAAACCTGAAAATGATCGCCACTTTGATGAAGGAAATAGACGCGATTATATATCAGAGCGAACGACGATAACTGCAATAAAGAACAATTAGAAGAATGAAAAGGAGAAGAAAAAAAGGAAGAAACCAAGTTGTTAATTGTTTACTTCTAAATTTTAGTGAAAATGTAAGAAATGTTTACCAGTTTGTTGATTTTAGTTGATAAAATTCGTTACTTAATTAATAAGCTAAGGATTAATTTGAATTACGATGTGATATTTCATTAGATTTGTAATGTAACACTCAATGATGTTCTTAAATTAGTAAGTTTGTTACACAAAGTCAAGTTAATAATTAGTAAGTTTGTAACAGTAAGTGAAGTTCATATAATAGTACGTTTGTAACAGTAAATGACGTTAATAACTAGTAAGTTTGTAATAGTAAGTGAAGTTAATAACTAGTAAGTTTGTAACAGTAAGTGAAGTTAATAAATAGTAAGTTTGTAACAGTAAGTGAAGTTAATAAATAGTAAGTTTGTAACAGTAAGTGAAGTTAATAAATAGTAAGTTTATAACAGTAAGTGAAGTTAAGAAATAGTAAGTTTGTAACAGCAAGTGAAGTTAATAAATAGTAAGTTTGTAACAGTAGGTGAAGTTAATAAATAATAAGTTTGTAACAGTAAGTGAAGTTAATAAATGTGTTAGTTTGTAACACATAATAAACTTTCTACATTTGTAAGTTTGAAACACAAAGTGAAGTTAATAAATATGCCCATGCATGTGTACTGCCTTTATCACAGTATTCGTTTCTGTTTGTGTTGAACGTGCACAATGAGTAAGATAACTTTTTAGTGCGCACTGAAAAAGGCTTTAAGTGGCGGGTTGCAGTAACTTTCTTCACATCTCGTGCTAATAAAGATGAACCAGGGTCCTTGGGTGTGCTGCGCTTGGCTTCATCTGCTTGTCGCTCACGACTACGAGGATCGAATAGATCAGCCCATCTAGTTAACCAAACGTCCATGAAACAAATAGTCTTGCTTCTAGGGAGAACTGAGTGGAAGTGAGGTGGGGGGGGGGGGGGTCTTGGTCAGTATATTTTGCTTGACTCTGACCAACATTGTCCCGTCAGTATATTTTACTTGACCCTAACTAACATTGTCCCGTCAGTATATTTTGCTTGACCCTGACTATCATTGTCCCGGCAGTATATTTCGCCTGACCCGACTAACATTATGAGAAAAGTATGACTGACGTGCACATTGTGGCCTTGAATTAATTTGCTAAGAAAGTGGACAGAGAACAAAAGATGTATCATCATGATACTGAGAACGATCAACGACAGACACTCAGGCCAGAATACTGAGGTCCTTGCATTCCTAGGGCATTCGACATGGCATGTCTTCTTTTTAACCTGTGTAGCCTTCTATGTGTCAACTAGAGTATTCTAAAGATAACAGTGGTTGACCCTAAGTTTAGCCGTATGTCAGTAGCACTTATACTGAGATTGTACTTGTTAGAAGCTACATGTGTGTGGAAAAGATAAAGAGAAAGAGAGAGAGAGAGAGTGAGAGAGAGAGACGGGGGGGGTGGTGGGGGGAATTATACATATTGTAACGGAAGCTTCATCAAGAATCAACCAGACAACTCAACGACACTAATCCAAGTGTATACACTCTAGAAACACTGGTAACACACGTCACACAGCAACTGGCAGGATAAGACACTCCTGAGAAGCGACCCCGATACGTGCACGTGACCGCTTTGCCTCACTGCAAGAAATCGGTCAACTTAACACCTCAAAAAGTGTTATCATTGGCATATTATTTCGAACGTTCAACATGCAGCTAGGGAATATAACCACGCCCCACAAAGGACATATTATGAAAATATGTGTCCATGGACCCTCTTACATGTGTAAACGTATGGTAAACCACGAAACTTGTACAATCCTATGAGACACGGACATTGCTTATTTGAAAGACCTTTCTTTATACTGTCGTGAATATTAAACATACTCATTATATTTGCTCTAGCCCAGCCCGTTTACCACAAAAATGCACATACCGGCTACCACGAACTCACACAAGAGTTTAGACAGTAACATAATTTAACGTTTTTTTACTGGTTTAGAAGACAACGCAGAGTCTGTAAACAACAAGTTTCATTTACCTTTCCTTGCTCTAGAAGCTATGTGCATGCAATATTTTCTTAAATGTATTAATTGACCCTGCCTCCACTACTTCCTGTGGCAATGCATTCCAAGCATTCACTACTCTCAGACTTAAAAATATTTCATAATATATAATCTGGACCTTTCTTTGGTTGATTTGTAGCTTTGGCCTCTTATTCTTGTAGGTGTTTGTATTTTCTGAAAAAAATTTGTTATATTCTAACTAATCCGTTCCTCTGATTATCTTATAATATGTATTAAGTCACAGGGCAGCTGTCCTTGTAGACGCACAGGTCAATTAAGACTGAGACATAATAATTGCAAAGTTCTTAAACATTTCTCGTAAAATGAACGTATGCAGGCCACAGAAAACAAAAGCTGAAGACGTGACTTTGTTAGCAACATTTCATTTTCGATAATACTTTAAGCGAGTTGTTTTTAATAATAGTTGTCATTGTAACCACGGAGCAACGCCCACAACCTTGTTATACATATAAAACAAGCTGAATATAAACAACGTGGAACCTTTCAGTTCGCGAAATGATACAAAAACATCAGAGTAAGTGAACTGGGCCAAACGGGCGGATAGAGATTCGTATCTGCCGGAAGGCGCGTTTTGATGACCTTTTCATCTGGAAGTCTCCGTGCATGTTTATGGTCTCGTCAGAGCGACTCTAAGTACTAATGCCTGGACGATAAAGTGCCCTGATCAGGATATTCTAGATAGGTCCAGTCTCAGACTTGAAATGACCACTACAAGTGACCCGTGGTTCCTCCAGAATCCCTGCTGACCTTTAGAGAATTTCTGGAGAAATATGAGTCGGCACGCAGCTGGAACTAATGAAAGAAATATGTGTGTGCTTTTTCTTGTTGCTGGGCTGCTCCCTGTGTAATATACATATGGAAGACTTGAAGCGTCAGCACTTTATAGAATAAATTGCTCAGCAAGAAGAAACTTCAGGCTGGCAGTGTGATTAGTTTAATTCCTGATCTCGAAAAAAACTTCAATCAACACAGCCGGAAAGGGCATCCATTTTATTGTTCTGTAAACAAATCAAACATGCTAAATAATTCAGGCGCCTTCTCAGATCATGTGCAGACTATTACATCAACAACAACAAAACATACTGATACTGCCAAAATATATGGTTGAAAGGATCGTAATTTGCTAAAATTACTAAGTCTATGTTTCAAAAGATCGTAATTTGCTAAAATTACTAAGTCTATGGTTGAAAAGATCGTAATTTGCCAATGTGACCATGTCTGAGCGTAGAAGAAGCTTAATTCGCCAAAATGACTGTTTCTGATATTGAAAGAACTTTAATTCGTCATTATGAATATGTCTGTGGTTGAAAGGACCTTTATTGGCCATAATGAAAATGTCTGTAGTTGAAAGGACCTTAATTCGCCATAATGAATGTGTCTGTAGTTGAAAAGACCTTATTTCGCCATAATGAGGACCTTAAATCGCCAAAGTGAGTCACAAATATATACTTGACTTTTACAAAAAAGGCAGATCAGCAAAGAAGAGAACTGGTCCCTCCACCTAATAAAAAGCTCTGACCTACTGCAGTGAAGTCTCTAACACTAAATTCCCGACTGCAGTGTGCTACATTATCGCGTTTCAATGAATCTTAATGGAGTTGCTGATATGGATATCAATGTGAACGCTAATTCTTGTTGCAGGAAGTAGCGTGTTTTGTTATGTCAGCCCCTCACTACAAACAGAATTTAGACCCACCAATGCAACTGACCTTCTTCAGGAAGCCTGCGCCAAAATGATGTGCCTAATATTGTTATAATGGTTTGTGTAGCAATACATTTCACTCCATCACTTTGCTTCAAGTGCCAGAATTGGACATTAACAAATAAGGATAAAAGTTACATCGTAACAACAGAGATGAAATGTCGCATAGAATGCTTAGAATGACAAGAATGGACAGAATCAGAAACGAAGATTTTTGGAGACGTGTAGGTACAACACCAGTGCTAGATGACCATATCAAGAGACAGCAAACCAAATGGTTCGGCCCGTGACACGCCAAACATCAGATAGTATCCCTAAGTAAGTTTTGCTATACAGATACAATGGATATAAAGCCAAGGACCGACCACGTTAAAGATGGATAGCAGAAATAACAAGCAGTAAAGCTCCCCACGAAGAACATACAAGGGCCCGATCAAGAAACCTCATCATAACCTGACGCTGAAAAGCACAAGCAGGAAAAAACTCTAAAAGAAGAAAGAGGTTGGCAGTCTCATGCACATCTCTCTTTAGTCAACTTTTCAGTGGCCTATTCCTTCCTTTCCAGTAAAGGGCCCCGGGGAGTACTCGTTGAATGAACTGACATCTGCCATATAGGTATGGCAAACTTGAAGACTAAGCACTTTTTCTGCTCGATATCTCACGATGAAGGGACACAATCCAAGAAACACTTGACGTGTATCTGAAGATCGCTTCCCCCAGAGCTAGATAACATCCGGTGGATCTTGACAAATCTCATAACTCGACATTGAGCATACCAAGATAATACAAGACCTAACCCATGTATCCTGGAGCTGTGGCTGGTAAATATGGAGTAAAGAATAGAACCACCGCATTTCTACACATGTTGTGAACGGCCTCTTAAGAGAGTTGTTGTGTCAAGTGCTAACAACCTCGCCAGGTAAAATTCATTGCTGGGGAAAAATCAAGGTAAAAGTACACTTGTGGCTTTGGCGCAGGTGTTTTGTAAGGAGCCATCTACAATGGTAGCCATATGAGCAGTAAGTAATGATTTGGAGAAGGTGAAGATAATTATATATAAAGTGATGTTGTAGAAATGGCAAGTATAAGTATGTCAGCACGAGTATAAACTGTCAACACGAGTATAGACTGCCAACAACATGAGTAGATATTGTCAACATCACGAGTATAAACTGTCAACACGAGTATAGACTGCCAACAACATGAGTAGATATTGTCAACATCACGAGTATAAACTGTCAACACGAGTATAGACTGCCAACAACATGAGTAGATATTGTCAACATCACGAGTATAAACTGTCAACACGAGTATAGACTGCCAACAACATGAGTAGATATTGTCAACATCACGAGTATAAACTGTCAACACGAGTATAGACTGCCAACAACATGAGTAGATATTGTCAACATCACGAGTATAAACTGTCAACACGAGTATAGACTGCCAACAACATGAGTAGATATTGTCAACATCACGAGTATAAACTGTCAACACGAGTATAGACTGCCAACAACATGAGTAGATATTGTCAACATCACGAGTATAAACTGTCAACACGAGTATATACTGTCAACAACAAGAGTATAGATTGTCAATACGAGTATATACTTTCAAAGTGAGTATAGATTGTCAACACAAGTATAAGCTGTCCCCAGTAATATAGAATGTCAACTCGAATAAAAGCTGTCCCCAGTAATATAGACTGTCAACTCGTATATAAGCTGTCCCTAGTAATATAGACTGTCAACACGAGTATGCGTTGTCCACAGAGATATAGACTGTCAACTCGAAAATACTTGAGTGAACCTTTGTATTAAGAAGTCAACAAGCGTCTCAAAGTATTAAAGGGATATAGCTCGTGCTTCTCCCGGCAAAGGTATCAGGTTTAATTCCTTTATTGATATGCTCCAGTTGACCCAGAGGTAGATGGGTACTTGGTTCAATGTTAGGGATTGACCACCATAGCTGATACATTCTTAGATCTAGTTCAACGATGCTTCTAGCACTTAATCACGTATAACAGGATTTGTTATGATACAAGCTTCAGTCAAGATAATCGAACTGCGTTCCCATATCAATGCTTTACTCCACAACGCGAACAATATACGGTAGATCAACTTCTAGTTCTGATGTTTGTTAGTCCTTACTTCTCCTTTCTCCTTATTTGTGGATTGGTTTTTTGAATAATGGTGGATGGTGCATTGGTGGATGGTGCATTCGTGGATGGTGCATTGCTGGATGTTGTCTTTGTGGATGTTACCATGGTGAATTTCGTGTTGCCCACTGTTGACTTTGGTGGACGTTGCTTAAGAAGGATATAATTTTTGTGAATTTTGCTTTGGTGAATGATACTTTGACGGATATTGCATCAGTGGATGTTGTTTTAGTCGATGTTGCTTTAGTCGATGTGTATTTGATGGATGCTGCTTTAGTCGATGTACCATTGATAGATGTTGCTTTAGTTGATGTAGCTTTAGTTGATGTACCCTTGATGGATGTTGCTTTAGTTGATGTAGCTTTAGTTGATGTACTCTTGATGGATGTTGCTTTAGTTGATGTAGCTTTAGTTGATGTACCCTTGATGGATTTTGCTTTAGTTGAGGTAGCTTTAGTTGATGTACCCTTGACGGGTGTTGCTTTAGTTGATGTAGCTTTAGTCGATGTACCCTTGATAGATATTGCTTTAGTTGATGTACCCTTGATGGATGTTGCTTTAGTTCATGTACCCTTGATGGATGTTGCTTTAGTCGATGTACCATTGATGGATGTTGCTTTAGTCGATGTACCCTTGATGGATGTTGCTTCAGTCGATGTACCCTTAATGGATGTTGCTTTAGTCGATGTACCCTTGATGGATGCTGCTTTAGTCGATGTACTCTTGATGAATGTTGCTTTAGTTGATGTACCCTTGATGGATGTTGCTTTAGTCGATGTACCCTTTATGGATGTTGCTTTAGTTGATGTACCTTTGATGGATGTTACGTTGAGGGATGTGTTATTGACTATTGACTTGGTGAATGTAGGTTTAGGCAGATATGAATTTTGTTTTCGTTGTTTTCGATGAATGTTGCATTAGTAGATGTTGCTTTAGTAGACATACCCTTGGTGAATGTTGCTTTGGTGGATGTTGTTTTCATAGATATTGCCTTGGTGCAGTAACTATTTTGCTAGTTCTCTTTGTTGTCTTTAGATAGTGGTCGCTAATGATTTCGAGTCCTCTAAAACATTCTTCCCTTACGTGAATGAAAAATCTACTTACTTTGACACAATCAACCATGTAGCTCTTTCGTTAATGGCTCACATACTGTGTAATCACGAATGTTATGGAAAGTTATGTTTGCACCAGATAGGACCTGCCAGTGCCGAATCTTAGGAATTACCCTTTTGAACATTCAAGACATCTTCACCGTAGATATAAACCCACCACTACATCTAGAAATGGCATTTCTAAATATGGCGTTAAAATCTGCAATAATTTCATCGGGACAGAGGTCAGGGGTCATTTTGAAAAACCTCACGACATTCTTCTTTTGTATCAGTTCTTGAATTTTCATTTGGACCGTGAAGAATGTTTTTTCCCTTCCTGTTCTGAAATAAATTCCCATCCTTTGATGTTTCCGGTTTGAATCTTTCAACAATAAAACCTACACCGATTCTACACCGCTCCTACATCGCTCCTACATCGCTCCTACACCGCTCCTAAACCGCTCCTACACCGTTCCTACACCTCTCGTACACCGCTCGTACACCGCTCCTACACCGCTCCTACACCTCTCGTACACCGCTCCTACATCGCTCCTACACCTCTTAGCTTTCTCCATCTTGGGAATTTCATTGCTGATGAGCCCGTTTCCATCATCTACCACCCGCTGTATTTTGTCTTTATTTCTGTAAGTGTCGAGACATTCAATTTGGCTCTGTTCATTTCTTCCATCATCTCGTCCTTCTATCTCATAATGCTTCTGATGCTCTATGTTCCATAAACCAACGTGCGTGCCAGTTCGTTGTCTTAAGATGAGTCCGCGTGGTTTCTCATTCTTGTTTCTTGTAATGGCTATTGTACGCTATGAAAGTATTTGCCTCATGTGACTTAAGAGGATAGAGGGAATGATGTCCTTGCAGATCGGCCTGTTCTGGTACGTTGCTACGTATTCGGTATTCTCTGCTAACATCAAAACGAAGAGCAAGCTCACTGACCCGTCGTACTGCTGAATCGCTTGGTCGGAGCAAATGGTTCTTCCCCAGGGACAGATATAAAATATTAGGTTCTGTTTCAGCTTATTACTGAGTTACCTTTTTGCTTTCGTCGTTCTTCGTGTCAGTAGTTTGAAGATGTGACATGGTTTCCGGAATTCCAAGATGAACTGAATTAAAGGCAGATAACGTGTTTTTAAGGTCATTTTTTTTCTGACGCACAAAATAAAACCGATAAAAAAACAAAAAAACATCTCCGGCCGTCATGCTGTCAGTCCCCGCGTGGCGTGACGTCTGCCACGACAGACGGGGGAATCCAAGGTTGTTGTCACGCGTGATCACGTTTCCGTAAACATTCTCCGTAACGCATATTCCCTTTACCAGACTTTCTACCTCTGAGCCGTTAACTCATCGTCATCAGCAACATCATTACCCTCAACGGTTCGTCCTCGGGAACATCCTATTCTCACATGAACCAACCAGCGATGAGGTTTCCACGCTGTGTAACGCATGAATTACCTATTCCAGTTTTGGATCAAGTCTGCATCTCGGAGTCCCACGCTTCTCCGTGGAAACAAAGATGAAAAACCAATCAAGTCAGACAAGTTAATCCCTTCGTAGATAAAATGCACTTTCAAGACCTAAAATGAGATTGGAAATGCTTTCAATAGGTTAAATATTTGTGTGTGTATTTTATAACGACAATGTTTATAGCATACAAATGTACTTTAGTACACTTGCACTGGAGTATGTATAAATATGTGTATTTAATAAACTAGTACTTATCTCATGGGTAAACTTATAAGTTAATGTAGCATCATGGTAAATATTGCTGTCAGAAATGAAATCGTAGAGACAACAGCCTGTCAGTGAGGTAAGATGCTCAGTTCTTATCCTAGTTGTCTTGCATTTCCTAATAGTAAGCCAGGTACCAATTTACAGCTACTTCGACTGGAGCGTGCCGGTAACAAAAATTGAATTAAGCACTTTTACCGGAATAATACAATAATACATCATAACGCCAACAGGACTGTGATGAGGAATAGCGGGCTCGCGTCTAAGCGGACAAATTGCACTGTCTAACCTTAAAGAACGAATCGAAAATATGATGGATACATCCAATATGCTTGTGGCAGGTGTGGTACTTATGATTTCAGTATACCACTCTCGAGCATGCCTATCATTTCTGCTTCTGGCCTCCTTCTGTGCCATGGAACCTTCCAGCGTGTTCTCTCTTCAGTAGTATGTCTAGTTTTACATTTACGCAATACAAATCACTCGAAATGCATAATGAGATAAATACATGTTCCCTTGATTCCTGCATGCAACATGTTCAAAACAAATATCTTCATGTTTGCAAGCTCTAGAGAACAGCCACGTATTCAATCTTTTCTTGTCGGTATCTGGTAACATAAAGGACGTCTTCTTACAAATCTAGTTGGGTATTTGCACAGGACATAGCGTGGAACATGAAAGTATTGGCAAGCATTCCAACCCTCAGATTTGGTTTCTCCGACTCTGAAACCCGGAGTGTGTGTCTGGGTGTGTGTGTATGTGTGTGTGCGTGTATATATGTATGTGTGTGTGTGTGTGTATGTGTGTGTGTCTGTTCGTGTGTGTCTGGCTGTGTGTGTCTGTGTGTGTGTGTGTGTGTGTGTGTCTGTGTGTGTATGTGTGTATGTGTGTATGTGTGTGTGTGTGTTTTAATGCCCATACTGGAATGGCCGATACTTAACTGACGACGTTTTCATCGACATATTGTGTCTTCTACCTGCCGCTAGTTTAATTTTTGTATAATAAAGCTGCTAATTTTAACTGATAAGATCCATTTAAGATGATCATATTTTCAACTCGCTAGATCTCGGTTTGTTGGAATAACTAGTAATATGAACCTAAGGGAGAGAATTAGACGACAACGTGAGAGAAGTCTGGCCAAAAGAGCATGGTTCTCTTTCCTGGTGCCGGTGCCAATCTAGTGGAACAAAACGCAGACTAGACTGTTTATGTTTTCGCAGATTTCACCCAGGGGGTCGGGACCAGTGCGGTACATTTCTTCCGGATAGCCAACCCGGTATAAGCGGACGCAGCAGGGGAGCCGACTCAATAATTGCCAGTGCTGAATAATCACGTCAGAGTGTTTTCCCTTGCGCAGGTGTGGCCTTTTATTAGTCTCTTTTCGCGGTCTCTCACCACGATGTTTCCCAGCTATGAACCTCTTCTCCACTTCACTGAACAAACTCCTGGAGCGAGACCAAGACTGAGCAAACGTTACTGAAGTCTATAACGTGCCGTAGAAAAGTAATTTAACATAAAAGCCTCGCACGGCTAACCCATCCCTAACTTGAGAGTTAGTAGTGTTTTCTTTCACGATACCTGGCAGCGGGTATCTGTATTAAAGAGTTCTTGAACATTCTCTCTCGGTCATTTAAAATCTCTTAAGTTCTCTCTAATCGACAATACCACTAGTGGTTTCCCACAAAAATACACCACAGATAAGCTCATCAGGCAGCCGAAGCTTTCATGGTTCGACTTCTGACACGAACATTATAGAAGTTGTATTAGTGGTACTCTGCTGAAGACTTTCTTTTCTCTCTTCTCAGCGGTTGTTGCTATTGTCTGCAAGTGTTCTCGGAAACTTTTTTTTATCGTTCTGAGAATGTTGTTTGGATTTGTTGCCATTGAATCATATGTTCATAGCAATACATATATAATATTAAGTAAATTGTTCCAAATATACCACTGCCGTCAAGGATAAAGTGAAAGCGACTTCATTGTAGACGACGGCAGTTTTTTTACTCGCCACTTTGTCGCCCATACATGGAAGTCAGATTATCATTTAAAACAATGAACCCATTCCTTTAGCTAGGTTCCTATCCGAAAAGTCACTCACATATGCACAATTATGTAATTTGCTGCTGAACTACTATGTCTACGTCGATTGTTCCAACTTCTGAGGCCCACCATGAGAGAGAGAGAGAGAGAGAGAGAGAGAGAGAGAGAGAGAGAGAAGGAGAGAAAGAGTGTGAAAGAAAGAGAGATTTATAAAAATTGCACATTTACATTTAAAATAACGTCTTTACGTTTATTATAATATCTCTGGGTGATCTCTCTTCTTTCCACACACTCTGGATTCCTTTTACTTTGTCCAACAATAACCCACTTTTGCACAACTTGCACACGCGCCTTAAGGGTGAAGCCCTGCCATTGCACTTTGTTTGGGCTGGGTTTTGATAGCGTACAAATCTAGCATAGGTACATACAGATGTACACATCTATCCCAGCAATGGTTTATGCTTCTTATAATCGCCCAATTGATTACGGTCTGCAGTGGAATAGGCGCGCCTCCGCCAATAGAAACTACTGAGGCAAACACGTAAAATTTTAAATAATAAATATAATAAAAACGTTTTTGAAATGTTAGGTATATATATCCATAATACAGTTTTATAGAGGTCAGGAATATAAATTTATAATAACTTTTAACAACGCTAAGTAAATACATTATAATATAGCTTTAAAGCGGTTGGATACATACATTTAAAATGATATTTTTGTAGAGGCTATGTATATAATTGTATAATAACGTTTTATAGAGGTTAGGCATTTACATTTATATTAGAGTTTCAATAACTTTTTTTTCAAATTCTGATGAAAACAAAATAGTTTAAACGTTTTATTTGAATTCAGTCAAGTTTGTTATCATCGTAACCGTCGAACAACCACGGAAGTCTGGGGTGTGAGCAATGCCACGCCAGTCAGTGTGAACTGAAAATCAATCAACATTACCCTCCATACGCAATCCGCTGTTAGCCAAGACAAAACATCTGATCACAATGTAGGTTTAACACGTAATCTCCCTTTCACGCTTGACAGAGCAAGTTGCAAAAAAGATGAAAAGATTCCAGCGAATTATGCGTGCGTGTGTGTCCGTATGTGTGTGTGTATGTCTGTGGGGTTCGATTGAGTGTATGTGTGCAGTGTTCTGGTAGCCTTCAATTTGTGAATTTATTCCGGTTGTAACTCATAATGGCGCCAATCACAACAACTGTGTTCTTCATTGAAACTGAGCATTAGGCAGATACATCGGAATAAATGAATGTTAGTTGCCCATCGCAAGCGAAGGTACGACATCATCAGATGGTTTTTGTCATGATGATGTAGCTTGTGCTGTATTTGGATAATAGTGAGGAGCGAGCTGCGCTGGTCATCAACCTTACTCTCTGGTCCCTGACTACCTTGGGCCAGGGACAAGACATAAGTCAAGACGACTGGGAGTAATTCAGAATGCAGACACTCTGGTCGCACCTCTTTCTTCACGCAGAAGTCATTGATTGCTTATCGGCTGACGTCTGGACTTCGTTTAATTGTTTGTGTGTTACAACTGATAATATCAACCAACACCTAGGACTGCTCCTAACAATACATAGCAAACACGCATTAAGTGCTCAGTCGTATGTCAGGTATCAACTGATATCAGCTGCTCCAGGACATTTGCCAAAGAAATAAATATATCATATTTCTAGAAAGTACCTTCTCACATTTATCGCACACAAACAAGAAACAATGCACATTTGTTTATTGAGCCTCTTTTCGTCTGTACGCATTTTCCTTATCTCCTAGTTGTGTTTTCTTTCTTTCTTCGACTGCATATTAACCTGTACGCACCGCTCAAATCACCAAAATACACAGAAACGCTCAGGACACAAAAGTCGGTGAAGTGTGAAGGCAGAACCGTCGGCAGGGAAACGCTTTGGGAGAAAGTGCAGATACCTATCTAAACATGACTCATCTCAAGTTCCCGCCATTATTCTCAAGGATAAGAAGATTGTGAGACAAACAAATGTTATCTGGAATAAACTGGGGCGGGACTAATCAGTGACGTTTGCTCCGCCCTTTGATATCACTGTAAACCAATCAGCGATAAGAATTGAGGACGCTTCCAGACACCGTGGGAAAATTGCATTGGGTGAGCAAATGAGGATTCCGAGAGTAAGAATTGACAGAGCGTGTAAAGGAGATATAAAAAAAAAATCGTTCGCGCGGATTCCGTAACGAAATAATCTTCTGACAAGAGTAAACACTTGCAATAATGTGGCCACAGGAATGGTAGCCATCGTTTAGGTCGGGGTGCTGGCCAACACGTAGTACGTGGCGCAGTTGGCGTTCACGGAGATGAAACATCCATAATTTGATGTCATGTGAAGATACTGGTTCATCGTGATGGTGCGCTTGTTGTTGTGGACGATCTGTATGTTTGTGCCTAGAATGTTATGTTTGTTGAGAGTTGGGTTGTTAATATGACACTGAATGAATGTAGCATGACGCAATACATCTCACATAATTTGACTTTCTCTCCTTATTTCACTCGTCTCATTACACTCTTCTCTCTTCATTACACTCTTCTCTCCTCATTTTACTCTTCTCTCCTCATTTCATTCCTCTGTTCTCATTTCACTCTTCGCTCCTCATTTAACTTCGCTCCTCATTTCACTCTTCGCTCCTCATTTAACTTCGCTCCTCATTTCACTCTTCTCTCCTCATTTCGCTCTCCTCATTTCGCTCTCCTCATTTCACCCTTCTCTCCTCATTTCGCTCATCTCATTTCACCCTTTTCTCCTCATTTCACCCTTTTCTCCTCATTTCACCCTTCTCTCCACATTTCACTCTTCTCACCTCATTTCACTCTTCTCTCCTCATTTCACTCTCCTCATTTCACTCTTCTCTCATTTCACTTTTCTCTCCTCATTTCACCCTTCTCTCCACATTTCACTCTTCTCACCTCATTTCACTCTTCTCTCCTCATTTCACTCTCCTCATTTCACTCTTCTCTCATTTCACTCTTCTCTCATTTCACTCTTCTCTCCTCATTTCACTCTCCTTTCACTCTTCTCTCCACATTTCACTCTTCTCTCCTCATTTCACTCTTCTCTCTTCATTTCACTCTCCTCATTTCACTCTTCTCTCCTCATTTCACTCTTCTCTCCTCATTTCACTCTTCTCTCCTCATTTCACTCTTCTCTCCTCATTTCACTCTTCTCTCCTCATTTCACTCTTCTCACCTCAATTCACTCTTCTCTCCTCATTTCACTCTTCTCTCCTCATTTCACTCTTCTCTCCTCATTTCACTCTTCTCTCCTCATTTCACTCTTCTCTCCTCATTTCACTCTTCTCTCCTCATTTCACTCTTCTCACCTCATTTCACTCTTCTCTCCTCATTTCACTCTTCTCACCTCAATTCACTCTTCTCTCCTCATTTCACTCTTCTCTCCTCATTTCACTCTTCTCTCCTCATTTCACTCTTCTCACCTCATTTGACTCTTCTGTTCTCCGGCAGAGACACGAAGAATCACATTGCCAAAATGAGAAAAAGTATCGAAAAGTACAGAGAGAACAATATCATTTGGACCCTTACATCATAGATTCCATCAACGCTTTTGACTGTCTGCATCATGAAATTATATGGACCATCATGAAGGACACGGGGTTCCCATTGCACCTGATTTATCTCATCAAAACATTGTCTCAGGATCAGCAAGCAACGGTCATAATAGCTGGTAAACGTCGGACTGGTTTTATGGGCCAAAGCCAGTAAGACAATGATGCGTACTCTCGCCTTACTTAACTTAGCTTAATTTAACTTAACGTCTTTATACTAGTTTAGAAGACTCTTCCGAGTCTGTATACAACCAGTTTCATTTAGACTACCTTGCTCTAAAAGCTATGCGCATCCAGTGTATTCTTAAATTCATTAATTGTACTACCTTATGTGGCAATGTATTCTAAGCCTTCACTCTATGACTAAAAAAATAGTTCCTAATATCTAATCTGGACCTTTCTTTTGTTAATTTGTAGCTACGTCTTCTTGTTCTTGTAGTTGTTTGTTTTTTGTTTAAACTTGTTATAGTCTAATTTATCCGTTCCTCTGATCATCTTATAAACCTGAATTAAGTCACCTCAAATTCTTCTCTTTTCTAGACACTGTCCAGCATGTATACTCAAAACGTATTGAGAAACATCAAAAATGACAAAGAGTATGAACAGTTCAACCCGTTTACAACTGACGGGAATGACATACCAGAACTAAGATATGCAGATGATTATAGTTGTCCTTTTGATGTTTCTTCGAGTATTGAGAGGTTGAAACATGTGATTTTGTTGGTCAAACAACGCAGCGAAGAGCAAATTCTACCCCTAAACATCAGCAAAATCAAGATAATGGGCACCAACAATGCAGAAACCAGACCTAAAGTTATCCTACAGAAAGAAGAAGTATATAATCTGACAAATTTTGAATAGGTCAGCTCGATTATAAGTGGAGAGTGTCAAAGAAAAGTCAGAAAAAGAATGGACTGGACAGTTTTTAAAAAAGAGAGATAAACGTAAGACATAACACTTAACAACATTTTTCAAAAACAAATCATTAGGACTTGCATCATCCCAGAAGTATCGTACAAACGTTAAATATAGACAATTATACAAACACTAAGTAAGAAAATTGAATCCTTCCAGGGCATGGTAAAGATCGTTCACCTTTAACTAGGGCATGGTAAAGATTGTTGATGTTTAACTAGGACATAGATAAAGATTGTTCACCTTTAACTAGAGCATGGTAAAGATTGTTCACCTTTAACTAGGGCATGGTAAAGATTGTTGATGTTTAAATAGAACATAGGTAAAGATTGTTCACGTTTAATTAGAACATAGTAAAGACTCTTCATGTTAGCGAGGACATGGTAAAGAGTGTTCATGTTTTTCGAGGACATGGTAAAGATTGTTCATGTTAGCGAGGACATGGTAAAGATTGTTCATGTTTAGCGAGGACATGGTAAAGATTGTTCATGTTAGCGAGGACATGGTAAAGATTGTTCATGTTAGCGAGGCCATGGTAAAGATTGTTCATGTTTAGCGAGGACATGATAAAGATTGTTCATGTTAACGAGGACAGAGTAAAGACTGTTCATGTCTAACAAATATGTAACTGTAACTGTTAACGATTACGTGGATGTGGACAAAAGTAAATGGAAAAAAAGTGTCAGTGATAAATAAGGAGATGGAAAAATCGGTATGTTTAACAGCGAAGAGGAAAGCAATCGTTCATGTTGGACGTGGATATGGAACAGAAATCGTTCATGTTGGATGTGGATATGGAACAGAAATCGTTCATGTTGGACGTGGATATGGAACAGAAATCGTTCATGTTGGACGTGGATATGGAACAGAAATCGTTCATGTTGGACGTGGATATGGAACAGAAATCGTTCATGTTGGACGTGGATATGGAACAGAAATCGTTCATGTTGGACGTGGATAGGGAATAGAAATCGTTCATGTTGGACGTGGATATGGAACAGAAATCGTTCATGTTGGACGAGGATATGGAACAGAAATCGTTCATGTTGGACGTGGATATGGAACAGAAATCGTTCATGTTGGACGTGGATATGGAACAGAAATCGTTCATGTTGGACGTGAATATGGAACAGAAATCGTTTATGTTGGACGTGGATATGGAACAGAAATCGTTCATGTTGGACGTGGATATGGAACAGAAATCGTTCATGTTGGACGTGGATATGGAACAGAAATCGTTCATGTTGGACGTGGATATGGATCAGAAATCGTTTATGTTGGACGTGGATATGGAACAGAAATCGTTCATGTTGGACGTGGATATGGAACAGAAATCGTGCATGTTGGACGTGGATATGGAACAGAAATCGTTCATGTTGGACGTGGATATGGAACAGAAATCGTTCATGTTGGACGTGGATATGGAACAGAAATCGTTCATGTTGGACGTGGATATGGAACAGAAATCGTTCATGTTGGACGTGGGTATGGAACAGAAATCGTTCATGTTGGACGTGGATATGGAACAGAAATCGTTCATGTTGGACGTGGATATGGAACAGAAATCGTTCATGTTGGACGTGGATATGGAACAGAAATCGTTCATGTTGGACGTGGATATGGAACAGAAATCGTTTATGTTGGACGTGGATATGGAACAGAAATCGTTCATGTTGGACGTGGATATGGAACAGAAATCGTGCATGTTGGACGTGGATATGGAATTGAAATCGTTCATGTTGGATGTGGATATGGAACAGAAATCGTTCATGTTGGACGTGGATATGGAACAGAAATCGTTCATGTTGGACGTGGATATGGAACAGAAATCGTTCATGTTGGACGTGGATATGGAACAGAAATCGTTCATGTTGGATGTGGATATGGAACAGAAATCGTTCATGTTGGACGTGGATATGGAACAGAAATCGTTCATGTTGGACGTGGATATGGAACAGAAATCGTTTATGTTGGACGTGGATATGGAACAGAAATCGTTCATGTTGGACGTGGATATGGAACAGAAATCGTGCATGTTGGACGTGAATATGGAACAGAAATCGTTCATGTTGGATGTGGATATGGAACAGAAATCGTTCATGTTGGACGTGGATATGGAACAGAAATCGTTCATGTTGGATGTGGATATGGAACAGAAATCGTTCATGTTGGACGTGGATATGGAACAGAAATCGTTCATGTTGGATGTGGATATGGAACAGAAATCGTTCATGTTGGACGTGGATATGGAACAGAAATAGTTCATGTTGGACGTGGATATGGAACAGAAATCGTTCATGTTGGAGTTAGATATGGAACAGAAATCGTTCATGTTGGATGTGGATATGGAACAGAAATCGTTCATGTTGGATGTGGATATGGAACAGAAATCGTTCATGTTGGATGTGGATATGGAACAGAAATCGTTGATGTTGGATGTGGATATGGAACAGAAATCGTTCATGTTGGACGTGGATATGGAACAGAAATCGTTCATGTTGGACGTGGATATGGAACAGAAATCGTTCATGTTGGATGTGGATATGGAACAGAAATCGTTCATGTTGGATGTGGATATGGAACAGAAATCGTTCATGTTGGATGTGGATATGGAACAGAAATCGTTGATGTTGGATGTGGATATGGAACAGAAATCGTTCATGTTGGACGTGGATATGGAACAGAAATCGTTCATGTTGGACGTGGATATGGAACAGAAATCGTTCATGTTGGATGTGGATATGGAACAGAAATCGTTCATGTTGGACGTGGATATGGAACAGAAATCGTTCATGTTGGACGTGGATATGGAACAGAAATCGTTCATGTTGGACCTGGATATGGAACAGAAACCGCTCATTTGGATGTGGATATTAATACATTTGATGTTTGTAGCTTAAACGGAAACAAATTGTAATGTTTAAAACAGACAGCGGGATGATTTATATTCCTGACAAGACGGAGTCACCCAAGACGGAGATGACCAGACTATGGGTATACGTATGCATACTTCTTAGAGTGTTTTCATCTTACCGTTGACCTTCGATAGAGTGTCTGCTTAGCAGATTGGTGACCTTCTCAATTGAAAGTCACCCAAGCCAAAGGCGCCCAGAATAGGAACTGATGAGGAGGAGAGGCTCTTTCGGTGTAGCTACAGAACCCACTGGGGAGTGATCTTCACTCTTGGCTGCACTGATCCTTCCACTTCTCATGAGTCAAATACATCCTTGTCTCGTTATATACTGTCTGTTCTTTAGCATTTATCCCCATAGATGACGAAGCGATGCAGACCAGTAAACATTGGACATGTGTCTCTTTTTGACGATCTCCCATCCGGCGGGGTATGCCAGTTATCCAGTCACTTTAGAAGGCCTGGTAAAGCTGAGGAGTGATGAGACAGCCGACTCAGATTAACATGCTACGTCCCAGGCAGAATATGATGATCCTGGGACACAGACACACTGGGCTTTCTCCTTCTGGTAACCTCGAAAGATGGTTTTATCTCACTCTCCCCCCCCCCCCCCTTCCACACCTCCCCATCCCTCCACTCCCTTTTCCACCCTCCCACCACCACCAATCAAAATTATGATGCCTCTAGCACAACATACAAAATACAAGACCCACTCCAGCGTATGCTTTTGAAGGTGTGACTTTGTCCGAAAAGTATCGGACATCTAAATGGATTATATCACTATCATCATCATCATGATTAGCGAAATCATCAACACTGACTGGACTCTACTTAATGGACTTTGAGAATCTAAAAGAACAGTCAGTGATACAGTTCTGGTTTCGAAGACTGGAAACGGAAAACAGGATTAATGATATGCTTTATTTCAGGGGAAGTAGAAAGTACTTGTTTTGTTTTTTTTTAAAGGACAAAAGTGATACCTGGTGTGTGTGGTTCTGTGTGTGGGGGGGGGGGGTGTCTCTGCGTGTGTGTGTGTTGTTCTATGCGTGTGTTGTTCTGTGCGCGTGTGTGTATGTATGTGTGGATGCGCGCGTGTGGGCTCGTACGGTAAATTATGGATGAATGTCTTACCTTATTTCCACATCGACTTTAGCATTTTTACAGGAAAGAAAAGGTTGATAGAACCGTCTGCGTGTATCAGGTAACGGGCAGCTTATCAGTATTCTGTCAGCTCTGCCAGGTTTGTGCCTCACCTCCCAAACAAACATCTTGCACAACGCTTTAACGGCTTGAACAAGCGCCAGACGCGATCTATGAAAGAAAACCGATAACTACTTTAATGATGGTCCAACGTAATGATAACACCGCCAGCTTTCGTGTTATCTATTGAGATAACAAAACGGTTTACAGTAATGGTGACCCCCGCCGTTGTGCGTGCTATGTGAGTATATAAAAATGTATGAAGTGTGAGATCAGGCTCTGTGGATGAACTTTTAACTTTGTCGAAGACGCTTTGCTTCCATTTCTCAAATTCGTTATCTTCCCTCTGGGGTGTTTAATTCATAGAACATATTGACTTACTTCTACAACTTCAATTTAACAGAAATGTAGAAGGAAATATAACTCCATCAAAGGTTTCAGAACAGCTGTCGGTGTACACGGGCGCTTTAACACAAGTAACGGAGTTTTCAGTTTCCGAAATGTGACTTAGTTCTGTTTTTTTTAAGTTTTTTTTAAGTTTCTTTAGCCTCTCAAATTTGTTTTCTTCATATTTTGTTATAGTGTGCCACGGAACATAAGCGTTTCGCAGTTTGTTTTTGTTCATCTGACCTTAATGTATGTTCCACTGCGGCTTGCTTCTACATTAATGATTTTTGTTTGACTTTGACAAATCCTCACCGCACAAGCGTTTTGTTTTGTTGCTTATACTGTCAATTCTGATTCTGTGGAAACCAGTAAACAAATGGAGAATATTTGTAATATTCATAATTCAAGACATTAACAAAAACATTGTAATTGCAATAATTTGACGCCATTTCATAAATAAATCATTTAAATACTCTTTTACACTAATTAAACAAATGTATACACAGTATAAGTATGGAAGAATGTCCAGACAGGTTCCACATCGTACATAATACATTGGCTTGCATTGGCTGCTGATCCCACACAATGCTGCTGCCAGCCACATTCAATATTGAAGCCACATAGAAAGTTGTCGCGGGTCACATTCAATATTGAAGCCACATAGAAAGTTGACGCGGGTCACATTCAATATTGAAGCCACATAGAAAGTTGACGCGGGTCACATTCAATATTGATTAAAGTTACATAAAAAGTTTATGTGGGCCACATTAAATTTTCTTTTATGGTCACATAAAACATTGATGTGGGCCACATTCATTACTGATTAAAGCCATATAAAACTATGCTGCTGACAACCAAATGTAAGATTGATTACCCATAACCATACAAAACGTTTCTGCACATCCAATGTTGTCCATATATAAATTAGCCCATTGCAGTCATTGAATTGAAATATTGTAAAAGACATCAATTGAATCCTCGGATTCCATATTCCATCAGCTGACTATTGCTGAAAACAGTGCTCTTTAACGTGGTAAATCGGAAAGAAGATACACAATCCGCATTTATAAAATATTTCATTTCCAATACATGATTTCCTTACATCTTCTTGATCTTGATTTCTTCCAAATGTATTTCCTTAATGCATGTCCATCCTGCCGTTAACCTTTGATAAGGTGTCTTCCTAGCATATTGGTTAGCTTCTCTATGGAAAGTTATTAGGCTCATCACCCAATACGTTTTAGCTCACTCTGCTGTAAATTGGTGTATGTCTCACTGTAAAGAAAAGAAAAGATGCCAAAAAAAGTAATTGCTCACTCGAGAAAATAACAGCAAAGTCTTAAATTTAGTACACTGACCCTTTAAACACTTAATCCCCTTCAGCAGTGTATGTTATCAAAACATGCTTGTCTTTAACTTCTTATGTTCATGATCCACTCGCCATAGTGGCGAGTAACACAAGCCGACCTATGATCCACTAGTCAAAGTGGCGAGTAACACAAGCCGACCTATGATCCACTAGTCAAAGTGGCGAATAACACAAGCCGACCCATGATCCACTAGTCTAAGTGGCGAGTAACACAAGCCAACCCATGATCCACTAGTCTAAGTGGCGAGTAACACAAGCCGAACCATGATCCACAAGTCTTAGTGGCGAGTAACACAAGCCGACCCATGATCCACAAGTCTTAGTGGCGAGTAACACAAGCCGACCCATGATCCACACGCCATTGCGGCAAGTAACAAACCGAAGCAGGCGTCAACATTTCAAATATGAGAACAGATCGAATGCCAAAGTAGGATGCTGCAGACGAGCAGCCGGGCGTAAAATCTACATACCAGCAGACGAAAAAAATTAGCAAATCAATCAGAAAGCTACCAACATTAACACGAGACGATTATCATCTGGTGTGTTGCGCCTGAAAGGCACCAACATTAACACGAGACGATTATCATCTGGTGTGTTGCGCCTGAAAGCCACCAACATTAACACGAGACAATTATCATCTGGTGTGTTGCGCCTGAGAAAAGGACACAACCGTCTCTGCCGCCACATGTACACAGCATTGCAGATTGGTAACTCAGTCGTACGAGACTATAGAACTGTCCCGAATATAAGGTACAGTGGAGATTGGTAACTCAGTCGTACGAGACTACAGAACTGTCCCGAATATAAGGTATAGAGAAACATCCACATACACATTGTAGATAGAGACATTATATTATCAAGCGAACGATAGGAAGATGAGAAAAACGAAATCACTATATTTTGTTCCCTGAAATTCACAATTGTTCGTAATTTTTCATTCGCACTGTCTTATAGTTCTGCTGAGATGGGTTTGTCGTTATGGTGGTATTTATTTATTTGTGGCGGTAAATGCTTGTCTTTCTAAAAAGTGAAGAGAGGACATCACGACATCGAGAAATCGAGAATGATTGTGTTTACAACCAGAAGATGAAGTGATTTGAGCGCCGAGGACGACTTTGCGAGATAAAAGATAAGATTAGCGTTCAGGTCAAAGCGAGCAAGTCTCCAATTAACTGCAGCAGCAATGTTTAAAGATTCACATGGAACGACCAAAAAAACAGTAGAAGTTAAGACATTAAAATGCCAGTGAAAGGAAGAGATACTAAAACCAGCAGGTGGTGGACATGATATGTCATCTGTTTATGTCTGCTTTCGTTATGGTTTTGTGTGTGTGTGTGTGTGTTTTATCTGTGCTTTAGTTTGTGTGAGCGTGCGCGTTATGTTAAAGCGTTTGTTTGTGTGTATGTGCGTGGGTGTTTGTGAGAGAGCGTGATTGTCAGTTTGCTTGTTTGTGAGAGTTAATATTCCATGAATACACGATAGTTATTTTTTTTCAAAACGGCGACACCATAGACAGGGCGAAAGTGACATGCAATCAGTAGTAGCAAAGCGTTATAATGGACAGGAAAGGCAAAGCTAATGTTTTATGAAGAATTAGAGATGACACCCTTTGCATAAAACAGATGTGAAATAAATTGGAAATTTAAATTGTAATGGTCAGCTTTGTTTAAGAGTAGTGACATATAAGAAAACGCACAAAGCGACAAAGCTGATTGCATTCAACTTAGTACAGCGTATGAATCAGATCAATTGGTAGCTAGGAGGCAGTCATTAGAGCAGTATGTTTTCAGCCCAATAGCCAGAAATTAGCATGACCTTCGCGCTGGGCCGGATTTCAATTTTTAGAATAGGTTAACGATTATGCCCCTTAACTATTTGTAAATAAATTATCGTACGACTTCTTTCCCATTGATTGGGTAGTCGAGGGTTTTTTAGGCTGCGGACTACAGGCCGCTTCGCCACTGCTGTCGCCACGTCGTGTGCAGGTCCCTGCTTTTGTTTAATTTTCTCAACAGAAAAGTCCATTACCAGGGACTCGATCCGTTTCCTTCCTTGTCAACAGGCAGGCATCGTATATATATAACATATATATATATAAAGTGACGTCACATAGCGACCACGATGTCGGTGTCTTTTTGTGTACTCCCCAAACGACGATTGAAAACAAACGTTTGGGTTTTACTTAAACTGGATATGATTCAACCTTTAAATAGATAGCCTGGACACATGCTACGGGAGTGTATGAGTATAGGATGGTTGGATGATGTTATTACCAGTTACAGTTTATTTCGTCTTCTAGAGGCAAGCTGGATTCATGCGTTTGTCATTATTTCCCTCTGACATTTGATATGAACATAGCAACTGTGTGGATTAGATGGTTGCCTACTGTAACGCTGATTACCTTGTCTGTGATACGTGTCATCATTATATCGTGTGACATTTCATAGTCAAAGTGATGCAAATGGATTGCCAGAACGATTGACAAGTATTTAGTTGGCATTGACATTGATGAAATGTTTGTGATTTGTATTTTTAGTTCTCGCCCATCATCCCAATTTGGCTGGATTACCTCCGCTGCTTCCTGTGGCAAGCCAGATTAATCAAAGTGTCTCTGCCAATATCTAGATGGCTTAGACTTTCACTCTGTTACAACACTCTATATATGGAACATTATTTGGTACTTGCAGTTTCCGGGACCATTTGTTATGAACAAAGAGATTTAATCTTGGTTTTCCAACATTCCCAACCTATTGGATGTGACACCCCGCTGCCATGCGGGATACCTGTTTCAGAAGTAAACCCTGAGGAAAAATCTGCATCCTGTGCTATCTCCAGTCGTCTCGATGATGTCCTGTCTCTGGCCAAAGATATTTCAGGACTAGATAGTCAGGTTGACAACTTGCACAAATTCTCCTCACTGTTATCCAAATCACCATGCAAGTTACCGATTTCGCTGGACACAGGAGAGGGGAAAGATTGATTACATGGCTGAACAGAGAGAGTGGTCGTCATTACACGTGGTGGACCGACAACGAACATCATATATCCCATGAACTGCAAGGAAGACTAATGACACAGGACTCAAAGAGGCGCACACACAAAGACACACAGGACTCAAAGAGGCGCACACACAAAGACAGCTCATTGCACGGATCAGATCAAGGCAGTCAGCTGTTTCTGGCATGTTATGAGAAAAGGCGTCTTTGAGAACGTTAGAACAACGAGAAATAGCAGAAAAAGCAGAAAAAGACACAGATGAAGGCAGAGAGAGAACATGTTGGACAGCCTAAGATAATGGCACTGGCGACAATAAACGACTGAGTTGGTAATCGAAACACGAGATACAAGTGAATTCAGGTATATGACCCTCAACGCTAACCGACAGGGCACCTGATGATATGTATGTATGTATGTATGTATGTATGTATGTATGTATGTATGTATGTATGTATGTATGTATGTATGTATGTATGTATGTACGTATGTATGTATGTATCTATATATGTATGTATGTACGTATATACGTATGTGTGTGTATGTATGTATGTAGACATGTCTTTATGTATGTATGTATGTATATATGTATGTATGTATGTATGTATGTGGGCATGTTTTTATGTATGTATGTGTGTCTTTATGTATGTATGTATGTATGTATATGTGTGGGCATGTTTCTATGTATGTATGTATGTGGGCATGTCTTTATAAATTTATGTATGTGGGCATGTCTTTACGTATGTATGTATTTACTTATGTATTTATGTGTCTGTATAGATGTACGCCAACACACACACACACACACACACACACACACAATAGCACATAATTAGAAGGTTCAAACAAGACAACATCGTCTGCAAAGCAACCCGCCACACAAGCCTAGAATGCCAGAGAGTAGGGTTTCATAGTGAGAAGAAAAGCAAGAAAGCTAGGACCTGAGTGTTAAATAAACACTGAAACGGAAGTGCCAGCAGACGCTGCTGATATAACGGTCAGAGAGTCGCCCCAGGTCTAACAACTGGAGACGGATAAGATAAGGTTCACGGATCTGAGGGGATGAGCACGGTTGTGATTATTTTAATCCATGGGTAATTATATCCAATTAAACATGCGAGGTCGCCATTAAGAGCCGTGTCACTACGGGTAGATGTTTCGGAAAGAAAGAAAGTTGGACAGAAAGGCAGTCGGATGAAAGAAAAGAAGTATGGATGAACGGACGGGCGGATAGATTAATCAATGGATGGAAGGCAGGATGTGTCGATGGATAGATGCATATATGGAAGGTAGAACGAGTGGACGGAAGGAGGATTGAATGGATTTATGATTTAATGGGAAGATCGATATGCTAATAGATGAATAGAAGGAAGGATGGATCGACAGATTACTGGACATATTGTCATACGTGACGGTGGCTATGATAGCTTGTTCTATATAATCCATATACGTGCAGTTGCCATTTCATTTTTCGCAACATTTGTTCCACATATTAAATATGTGTGCGTATCGTTTCTGTACATATATATCATCATCATCATCATATAGCGTGTCCTATGTAGAACGTCGCTCTCATGACAGCCTGTCTGTAGGAAACTATCTTTCGCCAGTCTTCCGACCTGCCCCAAAGTCAAATCCAGCGTTTCCTTGATGTCCTTAGTCCATGGTTTTCTCGCTCGGTCACTGCTTCTCTTTCCAGTGACCATGCCTTCCGTAACCGCTCTCTGCAGTCCATCGTGGCGTTTGACGTGTCCAAAAAAACCTAAGTTTTCGGGTCATTACGTCATTTATGAGCCCATTCATCTCTACATTCAGGTTTTGCCGGATGGATTTGTTATATATTTATATATATATATGTATATTACATTCCGTCAAAAACGGGAATTCGTACATCTACATGGGCCCAAAAATTACGAACTCCCATGACACGCATGAAGATCGGTAGTAGCGGGGTGGTTCAGCTTCAACCGCATCAAGACAATACTTCAGACCTGCTTCATCGACGTCGTATATAAGACGTTTATAAGAAAGTATAGGTGAGCTGGCCACGTGGTGCGCATGCTTGACAATCGATGGACAGGTAGATTGACGGCATGGTGGCCCAAGACCTATAATCTTCGTGGCGGACATCCAGCATGGTACATATTGGCAAAGGATAGAGATGAATTTCGACTTGGTTAATTCTCTTCTTTCCACACACTCTTGTTTCAGTTTACTCTGTCCAACAATCACACTCTTGCACAACTTTCACACACGCTTTCAGCTTGAGGCCCTTCATTGCACTTTGGATGGGCTGGCGTTTGAGAGCGCACAAATCTAGCATAGGTACATACAGACGCAAACATGCATCCAAGCACTGGTTTTTGAGTCTTAATATCGCCCAATTAACTACGGTCGGGGTTGGAATATGTGCGCCTTCACCAGTAGAAACGTGAGGCAAACACGTAAAATAAAAGAAAAATAATAATGAATTTATACATTTTGCTATCTGCCATTTTTCACAAAATGTACCAGGATGTAAATGTTACAGAATTACAGTATATGCATATATTAGCTCGGGTGTGCGGCGCTGCCCGGGATATATTTGAAAGAAGATAATTGTTTAAACTGCTCACCTTTATCATATCCCCATTGTACTCCCAATCTGCCTCCTAACTCGCCATTTATTCGCCTCTAATCCGACTCATAAATCAGTCCATTTCTTTTCGTCTCAATCTGTTGATCGTTTTCCTCACCCCTCCCACCCGCCTCTCTTCCCACAACACGTGGGAATATTTTCTCCAATATTTTCTCGCTTTGTTGGTTCATTCCTTCCCCTCCCTTAGCTTGCCCTCTCCCCAATCAGTACCACCCTCACCCCTCACACCACTACACCCCGCCTCCGTTATTCTCTCATCATCGACCAGTAAATTTCTCCCACCTCGACCATCCAATCTCTTCCTTCCAGAGTTGTCGTTGATAATAAGTTGTTCAATTTTAAAACTCTCTTCCTATACTCCCCATATTCCTATTTCACTCTCCCTCCGCACTCGAAACGATTCTTCTCGTCTCTCCTAAACGTGTATATTTCTTCTCTCAACTCAACCCCTAAACTCCCACCCCAGCCTCCTCAATGTGCCCATCCCTAGCACACCCTAACCACCCATCCCTCCACCATCTCTTCTATACTAAAGCTGCTCAATTCTCTAATAAGTCTGCAATAAATTAAAAAATGGCCGTGAAGAAATTATCCAAAACTCACATGATGAGGTTGAACAACGACGCACTTGCTAGTTGGTTTCCACATTAGATTTCGGGACATCTAAGCGTAAATTGTATGCATGTAGCTTATTGGTACTATCATGCCGAAAATGTAAAGATCACATGGTATCTCATACTAGGGCAATTTGGCAAAGCAAATTGGAACATTAGGTCACCATTTTTATATTAACGGTAAATAATGTATATGTATAATCACATACCTTTAACTCGTGAAGGGAAAGAAATATCAACTTTAAATATGACGTACTGGTCTGTAAGTCGGCCAAAGAATGTTCATTGAAAATGTCAGCTGGATATGTCCTCCCCTTTGCGAGTTATGGCATCTTTAGGCATACAAATGTCCAAATATATAAACTTGCAGAAATATAGAATGGAAATAGTGATTATATAACTAGACTTGAAATATGCTACGTATTTCTAACAGTCATATGGCTGCTGATGATATTATTATTATTATTCGCTTTACTTCTCAACGGTACCGGCCTGGTTCCCTGCATCAGCCTAGCTGAACAAGGCTACATGACAAAGTTGCGAGTAATAGAGCATTTTGTCATCACCTGAAAAATAGATGAGACTTATATCAATGCAGTCTCAGGAAATTGGATTTCGCGCCTGGGATTAAGATGCTGAGCAGTGCCTGAGAAGTAGCGGTCACCCATCCTTCTTTTTCTTCATCGAGCATCTGCTATGCTTCTAGTTCGGTGGTGTTTACGAAGGAAACTGTGCGTTTCAGGTCTTCGCTGCCCCATCCCCCACCCCCATCAACCCTCAGCTTTTCGAGCATGGTAGCTCCCCCAAGCCAGACAAGTAGGGCATTCTTGCAGAAGATGTTCTGGTGTTTGCTTGGGTGCTCCACAATCGCACGTGGCAGTGTCCTTGAGACCCATTCTGTGAAGGTGGGCGTTGAGTCTACAGTGTCCAGTTCTGAGTCTGAAGATCTTTGTCTGCCATCTTTGCAAAGTTTGTCTATGCTGTGATTTTCTGTCTTGTATTCTTTGTGATGTTCTCTCCATTGTCCTCGTGCATCGTTTGATGAGTGTCTTTGCTTCTTTATAGCTCTGTGAATATGAAATCAGCTTGTCGCCACTTCCAGCTTTTGCAAGCTCATCTGCTTCCTCATGGCCAGGGATCTCACAGTGGGCAGCAATCCATTGTAGGACTAAATCTGTTTTTTGAGACAGCAATCCGACGTTGTATTTTATTTCATGTGAGTTTTTCTTGCTTGTGGCTTGCGATGGTTTGCAGTACACTCCTGGAGTCTGTTAGAATGACCGTTTTCTTGTATTTATGTTTTGGCTGATAAGAATCTGAGTTGCTGCAGCAACAGCTCTTGCTTCAGCTCTGAAATTGGTACAAGTTTCTCCTGCTGGTATGGAGTTTGTTTTTCGATGTCGCCATTGGAGTATTCAATGTAGATTTCACTGCCTCCCCTTTTATCGTTCACCGAGGCTAATCCATCTGTGTGTTTTATATTTCCAAGTGTTGCTAAGGTACTGTCTCTTGAGTTCCTGTAGAACGTGGATTTGTTGCTTTATTGCCGCCTGCTCACTTTTCTTTGTTAACCCTGGAACCTCCAACATTATTTTGGTCAGCTATCCAAAGTTGACTACTGGTGTCAGGATCAGGGATCTGTCTAGATCCTGGTCCATTTCTCCGTGGCGATCCTGGATAACAGACTGCAACAGTGCAGACTGGCAACGGAAAAGGGATTTAGGGGGGAAGGCTAACCTTTACCCAAAAATGACATACTGAAGTCGGACGTATCGAACCGAATGGTGTAAATGTTGCAGTCAAGCGGTAAATTTCGAAACACCGGACTACAACCTGTTACCTGCATATCTAATGTCATAGCTTGGTACTGGGAGTTTGAGAAACAACGAACGAAGGAGTGGAAGAGCTTAGCGTCTGCTTCAGGTGAAGTATAATGAACAACACCCGACCTGATTTCCTCATCCTGGTTTCTGGAAGCAGGCCGTGTTACAGCTGTCTGGCCAGCTAGAATGGACACTGCAATCACTATAATTGGGAGCTTACTGTGGACCCTTGAATGGCACTACAGCCAGTAGGACCAAGGTCGGTCGTTTCCTATACGCTTTGGGATATAACAAGAGTCACTGTAACCTGCTCCTGGAGTTTACTCAACTCCGCACATTAACCATTCTCTAACATTCCATCCCCAACGGCAGTATCCGGTGTGGGGCTACCATTGCAGTTAATCTGTCTACAATTGACATCCACAGCAAATTGTCTTAGCTGGTGAAAGCTGTACATACTAACAAGAGACTAGAGCTCCCGTGCTGAAACAGCTGTGACACTGACACGGTAAATGCAATGATACTGAGTCGTCATGTCGGTCACCGAATTCTTGAATCCAGGTTAACTGAGATTTGTCATTCTTCTCTCTTCGCTAATTTCTTTAAGGAGGAATAGGCAAAGAAATAGTTTAACGGGTTCTGGCGATAGCAAATTACAAAAAGTAAGGAAAGATACAGATTTGTCTTTTCTTTCCAAGTTATTGTTGTGGTTGTTATTGCTAAAGCCACAATAACCCCGTGTGGTATGCCAGGGTCTTCGTGTATGACAAGGACACGAATATCACCACTGCCTCACAGAGAGCATGTTGTAAGAGGCGACTAACTGTGTGACATTACATAACACCGGCTATGGTTACGTGGTTTGTTTAGAGCAGCATAGACGGCACCGAACAGGCTGCGGGTCTACTTTGCTCTAGTGTTTGAGTCTATTAAGATGAACTCGCACATAGGTTAACCATCCAACGCAGCGGAGTATTAAGCTGCTCAAGCCTAGCCCGCTAGGCAGGAAACCCTTCCCCCGGCTATATCCAGCGCATACCAGAGCTGGTACCTGCACAGTGGCATCTGCTTCTGTAGAAGTACAGGTCAACGAAGAACTAAGAACGCCGCAATGGGTATGTTTACTCTTTTCTGCGCTATGAAAAAGGCATTAGGTGGCGGGTTACAATAGCTATCCTCAGCGTGCTGACGAAGGCGACACAAGGACCTCCAGGACGATTTTCTATGTTTGGATTCATCTGCGTGTTGCTCAGTTCTACGGGGATCACATCGATCCGCCACCTCGATAGCATGAAACAACATGTTTCCAAGGAGAACTACCAGGACGTGAGATGGAGGTCTAGGCTAATATATTTAACCTGCCGCTAACTAGACTAACATGTCTGATCAGTATATATTACCTGACTGATTAACATTTCTGATCAGTATATTTTACCTGACTGTAACATGTCTGATCAGTATATTTTACCTGACTAACATGTCTGATCAGTATATTTTACCTGACTCTAACATGTCTGATCAGTATATTGTACCTGACTCTAACATGTCTGATCAGTATATTTTACCTGACTCTGACTTATAAGTCTGAGCAATATGTTTTGTCTAGCTAGACGTTAATCTCCTTCCACCTTCAACCCAAGTAAAGCATAGATACGCCCCTGGCATGAAGCCTGTATTCTAGCATCCGAAATGATGGCAACAATAACAAGGGTTTTACATGGTGAGGTTGTTAATTTCATGCACAACCAAATAGTTGATTTTACGACATACTTGGGCAGTTACAGCTTCATATTCTCTTAAACGCCGTTACAAGTCTGGGACATAATGGTACACCGTGTCACAAATTGGACAATATCTTTCTTAAAATATGTTCTTATTGGTTCCGATTCAATCCAAGTTAGACAAAGGGAAAAAAAACTGCATAAGACAAGACATTTCACAAGACGCCTATATCAAAACCCTGACAAGTACTCATGCAGCTCAGGTGTGGTCTATGAAGCCATTACTTGGGCAGGTATGATGAAGTTGCTAATCACACGCACAACCGTCTTTAGTTGCCTTTATCGACATACTTGGAGAAACACAATGGAATTATTCCTTCTGTGGAACCATATCACAACCGTTACCATAACATTAATATTTTGTTCAGTCATCTCTCCCATGGGAAACTGACCCACTTGCAAAGTTACATGAAGGTGACAGATGTGGACCTTGAGAATCTTGCATTCTGGAAAACCTTGCTAAATAATGTGACTTAAGTGTTCGATGGTCGATTTTCTTACAAATTCTCTTTCTTATTTTTCTTCTTCTTCTTTTGCGTTTGTCCTGAAAAAGGAGGTTTATGACGTTGTGTCTTAGTATACAGCTGAATTGCTATAGATGCTTCGTTTGTCGTACACGCCTTCCGATTTCAGCACGGCATCTTTGGGACCTAGTTTGTCTCGCTTCTTTGATTCCTAATCTTAGCATGACTACTTGGTTACAGTCTATTTCTAGGGCCGCCGTTTCGAGATGGAAAAGGGTCTTAGCCAGCTATGCATGACTGACCCTGATGCAAACAACCAGCTAAGAGTCGCTGGCTGCTGTAAGCTCATTCACTGCTGTACATTTGGCCTCATATAAAGTTAAAATCGCAAGTTTTTGAAGGATTCACTCAGCGTCAAGATCCAAGAATCATCGAAGGAACTCAACAATTTGGTTTGTGTAGCTGCACAGGAATGGGAAATAGACATGCTCACACTTCAAGGCAAAGAATCGTACAGTCCCCCAAAGGACGAATCGCTTGCTAATATGTGTGGATACCTTCTGCTTGTTCTGTACGAGAATGACTATCCTTCCGTATCTGAAGAAGGTGGTTGGAAAAATGTTAGACCTGACTGTAAATCAACTTTTACAACATTTACAACAGTAGCATGCCTCAAAACTAAACGTCAGGCTCGACTGGCCGATCTTAATTTGGAGGCAGCGTTTCCATGTGGACTTCTAGCCAAGTTTGAGCCAACAGAAATTAAGAACCTCGTCGTTTAAAATAATACCCAAATTTGCACTGATCAAAATAGTTGAAATTTCAGAATAAAACGCGTTCTGTTTTGTTTTTTTAAGTAAATAAAACATAACGTTTGTAACAAAATTACGTTTGTTTGTTTTTTGTTTTTTTTTCTTTCAGTGTGGACCAAAGCTGTAGTTAGTTGGTCATATTTAAACCAAACAGAAAAAAACGTCTAGTCCATATAGAGTGATCAGTTATTCCCAACCTGTTACACCCGCGGACCGTTGAATATCGGTCAAATTGTTGACAGTCCGCTCAAGCAGACATAGAAACCATTATTTATTTAGTATTAAGTTTAGTATAGTTTAATTTAGTATTATTGTGTATTAAGTGGCAGGACACTGTGGGGAAGGGAGAAGATCTATTGGAAAGGAAGCAACAGCAGCCACTAGAACAACAAATCAATCGAGGACAATGGAGCTGGATAGAACATTCGCTACGGAAGGCACTGCCCAACACAGCCAGGCAGACTCTTAAATGGAATCCCCAAGGGAAGAGAGAGAGAGAGAGAGGTAGACCGAACAATACATGGATAAGAGAATATAAGAAAGAACTAAGATTAGATTAATACACCTGGAGAGAGACAGCATCCTAGGACCGTGTATGCTGGATAGATGTTATCAATGATCTATGCACCGAGTGTTGTGCTGGCATCCTGTTGCTGGTATATCTGTGGATTTCTACCCACCCAGGTCTGAAGCCAGATAGGGACTGCCACATCAGTGTGAGACACACGTTAAAAACTATGCTCCACTTCGAGATACTGTAGCCACTGCACATAGGGTTCACAGTGCTCATCACCCGGCACCAATTGTCTGGTGGTTATGCTGAATTCCTCTGAGGCTCGAGGTGTGTAACCAAAAGTTTAAGGCAAAGGGATCGTCACGTCCTGAGCCACTGTTCCTTTATGATGGATTTCAGAGACAAGAATGCAGTTCAATTTGCCTCCTGTTTCCAGTGCTGTGCAATGTGCAATACAATTCTGGTTCCTTTCCAACCACTGAGGATGCATGCATCATGCGTAACAGTACAAACACTTGCAGTTACCCCTATATCACATTGGATCATAGATCGCTGGATAAATAACTAACCAACCATGCACCGAGAGAAGAGACGTGCTTTGGTTGATTGGTTGATTCTGTGTATTAATTTTAACGTCTAACATCTTACAATAAAAATTATGTAATTGTTTAAAAAACACTAAAAGCTGATCAGCAAATAAAATGCTTATAACAGAATTTGTTGAACTGTTAAGAAAGCAATATTTAATTCAAATAGAGCGAAATCTGTTGGTGCTTCAATGCTAGAATATTTGATGATTGTGGCTGGTAACCTTAAAGATTGCTGGGAAAATCATCCCTGCGTAAGCACACAAAGGGCCATGTTGCAGACTTCCTTAGGGAGGCAAACTGTAATGGCGGCTCTATCTTATGGTACAAGAAGGCAAGATGCGGCTCATTCAGAAACGTTCAGTTGTTGATGAATGAAGTTTGAAGTTGTTGTTTCTGGCTGTTTGCTGCATGTTTCACACCAGGACCGTAAAATCAACGGGAGTGCCCTTCCTCTTTTTACTGAGTAGCTTTTTATATTGAGATTGCATATTGTTGTCATTGATGGCGCTGAGGCCCTGTGATTGACACTTAATGATATAAATGCTTACATTTTCAAACTGACTTTCATTTTGTGTACTTAATAAAGAAGTGAAGTTTTAAATCCGTGGATCTAATCCCAAAGCAACACTAAATATTGCATGTTAAAACAGACCAGAAAGGCTATATTCCAAATCGGATTTAATTTTTGCAACCGACTATTGTATACCATAAAATGATTTGTCTCTCAGCAGATACATGGAGATAACTTGAATGACTGGCAACACCATTGACAGACTAGTATTTGTACTGCTCATTTCACAAATGAATTGTTCAAAACTGCTTCAGTAATGTTAACATAAGAATTGAAACTGAAAGTATTCCACACTTTTAGATCTAAAGTTATCATCGAGTACCTGTTCACAGGTGAGTCGACTGGGAGAAGCGGTTACACAATGGAAAAAAAACACGATAAACACGTTCTGTAAAACGACTGGGACGGGATTTGATCCTTGCACGTTAGGTTTGTAAGCCAAGCTCTCAACCTCTTGGTCACACACTCCTGCAAATAGAAGAGCACAAAAGACAGAGAGAAAGAAGAATGAATACAGGAATAAGAATGAAAGAAATGATAATATTCAAAAGAAGAAGAAGACAATAGCCAAAAGAAGACGAATTAGTGGAAAAGATTGAAGAGAAGAATTTGAAGAAAACAGGAGAAAAAAGAAGAACAACAGCAAGAGAACAAAAACAGAAGAAAAATAAGAAGAAGAAAAAGAAGAAGAAGAAGAAGAAGAAGAACGACAACAACAATAGCAATAGAATAAGAAGAAAAAAGAAAAAAAAGAAGAAAAAGAAGAAGAAGAAGAAGAAAAAAATGAAAGGAAGATGAAGAAGAGGAATATAGTTAAGAAATAATCAGAAGCAGAGTAAGAAGATGTAAGAAGACAACTTAAATCACAATAATGCTGAGACTAAGCAGTGACGGAACAAGAGACACAGCAAGAACAAGAAAGGCACATTTTCAAATCCTAAAGCGGTCTAACAGCAAGATCGTACTACAAGTACCCGGTTGAGTAGATGTAGCAGATAAACTCTTAAATAACTTCAACACAAGACTAAACCTTTACTTCTTCCAGTACACGATCGCAAACGACGAACTTGGTTAACGGAACGCGCACGTGCAGCAGTAAAATAATCACTCTACTAGGACCTGGGATCATAAAACTGTGATAAAGCAGTCACGTGAGTCCTGATTTAATAAAGATAACGCAATGAGGATAAATATTTATTGCTTCAAGACTCTGCTAATGATAAGTTAATATGTGCCACCTCTGTAGAGCGACCAGATCTTCGTGATGATTTGAATGTGTCTAGGATATAGGAATGCCGGAAGATATAGTTCCGGCCCTTGAATGAACTGTCGCATACAAGTTTATTAGTTGCCGTTCTTGAGTATGTTAAGGCAGTTTGAAATCTTACAGGTGAAGCACGTGACTTTTATTACTAGAACTCCATGCTGCTCTGGTCCGGAAGGATACATAAAAAGCTGGCTTGTATATATTTTACTAAAATGTATAATCACACGTTGGGTGTTAAACAAGAAATGTGACCCTAATGGCGTGTGCTCTCACTCGGGTGCCGCACATCTGGCCAGATCTGTTTAGCAATCAATTATGTGAAGAATTCGATTATAATACATCAATAAATTATGAAAAGACATAATGGCAAATGACACACATGTTTAGATGTCGATTATAATAATATAGTGTTGTTTAAGTAGTTATTGACACGCTCAAGTCGACCTAGCTGCAAATGGGTGCCCGGGTAATTTGGAACAAACTGACCAAGACTCTTTGCCGCGTTCTCATACTGCTCCTGGAACACTTTGTGTCAATAGCAATCTGGTCACCGAGGTGGTCCCCATAGAGTTAAGTCTACTGAGAAGAACTGCATTGCACTACAGTCAGGAGAGCTAAAATTCACATTCTTGCGTTTACTTCGGGATATAAGAAAACCACTGTAACCTGCTACCAATAAAACTTGGTCAACATTAATACTAATTCAGAACTTATAGCCAAAATGTCCGCTCATTAATAATTGCTATATTTGTATTTTTCTTCCACTATTTCTTCTTTGCTTTCTTCGTCGTCTTCTGTTTTCCCTCTTCCTTCTTCTTCTGACTATTGTATTTATGATTATTATTATACATTCTTTCGTGTTGCCTTTTTGACTGCATGTGAAATAAATTATTGAAGATGCAGGCTGCCCCTTCAAGGAAGCCTTAATCCTATAAATTTATGTTATGTTTCTTTCTGTAGCAATGTTTTATCCGATGAGGTTACTAGCTCCAAACACAACCTTCTTTTATCACCGTTAGCAACATGCTTGTAAGGTTACAGTTTGTCTACTCTTATCACCGCGATTAATTCTTATTATTTTATTATTATTGTAATTATTGTAATTATTATTCTTAGAATTATTGTTGTTGTTAGTATTATTGATCTACTTCATCCTACAAACTAAATTCATTGTTGAGCACAGAGCATTCGTATTATTGTTTGCGAATGTCTACAATGATTAGGGCACTGTTTTGTTCGTCCTCAAACGGACGTTAAGTGGCGGGTTGCAGTAGCTTTTTTCACATCCCGAGCGTGCTGATTAAGGTGGACCTGAATCCTCCAGGCGGTTGTGTTATGCTTGGCTTCATCTGCGTGTCGCTCACTACTACGGGGATTACGTCGATCCATCAGCTCGTTAGCTATGCTGCCATTTAAACAGCCCGTTTCAAAGGGAGGACTAAGAAGCCAAGGTGAGAGCCTTGTCCAGTATGCTGTGCCTGACCCTAACTAACATCTCTGATCAGTATGTTTTGCCTGACCCTAACTAACATGTCTGATCAGTATGTTTTGCCTGACCCTAACTAACATGTCTGATCAGTATATTTTGCCTGACCCTAACTAACATCTCTGATCAGTATGTTTTGCCTGACCCTAACTAACATGTCTGATCAGTATGTTTTGCCTGACCCTAACTAACATGTCTGATCAGTATGTTTTGCCTGACCCTAACTAACATGTCTGATCAGTATGTTTTGCCTGACCCTAACTAACATGTCTGATCAGCATGTTTGGCCTGACCATAAGTTATTCTTCTTCCCTACAGGGAATTGATCAATACATATCGTCTTCCTATTGTAGAAAATTGCGATTACATCAGTGATCTGTTTTTGTGATGGGTCCTCCGTCCGTACTTTCCTTAAACGGGTACTTTTGGATATCCAAAAATCGGAAATAAATCACTTAAGAAAAGCAGTCTAGTTTTACTGCTACGTATTTTATTTCGATTACACGACAAACTGATATTTGTTTTCATTACCTCAGAATGAGGATAACTGGGGAACGCATCATCGTTCTGTTACAGGTAGCACCGATCAAAGATACTGCAGTGCTCTCTTCCTTCTTTCCTAGCTACGATCCAGGGAAGTTCAATGCAAAATTAAATGTAGAGGACAAGAAAGAACAAAATGATGCTTGTGTAGTAAACAATTTGTTTATGTCCTCGAGCAAACAAGAACATTAACGAGGTAAACGGACGAGGAGAGCGGTAAATCTTTATTGACACGCATTCGCTCTGGAGCAAGGCGGAGACGGGATACGGTCAACTGAAATATGGCGCGTTTGTTAGGATGTTTTGTTCTGTTTCTGATAATCAACAACTTTGCAGAACGGTTGCCTGAAAAATGTATCTGCTTTCTAAATGTTGTCCATAAACATTTAACAGCACAACATTGAAAGCGTGTGAACTTATAACGGTTTTTCAGATACGTTATCAATTCTTCAATAATAAATGCGTAGAAGTGCAGTTCAAATGTACAGAATGCATGTACTTCAGCAAACTGAATGACAACGCTAAATACAGGAAGCTTATACCAAAACGTGTGTGGTCTCCTACAGTTGTGATTTACACGCTTATATCACATGTTTACAAATGAAGAGGTTACTCACACTATGAATAATATATGTAAACATGGGCAGTGGGTCTATTCCACTACTTTTATAATTGGCCTCGAGATCCACACGAGAGAAATGCGTTAAATAAATTTATTTATATTTTTTTTAAGATATATATATATATATATATATATATATATATATATATATATATATATATATATATATATATATATATATCTTTATGTTGATGACCCGTTCCTCAGAGTAGCTTCAGGTACCAACTTCGTCTCCAGAGGACCCTGTCTTGGACCACGGAAGTATAGTGCGTGGTAAATACTCCTCTAGAGCCATCTCGGATCTTGCAGCGTGCAGCAAGGAAGTCTGACCAACGGTCTCTTCTTACCTCTGGGGTATCAGACTGCTGTAGCTGCGCTCCATCGACCATCGTTTAGTCGCAACATGTGATCTGCCCATCATATTTTGTAATGTCTGCATGGATAACCGCATACTTCACCAGGGACAATAGTCTTGTGTCCGAATTGTCGAGACCTTGTATATGCTGGTTCCGAAAGGTGATTCCGACCAAGCGTCTCTTAAGGGAGGCATGTGTTACTCTGTGTAGTTCTCTGGTGATTTTGTCAGTGTCCCGTCTCGGCACCGTAGCACATTGTAGGGGGAACATTGAAATTGAATAGAGTGGCTCGTAGGTTTTGGTCATGGCAACCGTCCAGGATCGTGTTAATGGACGAAATGGTTGTTCAATCCGCGCAGCGATGTCTTGTCAGTAAAAGTTCCAGGTTATTAACCATATTAAGAAGACGTCGAAGATAAATATACTCGTTGACATCCTCTAATAGTACCTCGCCAAGGAAGACTGAATCACAAGTGACGAAGCGATTGCGCAACACTTTGGTCTTCGAGACATTCATCTCCAGATCTGTAGTCTAACCCTCTCCATCGAGTAGCTGCATCATTTGGTTGCCTTTTGCTGCTGACTCTGCGATGAGCACTATGCATTCGGCAAATCAAAGGTGATTGAGGCGTCTGTCGTCAATAAGGATACCAAAGGTGCCCCAGATGCATCGGCTAATGACTGATTTCAAACATGCAGAGAAGCGGTTCGGTGAGATAGGATCGCCCTCGCGGACCCCCTTTTGAATTGGTACTACAGTTCAACGTTGGAAGGGACGAAATGAGATAGTGCAGTTCGTATATTTGTTGGTGATGTACTTCCGGTGATCAGCAAGATGGCTGCTTTCTTTGTTTGGGTTGACGGTTCATACTTAACTTAACTTAACATCTTTATACTGGTTTAGAAGACCCTGCAGAGTCTGTATATAACCAGTTACATTTACATCACCTTGCTCTAAAATCTATGCGCACCCAGTTTATTCTTAAATGCATTAACTGTCCCTGCCTCCACTACCTCCCCTGGCAACGCATTCCAAGCAGATACCACTCTCTGACTAAAAAAATATTTCCTAATATCTAACCTGGACCTCTCTTTAATCAGCTTGTAGCTATGCCCTCGTGTTATTATAGGTGGCTGTATTTTAAAAAACTTGTTATAGTCTAATTTATCCATTCCTCTGATCATCTTATAAACCTGTATTAAGTCACCACGAATTCTTCTCTCTTCGAGACACTGTAGGCCGGTTTTTCTGAGTCGTTCCTCATAACTGTAAATCTGGAATCCCACTATCATCTTTGTCGCTCTTGTTTGTATTCTTTCTAGCATGTTTATGTCCCCTCTATGATAAGGACTCCACACCTGTACACAGTACTCCAATCTAGGTCTAACTAAAGCTTTATACAGTTTGACGATCACTTCCTTGCTCCTATGTTTAATATTTCTTTTTATCATACCTAACATTGCATTTGCCTTTTTCACTGCTACCTTAACTTGCTCACTCACCTTTCCTGTATGATCTATTATAACCCCTAGGTCCCTTTCCTTATCTATCTTTCTAATATTGTTTTCTCCCATTCTGTAATTATGTTCCATATTGGATCTACCCATGTGGATGACTGTACATTTATCTACATTAAACTCCATTTGCCAGCTTACAGACCATTCTCGAATTTTATCTAAATCCGACATCAATATATCCACTTCCGCTTTAGATGAGACACTACTGCATAGTTTTGTGTCATCAGCAAATTTTGCAAATCATGGATCTCATATCAATGTCCAAATCATTTATATATATCAAGAACAAAATTGGTCCCAAAACCGAGCCCTGTGGCACACCACTTTTCACTTCACTCCACTCAGAGTACTCCTTATTTATGCCCACCCTCTGCCTTCTTCCCGTTAACCAATTTTCAATCCATTTGGCAACTTCGCCACCTATTCCATGTGATTTTAACTTTCGAAATAATCTTTGATGAGGTACTCTATCAAAGGCCTTTGCAAAGTCTAGATAAATAACATCCACTGACTCCCCTTTATCTATGATTTTAGTAACCTCCTCCATGAATTCTAATAGATTTGTTAAGCATGATCTCCCTCTAGTAAACCCATGCTGACTATTTCTAATTAGATTAAATTTGTCTAAATGCATTACAATGTTTTCTTTGATTATTGACTGTAACAATTTACAGACTATGCTCGTTAAACTCACCGGTCGAGCCATGAACGACGAAACCCCGTCAAATAAACAAATTACTATCAAGCAAGGCGAGAACTTGATCACAGGTAAGACAGCCGCAAACGCCTTTGTCGATCACTATGCCAGAGCAAACCACATCGAGGTCCCTGCAGATAAGCATACAGACATTAGCGAAGAGCTAAAGGGGCACGAAAACATAAATACGGCTCCTGAAGAGCACATGATGGCCAAACTAACAATGCGCGAAATGGAAGAGGCTATGAGAACACTAAAGAGAAGGAAATCTCCCGGAAAAGACGGGATAACAAACGAAATGCTGATGGGGCTGGGCCAAACAGCGAAGAAAAAACTACTATCAGTCCTGAACCAAAGCTGGAAAAGGGGTATTGTACCCCAGGCATGGAAAGATGCAATACTGGTACCAGTACCAAAAACAGGAAAGGACAAAACAGATCCGAATGGATACAGGCCCATAAGCCTACTGAGCTGTGTCGGCAAGCTGATGGAACGGATGATAAACACCAGACTGATGTGGCATCTGGAAGAAAAACGAATACTAATTCCACAGCAAGCTGGCTTTAGACAGCACAGATCCACTGAGGACCAGGTCATCCTCATAGCCCAGGAGATAGAAGATGCCTACCAGGCACAGAAACACACAGTAGCTGTTTGGGTGGATCTGGAAAAGGCATTTGACAAAGTCTGGAAGGATGGACTTAGAGTCAAGTTAAGAAGAAGTGATGTTTGTGGGAAGATGTACAAGTGGATCAACCACTACCTCAAAAACAGAACGGCCAGAGTCCAAGTACAAGGGCAGATGAGCACAAAGGTGACACTCGAGCAGGGAGTACCCCAAGTGGGAGTACTGTCACCCACACTCTTCCTGGTATATATAAACGATATTACAGAGAATATACCAAGAAGAGTCCATAGCTCAATGTTTGCAGACGATCTGGCTATGTGGACCTCTGAAAAGAATCTCACCATAGCAAGAAATCGGATGCAAACGGCCCTAACATCGCTGGAAGAGTGGGCGAACCCATGGCTGGTCAAAATAAACGAGGAGAAAACCACGTGCACAATATTCTCGCTCTCATTAAAACCCCAAAGTACCAAATTAAGCCTAAATGGCAAAATCCTGCAGCCAAACGACAACCCAACCTATCTGGGAGTCACATTTGATCGGCGCATGACATGGAAAAGTCAGATTGAGAGAAACCGAATGAAAGCCAGAGAAAGAATGGCGATCATGAGGAAACTTGCTGGCACAAGCTGGGGAGCAGACGAAGGCATACTAAAGAAACTGTACACTGGAAGAGTGAGACCAGTTCTCGAGTATGGCATCGCGGCATGGACAACAGCAGCGAAGGCGAACTTCGATAAAGTTAACAAACTTCAAAACCAAGCTTTGAGAATCATAACAGGTGGCATGAAGTCAACGCCAATTGTAGAACTTGAAAAGATTACAAAACTGCAATCCATGATCGACAGAAGAGACTGCAGAGCCCAGCTGCAGTCAGAGAAACTCCGAAGACTGACGGACCATCCAATGTACCAGAGGCTAAACAATTTGGGAACTGGGAAACTAAAGCGGAGAAACTTTGCAGAAATAGCCAAAGCAAAGATGCACGAAGATCCCATAAACGCACTAACAACACCAAAACCCATCACTACTGTACGAAAACCTACTTGGAGGCAGGATATATTTCCAGAGGTGGTAGAAAATATACCAGGTATTGCAAACAAAAACTGCCAGACCGAAAAAGAAAGGAGAGACACTACCCTAAGCTTCATAACGAAAAGCTACCCAAGCATGGACTGGACCCATGCATACACCGACGGTTCTGTAACAAACACTACACAGAACGGAGGGGCAGGAGCATTCCTGAACCTACCAAATGGCAGAAAAATAACACTGTCATTCGCTACTGGTAAGTACACAAGCAATTTCAGAGCGGAGGCAGAGGCACTGAGGGCGGCAGTGGAAGAAATGGCAACACACAGTGAAAATGAGAGCCACATAGTCTTGCTGACAGATGCTCTCGCCGTAGTCACAGCGCTAAAAAGCCAGAAAAACACTGAGCTTAATGACTTAAGAGCAGCACTCTGCAAACTGTGCCAGCTGTCCGCACCAAAAAGGGTAGTGGTACAGTGGGTTCCGTCACACTGCAACATCCAAGGCAACGAGGAGGCAGACAGACTGGCAAAAGAAGGTGCAAGGCTACCACAAACAGATACTAGTATGACGTACGAAGAGTCAAAACGGCTTATCAAAGCCAGGTACATGACCAAATGGGAAACCGAACATACTGGTTACACCAAAAACGATGCCTATTACCAGTTGAACCGAAGAGAGCAGGTCGTTGTCTTCAGACTTCGCACTGGCCACAATAGACTGAGGTACCACCTATTCAACAAATTGAAGATAGGGTGTACCGACGAATGCCCGTGCGGTACTGGTAAAATGACCACTGAACATCTGCTGCAGAACTGCCCGACATACGGGGATCAGAGAGAGCAGATGTGGCCATTGCCAGTGGAACTGCAAGACAAGCTCTATGGTAGTGGCGAGAGTCTCAGGACGACCGCCGCTTTTTTCGAAAAAATAATGGTTGCTGTCTGACTGTGTACGCAGAAGAAGAAGAAACTCACCGGTCTATAATTTGCCGGATCTGATTTTTTGCCTTTTTTGAATAAGGGGATCACTCCTGCATCTTTCCAATCCCGTGGAACAATCCCTTTTGTAAGTGATTGAGAACATAATATAGCCAATGGTTTTGCTAGTTGGTTTCTAATTTCACACAGCAATTTTGGGTGAATACCATCTTGACCTGGACATTTATTCACTTTCAACCCCTCCAATTTTTTAAAAACCATTTCCTCTGTAATACAGATTGATCTTAATCCCGCTGTATCCATGTCTCTTTGAAAAATATCTATAGGCTCTGGGATCTGGGAGCAGTCCTCCTTTGTGAAGACTGTGCCAAAGTACTGATTGAGCAGATTAGCAACCTCCCTATTCTCACTTATTATTTTCCCTGTACTGTCTATGAGAGGGCCTACTTTGTCTTTCGTTCTTTGTTTATTTCTAACATAAGAAAAGAAGCTTTTACTGTCAGTCTTGATCCTCTGAGCAAGTTTTTTTTTCAAAGTCTATTTTTGCTGTTTTATTCGCTTTCTGAGATATGTTCTGCTTGTCCAAATATTTTACATATGTTTCTTTTGATTTACCTGCCTCTATATATTTTTGCCATGCTTTATTTTTTGCTCTTCTACATTTCACTACAAATCTAGTTATCCACTTTTTACGCTTGGGGTTTACCTCCCTACATGGAACACATTCCTCTTTTAGCGTTTCTAGAACTGTTTTAAAACTTTCCCACTCCTGTTCAACATCTGTTTCTACAATAATATCTTTCCAGATTATGTGGTTCACTGCCTCTTTCATCCTCTTAACATCTGCCTTAGAGTAGTCGTATGTTGGCGTGTTTATGTTTACTTCTTTCCCTGCAATAAGATCCCAACGGATGATTTGATGGTCACTTGAGCCAAACAGTTCCCCAACGGTAACGTTTTCAATCATATTTTCCTCTGTGGTAAAAACTAGGTCGAGTATGTTTTTGCCTCTGGTGGCTGCTTCTACATGTTGAATTAAAAAATTGTCCGTTATGCACGTAACAAAAGGTTTTGACTCTACAAGTGCTTCTGTCATATACCATTTTATTTCTGGATAGTTGAAATCTCCCATTAATAATAATTTCCCTTTACTTGCCTTTGCTATACTACTAATCAGCTCCTCATCTTCCTCTTTTTGACTTGATGGACATCTATAGCACACTCCAATCACTGTTTTTTCACCCCCACTTTCTATTTCTCCCCATACACTTTCATTTTTGTTACCACATGATAAATAATCTTTGATCGTTATATTAACAGAATTTATACAGTATAATAAAACGCCACCTCCCTTAGTCTTGTCTCCAATTATCCTATCTTTCCTTAACATTGTATATCCCTCAATTTCAAGTTCACTATCTGCAATCCCCTCATATGTCCATGATTCTGTTAACCCTATTATATCTGGTTTTTCTTCTTCTACATACAGTTCCAATTCTTCTCTTTTATTTACTATGCTTCTCACATTTGCATAAAAACATTTTAGTTTGTAATGTTGTTGGTTTTCCTCTTTTTGCTTCTGCTTTATCATTTTAGTGTTTGCTTTTCTACTATGTATTTCACACTTCCCTGACACCAAATTACCCCTTTGACTACATCCTCTATAGCACCCTATTGTAGGCCTATCTTTAGTCTCATACTTCATAGGCCTTACTAGTTTAAATTTCTAACACAATGATAGAACATATACTTTGCTACAACATGCTGTCCTATCTCATTTAGATGTAAACCTCCCCTATCTAACATTTTACTTTTGTCTACTTTAACATTAATAAATTCCATTCCCATGTCCGCACACATCACCTGTAACCTAAGGTTGATACCTATTATTTTGCTATCTAGATAGTCTGACCCATCTACTCTGTCTAAAATGCCCATCATTGTGACCTTTCTAAACTTTTTTTCCTTAAGTGTTCTCATAAGACTTTTATATTTATCCATAATTATTTCTGTACCATCTAAAGGACTCGATATACCCACCTAACAGTGTGTACCTACAACTGCCGCTCCATATGCACCAAAACTGAGCCACCTCATTGACGAGAGTAGCAGATTGAGTTACGACATCACTGGCATCTCAGAGACCAATCGAGAAAAAGAACGGCCAGTGATTTAGAATGACGTCACGGGAGTTTACATTGGCGCGCAAGGTCAACTTCACCAGGAGAGTTGGCTTCCACGTTCCTCCCCGCATCGTCCATCTTGTTCAACAGGTGACTTATGTAGGCCACCATCTGCCTTTCTTGGACATCACTATCTCGAAACGCTATACTGCTTCCATAATTCTAGTGTATTTCGAACTGGTGTATCCTATACAGGAAAAACCTGAAAAAGATGGGGTAACAGGGATGATAAAACAGGCGAATGTGGAGTAACACAAGACTAGGACCATCTGATGATCTGCCCATAATCTCCCTGAGACTTGTAGCATGGATGACCTGCTCAGTGACAGGGTAATCCACGTGGCTAAACACTGGAAGAATGAAGTATGACGTAACACCTAGGACACGGAAGGTAAATCAGTATTCAAGTTTTCAAAAATGAAAACATACTATGCCAACCTTTTCAGGTCATCAGAACCCCGTCAAATTGCCATCCCATCCACTTTACCCTTCTTCCAGACTTCCTGCCCTCAGAAAATTGTCATGCTGTCATGTCAACGCCATCTGGAAAATCACCAGGTGAAGATGACATAACTGCGGAGGTCATCGGTGTTTGCTGCCAACCCCTTTACTAAGCCCTAGCGCAACATTTGACACGTTATCTTCATTGGGGGAACCACTTGCTGCCAACCCCTTTACTAAGCCCTAGCGCAACATTTGACACGTTATCTTCATTGGGGGAAACACTTACTGCCTGGCAAAACTCGAGGACAACACTCTTGCACAATAAGGGAAACAAAGAGAATCTAGAAAATTATCTTCCAATTACTCTCCTCCCTGACACTTACAAGCTGTTTACAAAATGCATCCTTGCCAGAGTCCGCAGGCAGGCTTTCGGCGTTCGCGCAACACAATGGATCATTGTTCAACCTGTTGCCACATAATTGAGGCAGACCGCGAGTTCCAGACACCCTTGATTTTCACATTGATCGACTATAAAAAGGTTTTTGATTCGGCAGAACCACATTTTGTCTGGTGTTCATTGTTAGAACACGGTGTAGATCCTGGTTACATCAGATGTTCTCACTAACAGTTATACATTTATAAACATATAATAAATATATTTAATATTGTATATCAGCTACATGAATTAGCATTAAGCTTAAACATGTATCGTATTTTCAGTATAGTGCACACGGCTGAACTTCACGACATTGGCACCCTTCGCTCTAGTTGCATACAGTCTTGGTTTTGGTGTTACTGTGAAATTTAGACTCGACTATCATGGACGAGGACACGGTCCGGGAGAGATGCCCAATACATCACTAGCACACTAAGAGATGTCCCTGCGACATCTTGCTGTTGTGGGAAAGACACGACACACAACGATAACTAGTGTCCAATCCGCTACCTAGTGGGATACCTGTTTATGGGAAAGGCTTCGGAAGTAAACCTTGAAGAAAAATCGGCTTCATGTGCTATCTCCAGTCGTCTTGGTAAAATCTTGCCACTGGCCAAAGGTAGCACTGGACCAGAGAGTAAGGTTGATGAAGGGCGAGGAGTTTCTTGTCACTTTCATCCAAATCACTGCTCAAGTCACCCATTTCAGCGGACACTGCAAGAGAAAACACTATCCACACAGCTGAACAAATGAGTGGTCTCCATCACAAGTAATAAACGAACATTATAACATTATATATATATATATATATATATATATATATATATATATAAATATATATATATATATATATATATATATATGCGCGAACGCACGCACGCACACACACACACACACACACAAACCCATACACATACACACACATACACAAACACACACATACAGACAGATAGACAGACACAGGCAGATAGACACAGACAGATAGACACAGACAGACAGACACAGATAGATACGCAGACAGGAAGACAGGCAGGCGCGCCCGCCCGCCAACCCTTCCTCCCCCCCCCCCCCCACACACATACATACATCCAAACACACACACACATACACGCGTGCACACATACACATATCTTTATTCACACACTAGAGTGCATTAATAATAATGACGAAAATTCAAAGCACCGTGATGAAAAAAAAAATGTGTATAAGTTCGTGCATTTTTTTCTTCAACGAACGTTCCCTGAAATATATCCCCAAATATTGTTGCCTTAAATATGAATGGTAACAAATTTCATTTTGAAATTGAAAAATAAAATTCACTTTTTCAATGTTTTTCCAAACAATTTTTTTTTAATTGAAAATGTGGGATCATGCATTATCATATAGGCTAAATTATTCGAATACACGTACTGATCAGACATGTTAGTCAGGGTCAGTCAAAATATACTGGCAAAGACCCCCACCTCGTCTTCCCCATAGTCCTCCCAGGAAACTGGCTGTTTTCATAGCAGCTTGACTAACGAGGTGAAGGATAGACGTCATCCCCATAGTAATGAACGATAGGGCAGATGAAGCCAAGCACAGCACAACCGCATGGAGGACACCGATCTATCTTCATCAGCATGCTCGGGTTGTGAGGAAAGTTGCATTATCCGGCAAATAACGTCCTTTTCACGGCGCAAGAAAAAGCAAATCTACTTATTGTGGGCATTCAACAACAACAACAACAACAACATACAAATACCCTTGGCAATTGTTACATAATCTATCGTGGTTCGCCTGCCAACTCCGTGAATGTTTTCCAATAGCCGCACAAATACTTATGTTGCAATCCAAACAGGACGACCATGTTGAACGTCATCAACCAACGTGTGCGTCATTCAGACGATATATCGACCCAGATATACACCGCTTTACGCAACAAACATTTTTCACCGTAAACAGAAACAGGAAGCAATTTATGATGATTATCTTCTGCAGGAAATTCCGAATCACAAATGAATGTGGTATGTTTCTTTGGCTTTCTCGAATTTATAACAGGCATGATCTGTTCATTCTTGTTGTGCATAATTCTTCTACACATACTTAACAAGTCATCAAATGTTGAATTGAATATATCCGTTGACATTTATGTGACTGGCAGTTTCTAGCGAATGTGAAATGCCTGGCAGGATACAGTGTTGCTATTATTTGCTGCCCGTTCGAACCAATCTAACGCTCGGGCGACTGTATTTGATACATACAATATGTGATACATAAAAAAAAACAGTTATTGCCCATTGCGAAGGGATGATGGCCACAACATCAGACAGTTTATGTCTTGATAATGTGATGTGGGCTGTATGAGGATGATAGTGAGGAAGAATATGCGCTGGTCATCAATCTCACTCTTGTCCCGAGTTACCTTAGATCAGTGGCAAGACTATTGATCGAGACGACTGGAGGTAACTCGGGATGCAGGCACTCTGGTCTTACCTCCTGTAAATGCAGCCAAGAATAGCACAACCGCCTGGAGGGCCCCGATCTACCTTCATCAGCACGCTCGGGATGTGAGGAAAGCTTCTGCAACCCTCCACTTAACGTCTTTTTCGGGGCGCACAAAAAGTAAACCTACTCATTGTGGGCATTCGAAACAACAACAACAACAACATACAATATTTGATACACACATTAAATGATACATAATTCCAAATTGTTTGACTCGTGTTGCTAGCGACTGAACGAAAAAGTCGAGCTCTCATTACAACCCCATGAGGGAAGAATGCTGTCACTCGAGACAGATAACAGTTCCTGTGCACGAGAGCTCGTCACTTGAGTACCTTCCTACATTGCTCTAACTGGTTTCTGAGCCGGACAAATGTAATCACTGACCGGTTGGGCTAGGGTTAGTTATTATCCCAACAAAATTTAGCTAGCTGGTCCAGACGGTAAATAACTTGGCAAGTCAGACCAGATGCCTCACGCTTGAGTGGTTGGCCGGACCAGGATCTTGGCGCCTGATCTTTTTAGTGAGCGGTTAAAGAGATTAGCAGCAACACTAAACGTACAAAACGTTTTGACGTGGACACGATGGGCTTGTCTTACGGTCAGGTCTCAAATCTGCAAAGGTTTCGTGTTCTGAGCATCCATGTTAAGCTGAGAGTGCTCATCGGATGGGCAGGCCGGTTAAATAGAGATGTTTGGGCTTCATTTCAAGCTTCAACATGCTTCAGGCTACCCAGTTGTAAATTGGGTGTCTGAATTATTCAGAAAAGACAATCCGGTGAAGAAATGAACTGATCACTCGACTTCAGACAAATTACAGATCTAATGCAATCAGTCTCTTTTCTTGTCCCTCCACATCAGACAAATAACAGATCTAATACAATCTCTAATCTGGTCCCTCCACATCAGACAAATTACAGATCTAATACAATCAGTTTCTTTTCTGATCACCCCACATCAGACAGATTACAGATCTAATACAATCGAGTTTCTATAACTTCAGCGCCAACGGCACTCTCCGCTATGGTATCACCCTTGTCTAGACCCGCTATCACTCATTAGACACTCTTAACAAAATAACAATGCTCTTATACAACAGCAAGCCACATCACCAAGAGTACTAAAAATAAACTTGTGGACGAGGGAACATCTTATCAAAATCAAAGGATCGTAGAAGGAAGACTGAATTCAGCAACACGACGACCAATAGAAATGGTGATCTTTTTGTTGTAAATACGGTAACGCTATGATGTGGTTTCATTGTCTGGTGTGCTTTTATGGTAGGACTGATCGTCTGGATAGAAGAGTTGTAGAACGCTTGCTAGTCACTGCATAGGTACTAGGCTATATTCCCGTTATGGGCACACTCTAGTGAATCCAGCTATAAAATAATACCTGGATTACTATTAGGAACGGAAATGCTAGGGCAAGACAAGTGACCACTCCATTTGGCTTGGCTTCGTTCATTCTCAATCTCCCACTACCAAACACTGAAAGGGCTTAAGTAGCAGAATATAGTCCAGAGAACGGAATGCATTGGGTCGTAGTTTACAGCTTGACTGCGATATTTGCACCTTTCGGTCCAACACATCCGACTTCAGCAAGCATTTTTTGAGTACCGGGTTAGCATTCCCTCTTCGATCCCTTCTCCTTAGCCAGTCTGCCCTGATGCAGCCTGTTATCCAGGATCACCTCATGGAGGTGTAGAGGGCTCTTGACAGCTTTAGTTCGCTGGCCCTGACGCTAGCAGTCACCTATGAGTCGCTGACCACTGCAGTTCATGCGCTGCTCAGCATCTTCATCCCGATCACTCCATTTAATAAATAGCTACAGCCTAGTCCAATGAAGCCTCTTATACTTCATGTCCCGACCAGCAGTTTCTGAATTTGGACTGCCTTCACATTTAGCGCAGAACCACTGTAGTGTTCAACACATGATGTGAAAGCGATTAAGTAGGGTAGTGCATGGTGAAGGCAATCTCTTATTATTTTTAAAAAACTACGTTAGAAACCAACTCGTCAGAACTACAGACATGCTCTATATACACGATTAGATGGAAATAAAAAGGCATAGAGAGCGGGGCTGTGGGAGGGAGTGTTTGTTAACACTGTACCGTTGGGCTGTGAAACGCTTCAAACAGTTTGTATCTCTTATCCATAAAAAATGTTGTGTTAGATAAGCATATGTACACACACGATGCACTACTGAGAACAATACTGGTGGGATAGGTTGAAAACATGAGAGCAATAAGAAGTTGGTATTTTAAATGAGAGAGCTTCAGCAAGCAATGGTCTAAAAATAGTCTGTCAAAGTGTACTATCAAGCCAAGAAACAGAGAATGTTGGAGTTCCATTTATGTCAGAGTGTACCATCAAGACAAGAAACAGAGAATGTTGTAGGTCCATTTATGTCAGAGTGTACCATCAAGGCAAGAAACAGAGAATGTTGTAGGTCCTTCTTCTTCTTCTTCTTCATCGTACGCTGTTTACAGCGATATACGTTGCACTGTTTTATTTTGTTAAGCCTGTGGCCCAGTGCATCCGATTTCAACAGGCGTTTCTGTAGGGATGCCCTCCTTAGCCTTTGGCTGTCCCCAGCCTAACTGCAAGGCAGCAGTTGTTTTTGGTCAGTTGTCTCTCTTTTGGTGATGTTGTCTTGCAGGACTATCGAGTCTTCCCCACTCGTGTCTATAAGGTTTAGCAATGATATGTAATGATATGATATGATATGACATTATGGACTATGTACTAGTTTGTACTATCCCGGAAAAGAGGCAGTCCAGTGTGACTGTGTCTCAGGATCGTCACGTCCTGCCCGAAACCTAGCATATGCATGTGAGTGAGGTATCTCTTTGCTCCCTTTAATTTCTCGGCTCATCTGCAGTGATGGCACGCCTAGCATTCCCCGCCACCTGGGAGGTTGTCACAATATGGCAGGGGGTACAATGTCCGTTGGACTGCATCTCTTCTGCGTCCATTTGAACGACTGATAGCAGACAGAGGTAAAGAGCAAGGCAGGAGTGCATTTAACCAAATGCATTTCTGTGGCTCGACTTGGCCGGTCTGAGACGCAGGCCCCAGGTCCCAGCCATGTCGTAGCCTCCCATCACAGCGGTGCTGAGATTTAGGGCGGGATTCTGGCTTAGAGGCGTTCGGCCGTAGTCCCTCAGATGGTAGCTTCGCACCATTGGCTTATCAGCCAAGCACGTGGACCAAATGTCAGCGACCTGCGATTCCTCTCGAAGGAGTGCATTATGGCCAGGGGGCAATCCTGGCCATGGCACGGAGATGTTGTTCGCCTGGTGTGCGGACATATCTAATGGTCAAGGGTTGAGTCTCAGCAGTTCGCAGTGAGGTAGCTGATCTACTGCTTACGACACCCCGACCGAGAACTAAGTCTTCTACTTGTGGTTTCATACCTCAACGCCGTATGGGGTGAATATCGAGCAGCTTCCCGCCTGCTTTGATCGGCGGATGGCAGAGACCTCTTTCTGCGGCTCGACCGGGTCGGGTTGAGACGCGAGCCCCAGGTCCCAACCATATGGTAGCCTCCCATCGCAGTGGTGCGGAGATTTAGAGCGGGATTCCGGCTTAGAGGCGTTCGGCCGTAATCCCTCACATGGTAGCCTCGCGCCATTGGCTTATGAGCCTAGTACGTGGACAAATGTCTGCGATTCCTCTCGAATTGAGCAGGATTACCGTAGCAACGCCCTGTCATTAGTAGGGTAAGACTGGCCTGTCTTCCGAGGGTCTAATACCAGCACCCGTTCACTATTAGACACAACGAATCAATAGAGGGGTTGTAGGTCCATTTATGCCAGAATGTGCCATCAAGGCAAGAAACAGAGAATGTTGTGGGTCCATTTATGCCAGAATGTGCCATCAAGGCAAGAAACAGAGAATGTTGGAGGTCCATTTATGTCTGAGTGTACCATCAAGGCAAGAAACAGAAAATGTTGGAGGGGGGAGGTCCATTTATGTCTGAGTGTACCATCAAGGCAAGAAACAGAGAATGTTGGAGGTCTATTTATGTCTGAGTGTACCATCAAGGCAAGAAACAGAAAATGTTGGAGGTCCATTTCAGGTACTTAACATCATCATTATCAGAAACGCATTTATTTGTGTTATTTTGATTGTAATGTGTGTCTGCTATAAACCTACTGACACTCATAGCTAGCTCCTTTACAGTTCTTCTCACTCTCGCTTGCTCAGCTGCTACACCTTCTTCGCATTTGACAAGAAAACACAGATTTTCTCCATTAGACGTTTATGTCCTATTTAGAACTAGAAGTTTCCATCACCTTTGCAGAACGGCCCTTTTCATGGCCACCGCAATCAGTTTGAAGATGGATCTCAGAAGTGAATTATAACCGTTTATTGTTTGCTCGAACATTTATTTATCAAACTGAACCAACCTATCTGAAGAAAATACTTTCTATGTTCTATATATCGTGTGCTTTTACATTTTCACACATTTTTTTCCCCACGAAATACGCACTTACACCTTAAAGTTCATCAAACACATGAACTATATTTAAAAAAGAGCAGTATGTGGAACCTAATGTCGAAAATCGCATTCGATTTGGAGAGACGCCTTTGCCTAAAGTTATTCAAATTTTTCATTTACAATAAATAATTTTAAGCAGGGACAAAATACTTCCTTTGCTAACAAAAATCAAAGAAATTAGCCACTTCGAGAAAATGGCACTACTTGACAACATGTAAATTATATAGTCATTGGGACATTGAAAAGGTATGTCCACGTGCAAAAAATCACGTTTATCAGTGTAAGGATTATTGATATATTAGACGGCAATTGACGGCAACCATTGTGTAACGGATAATACAATAGTTGATACGTAAAAGTATCGTCATTTAATCGGCGGTTCTTCAATTGGGTTCTCGTGAGTCAAAAGGCCTGTATGTATATTAGGAGGCTGTGGTAGCCTGTGATTAGTCCCACGAGATGCTAGACTTTTTATGTTGGCGTCTCTACCCTGAAGCTATTCTTACCTCTGCCCATCATAGTGTCATCCCTATTTCCCGTACTCACGCCTCCCCCCCCCCCCCCCCACCCCAACTTCCCACCGTCCATCCTCTGACCGTGTTCATTTAGTTTAAATTTTCCAACTCCCACCTCCTCTGTCAGTGACATCTTCTTCCGTCATCTCCCCATCCTTCATGTCGGTCCTTCTACAAGAGAGGTATGTCTGTATCCTTTCTTGTGGCGTACAGACGTGATAGAAGATTGCGTGACCTGGTACATCAGATTGAAGATGCAATTACAAAATACAATGCAGTATTGCCCCCCCCCCCCCCCCAAAAAAAATATCGGTTTTCCAGACAATGAAGGAAATCTCATTCAACAAAACCTTGTCGCTCGAACTGAGAAAGAGAGTCCTTCGATGCTACTTGTAACCAGTACTGACATATGACAGTGAATCGTGGATAATCAGCAGGTATACGCATCGATCTTTGGAACCGACGAAGATGTAGTTTTACATAAAAATGCTACAGATCCCATGGAAGCCTAATCATTCAGTACTCGAAGAGGCACTAACACAAAGACAACTTATTGTAAGATCAGAACAATGCAGTCAGCCTTTTACGGGCATGTTATGAGAAACGGAGGTTTGAGGAAGTTCTGACAATAGGAAAGATAGGAGGAAATGGATGCAGAGGAAGGCAGATAGAGAAAATGTTGGACACGGCGACAATCAACAACGGAGTTCGTAAAAGACACACGGGATAGAAGCAGATGGAGGTCCATAAACGCCAACTGGCAAGTGACCTGGCGATGATGAAAGGCATGTAACCTTATCTCCTCTATTATTTGCAATCTCTGCACCACCAAATACATAAACGAGACTGAACTTGAACTCCATGCCATCTTCCGTCAACACCTCTACATTGCCAATAACTGCGGCTCTCCTGTCACCAGCGACTTCAAGCCCTGGACATTGGAGCAAAGTAGATATTAGAGTCACTGGCAGCGTTAACTGTTTATCCTGTGATCGTCACGTCTGCTTAAGTTTGAAAATCGTCTAATTTTCCTTACGTGCTGCCTTATTCATCAACGTGTGAATACATTTCATACGTTAGCGGTGACTTCCCTTTTCATTTCTCTCCCTTTCCTTTCTATTTCTATGTCCCTATATTTCTCTCTCTCTTATTACTATTATTATTATTGTGGAGCCGCGTAGCGCAGTGCTTAGCGCGCTGGCTTCGCATCTGAGTGGTCCTGGGTTCATTCCCCAGTTGAGGCGGTAATGTCTTTTTTCAGACCGCAATGGCTCCCGGGTCGACCCAGCCTTAAATGGGTACCGGTTCAGTCCGGGAAGTAAAAGCGGCGAGGGAGAGGAGATGGCTACCGCCCTCATATAGACTTTGAAATGTGAGAGCGCTAACACCTCACACCCCTACGGCAGTAATGCTATGGGATACTTTACTTTACTTTACTTATTATTATTGTTTCTTAATGAATGCCAGTACCTTTATTAAATATATATGGAGGGGTTTGTTTGGTTTTTCCATATATATGGAGGGGTTTGTTGGTTCCTCCATATATATGGAGGGGTTTGTTGGTTCCTCCATATATATGGAGGGGTTTGTTGGGTTCCTCCATATATATGGAGGGGGTAGTTGGTTCCTCCATATATATGGAAGGGGTGGTTGGGTACCTCCATATATATGGAAGGGGTGGTTGGGTTCCTCCATATATATGGAAGGGGTGGTTGGGTTCCTCCGTATATAAGGAGGGGGTGGTTGGGTTCCTCCATATATAAGGAGGGGGTGGTTGGGTTCCTCCACATATAAGGAGGGGTTGGTTGGGTTCCTCCATATATAAAAAGGAGGTGGTTTGGATCCTACATATATACGGAGGGGATGGTTGGGTTCCTCCATATATAAGGAGGGGTTGGTTAGATTCCTCCATATATAAGGAGGGGGTGGTTGGGTTCCTCCATATATAAGGAGGGGGTGGTTGGGTTCCTCAATATATAAGGAGGGGATAGCTGGGTTTCTCCATATATAAGGAGGGGGTTTGTTGGTTCCTCCATATATATGGAGGGGTTTGTTGGGTTCCTCCATATATATGGAGGGGTTTGTTGGGTTCCTCCATATATATGGAGGGGTTTGTTGGTTCCTCCATTTATATGGAGGGGTTTGTTGGTTCCTCCATATATATGGAGGGGTTTGTTGGGTTCCTCCATATATATGGAAGGGGTGGTTGGGTTCCTCCATATATAAGGAGGAGGTGGTTTGGATCCTACATGTATACGGAGTGGATGGTTGGGTTCCTCCATATATAAGGAGGGGTTGGTTGGGTTCCTCCATATATAAGGAGGGGATAGTTGGGTTTCTCCATATATAAGGAGGGGGTTGGTTGGGTTCCTCCATATATCTGGAGGGAGTGGCTGGGTTCCTCCATATATATGGTTGGTTGACAGTGTGCCTCCACATATTTGTAAATGTTGTGGTGTGTGTTTGTTGTTTGTGTAGTTGGTGTTTTTGTGATATATTCATGTTTTTGTCTGTTTTTGTCTGCGTGTAAACAATTTGACGAATTATTGTTTGGTCTTCTCTATTTCACAACTGGTATAACGTTTCTCACACTTTCCTAGCACATTCTGGTACAGCTACAAACTTAAACTGCTCTTTATACATCATTTCTTGTTTTTTGTTTGTGATGTGTTAGTTATTATTACGTGTTCTTTGTAATTGACGACGATTTTAATGCCATAAAGTATGTTTCGTTTTGGTTTTGTTCTGGTGCAGGCTCTGAGCAATTAGTCATTTATGTTTCTATCAACCTTTGACCTTCAGGATGAGGACCGCAGCAGCTTATACCTAATTGGTGTAACTCAGTGCTACTCGGGCTTTTTCGGTCCACGGCACCTATAGTGTCCCAGAATATTTCCATTTAATTGTCTTCTTCTACAGAAGTAAACTCAGATGGAGTTTGGCCCTGAATGGGTCTTGAATCCACCAGAAATTGTCGATATTATCTTCTTGAAATTATTTTTCAAACCAGTTCATAAGCTGTGATAGGTTTTTGTGTTGCGACAGAAATCAAATTTATTGGAAACCACAAACTGCTGCAACAACTGGAAACAATCTTTGTCACCATTTTCATTCATTTTTCTTCTCCATAGCTGTAATTTTTTTCTGAATGTTGAAACCTTCTTGATTAATTTCTAAATGTACATGCTGCCTGTCTGAATGGAGAGATTTGACGCATTTCACTTTTCAAATATATCACACAATTATGCTGGTTTTACGAAACAATATGAAAAGGTACTTTTTCTTTGTCTTCGTTCGTTCTCAATCTCCCACTACCAATCCCTGAAAAGGTTTAAGTAGCGGAATGTAGTCCAGAGAATGGAATGCGTTCTGTCGTAATTTACAGCTTGGCTGCGATATTTCCACCTTTCAGCCCAACCCATCCGACTTCAGCAAGCATTTTTTGAGTACCGGGTTAGCATTCCCTCTTCGATCCCTTCTCCTTAGCCAGTCTACCCTGCTGCAGCCTGTTATCCAGGATCACCGCGTGGAGGTGTAGAAGGGTCTTGGCAGCTATGGTTCGCTGGCCCTGACGCTAGCAGTCAGCTATGGGTCGCTGACCACTGCAGCTCATGCGCTGCTCAGCATCTTGATCCCATATGAACCGTACATAACAAATCAATTGTGCATCTTTATCCGTGACGTCATCCAGCTGCAAGCCACATGTTAAGTTAATTGATCATTGAGACTTTCAGCCATGTGGTGGATTCTGATGGTATTGTTAGACAGGTACCTTTGACAGCAGTTTTCCTACAGTCTCACCGATCATAATGTTCACCAAATCTACAGCAGCCGGTAGAATAGTTGTTCAGTTATGGTGTTAGGCTTTTTACACTTAGCGACTCTATACGCAACCTTGTATGATGCTAGCATGACTCAAGTAGTCTCGAGGTTTACCAACTATGGTTCCGTGACTGATTTCAAAGTGGCGCTTTAGTTCAACTGGAACCATGCACTATGGTGCCAAAACATTCATACACAGTTCGCACAGCGGTCTCTCTTCGTCGTTGGCATGACGGCTCAATGCCAACATCCAAATAACTATTGTATTTATGACATTTCCGCTTCTTCACACCAGCGCCATTAGTTGTGGTGGGACTTCTTTTTTTTCACGCAGACAACGCTCATTATAAATGACCATTAAAGACATGTCCAGTTTTAGAAAGATAAAGAACAGAACAATTCAGTTGGTTTAGTTGAGCATCTCAGAGACAGCTATTTATATACAAACACCAAGTACCCACCAAGTACCAAGAAAGTTGGATAAATAACTAGTTAGAATTAGAACAATCCACTCACTATACTCACATTGATACACTGAACAGTGCACTCAACATTTAGCGCCGTCCTTATTAAAATGTACCGACCATCCACCTCCACGATCCCCCCTCCCCCTCCCCTCCCTTACCCGTATCGATACCAAAGACAAAGTTAATCACGCTTTTTGATCTCGGAGACTTACCTAGACAAATTGGTAGTCGACTCAGTTTCTTATTATCAAAGACGTCGACCTACGCTGTCTTTGAATATCTGAGTTGGTTCCGAACAGGTGTTCAGTTGACACCATCAAAGATTTTCGGAAATCATTTCCCTTTTGTCTGCACGCGACTAAATGTCCTTATATATATGCCCTATTATCGCCTCAACATATGGATTCTAAGACCAAGAAGGCTGTGTCACTTCAGTGAAAATATTGAAATATGTCACGGCACCTCTGTAAATCATGCGCCGCACCCCATGGTGCCGCTGTACACAGTTCGAGAGCCAGTGGTGTAACTGATTGCTTTCTATATCTGACAATTAGCTCCCTAGTGTGGCTTTGTTTTATTGCTCTCTCTCTCTCTCTCTCTCTCTCTCTCTCTCTCTCTCTCAACCTTCTTTATAAGATAACATCATTACTTTTTTTCAAGTAATCATGTTCTCCTGGACAAGGAATCTATCATCCTATCAGCAGCGTCAGCTGGGTTCTAGATTGCTGAACAGCCTCCTAATGACCTCCTGATGACCTCCAAATAGCTCCAATATTGAATAAGCAGCAGTAGACAAAAACAGACCAGCCGGTTAGACTATGCCTAGAAAACGCTTAACTCTCGTTCTTCAAGACGGACGGTACATTGTCGTTACTTATGTGAGGAAAAATAAGCGTCCACGACGCCGAAAATACAATACTTACTCAGATCTACTACGTGGCTTTGAGAACACGACTATTATACCCGCTGGCTTTGCCTGGTCCAACACTAGCCTTCTGTCTCTTATATCTGGAATTTCGGTCACAGTGAGGGTCTGAACCCTGACTATTTGTTTCCCATGACTGCCTTGGTCACCGATCGTCTTTCATTAAGTAGACATGGTCATCGAAGTTGACATTGCTCCACTTGAATCTGGAAGGAATAGATTTCCAGATCGCACGTGCTGTTGGATTGCAGACCTTGTCTATTCTTGCAATTTCGGACAACCTTTCTCACATATCTCATTTCAAATGTTTCAAGCTAGCGTTCTCTTTTGAGGACATTGCCCATGATTCAAATTCAAAAGTCTAAACCGGTACACTTCAGTTCAGCTCAATTCATCTCGTAACCCATCAGGTCGTTGGGGCACACTTGAAGTCACTCCCAACATCCCACGCCATCTTTCTCTGTCTGCCGCCGCCTGTCGTATCTCACCGGGACGAAAGCTTGACCACTCAATGATGTTGTCCACCCATCTCTTCCTTGGTCGTCCTCACCATCTCTGTCCTGGTACGGAACCAAAGAGTATCGAGTTGGTAATTCCGTTGAACATCGTGACATACCCGTACCAGACCATCTTTCGTCTTTTGATTGTTGTGAACAGATCTTCAAAATGACCAAAAGCGTTTTCAACTCTCTGTCGTATTTCTACTTTCGTGACACGATCTTTATATGTAACATTTAGGAGTTTTCTAAAGCACCTCATTTCCATTGCATGTATTCTGCCCTGGATATCTGCTGTGATGGTCCAGGTCTCGCAGGCATACAGAAATATTGATCGCACCAAAGAGGGCATTAGTCTAACTTTTATGCCGAGGGCGAGCCTCTTGTCTTGCCATATAGGTTTCAGCCGAGTAAGCGCCGCTGTTGTTTGTGCTATTCTTGCAATTACCTCTGGCCTCGATCCCTCTTTACTGATCAATGATGACCAATGGTACACATATAGAGTGTCATACAGCCATGTTAGTTTTCTTACCGATTACTAATATACTAAGGAATCCTCAGTTTATGGAATGAAAACGTCTGCCAGTTGATGCTCTTCTCGTAGCCAATCCTTCTTTAATACCTCTCATCTATACTTTTACGACTGTTTAAAACTGCTTTACCAACCTTAACTTTCTCTTATGTTGCCCTCAGTTTCTTAATGACTGATTTCCCCCATCATCGATTTCGCCCTCTGTATTAGAGCTTGTCTTACTTGGAACTTGGCCGTTCTTAGCACTGAAGAATCCTCAAAAATATCTGCTGCCATCTATCCATTATCTCATCTTACGTGTATTTTACAATTTCATTAGGCACTCTGCTTTCCTTCCTAAGTTAATGTAAAACAGCCACTGGTGTTTTCCGCAATTCTTTAGCAGTCTTTCTGCAAAGTTCTCCCACGATTTTATTTTGCTTTCAACACTTTATATTTATCCTCGATTCTGTGTCATCCCTACACACTCTTTCTTTTTTCATTTATCCTGCTGTATTTTGTGCTTCCAATCATCGTTTCCATGATTTTTCTTTTTTCCCTTATAATGTTTACTTCTTCTGTCGAACAGGGTGTCCTTTTTGTCGACTTTACGTCTGCTGCAGCTGCCTTGGTATTAGTCTTTAATTTGACACAGAGAGGCGTTAGATCCTCTGATGGTTCGCTTGCACATACCGCTGCTGTTGAAATGGCCCCTAATATCTGATCCTAATATTTGGCTCTGTTAGCTTCCAGGTCTGCATTCTTGCCTCTTCTCTGTGGGTTTGGTCTCTTATTTGATTGAAGATGTTCTTTTTTTGTGGTGATTCATCACTTCCGGTTGTTCTCTTTATTGTTACGAGGTAGTGGTCACTTCCGATATATGGTTCAACAAATATGTCACATCACTCTCTCTCTCTCTTTCTCTCTCTCTCTCTCTCTTTCTCTCTCTCTTTCTCTCTCTCTCTCTTTATCTCTCTCTCTCTCTCGCTCTCCGTTCTCCGATCGCATAATCAATTATAGATGTGCCACTCCTTTTCGGTTCATATCGATTTTATGTGTGTATGTGTGTATGTGTGTATGTGTGTATGTGTGTATGTGTGTATGTGTGTATGTGTGTATGTGTGTATGTGTGTATGTGTGTATGTGTGTATGTGTGTATGTGTGTATGTGTGTATGTGTGTATGTGTGTATGTGTGTATGTGTGTATGTGTGTATGTGTGTATGTGTGTATGTGTGTATGTGTGTATGTGTGTATGTGTGTATGTGTGTATGTGTGTATGTGTGTATGTGTGTATGTGTGTATGTGTGTATGTGTGTATGTGTGTATGTGTGTATGTGTGTATATGTGTATGTGTGTATGTGTGTATGTGTGTATGTGTGTATGTGTGTATGTGTGTATGTGTGTATGTGTGTATGTGTGTATGTGTGTATGTGTGTATGTGTGTATATGTGTATGTGTGTATGTGCTTGTGTTGGAACTTTGTGTTTACGATGATCATGTGTAAGATGTTCAGGTCTATCCGTGGTGTGAAATGTTCTGGTCTATTCGTGGTGTGAAATGTTCTGGTCTATTCGTGGTGTGAGATGTTCTGGTCTATCCGTGGTGTGAGATGTTCAGGTTGATCTATGTTGAGAAATTTCGGCCGGGTGCAATGAAGTAGGTTCTATGATCACATATCGGGGCGCCCGGGTGCAATTAAATAGGTTCTATGATCACATATGGGGGGCGCCCGGGTGCAATGAAGTAGGCTCTATGATCACATATGGGGGCGCCCGGGTACAATGGAGTAGGTTCTATGATCACATATGGGGGGCGCCCGGGTGCAATGAAGTAGGTTCCATGATCACATATGGGAGGGGGGGGCGCCCGGGTGCAATGAAGTAGGTTTTATGATCACATATGGGGGGCGCCCGGGTGCAATTAAGTAGGTTCTATGATCACATATGGGGACGCCCGGGTGCAATTAAGTAGGTCCTATAATCACATATGGGGGCGCCCGGGTGCAATTAAGTAGGTTCTATGATCACATATGGGGGCGCCCGGGTGCAATTAAGTAGGTCATATGATCACATATGGGGGCGACCGGGCTCAATGTAGTAAGTTCTATGATCACATATGGGGGGGGGGGGGGGGTGGGTTCGCCCGGGTGCAATGAAGTAAGTTCTATGATCACATATGGGGGGGGGGGGGGCGCCCGGGTGCAATTAAGTAGGTTCTATGATCACATATGGGGGGGGGGGAGGCGCCCGGATGCAATGAAGTAGGTTCTTTTAGCCATTTTGAATATCTATGTTCTGTTCTTCTTCCTTCTATGAACTCTCTGACCTGCGTCTCCAAGTTTGCTATGTTAAGCTTTTGTTTTATACATTCTAAAGTTTTAAGAAGTCTACCAACAGTTGTATACTGGTCTTATGTCTGAAGGTATACATTGACCAATGTCACACACATGTGAGAGTTGTCGAGATGTCATAATAGTTCAATGACAGTTAACTGTTGCAACATACATCCAGGCAATTAAATATATTCAATATACAGTAATGGTACACCTATTTCTAATTTTTTTGTTTGTTTCTTGATTCTATTATTTTGTTTTGTCAAAAAGACAATTTCTCTGCATTTGTTGTTATATTCAACCTTTTATTAAATGATATCGCTTGGTGCAATTACAGTAGACACATGGGGGATTCGACAGAATATGACAGAAACCTGAATGTAACTGAAATTACCAACTGTGAGGTATGTTGGGAACGGCGTGGGCTATCAGTTAAGTGACACGGCTCAGAATCCGAAGGTGCTGGGTTCGATTCCCATCACAGCACCGGCTATTACCCCAAGGAAGCAAACTCTTAGAAAATGCAGGAGATAGCAGACCCTTACATAAATGCATGCCGAAGTCGGATGTACTGGATCGACAGGCGCAAAATAAAAACCGCATTCAACGCACACGCGCCTTGGGTAATTGAGAATAAGACGAACGCCAAAAAAGAAAAAAACACAAAAAACTGTGAGGTGTGTTGTAGAATGAAACATTTGCGAACCATAGATAGTATTAAACAAGAAAAATATAAAACCGAAGAAATTAATTTGGATAAGCAATCTTGACAGCTAGACTATGAAAATATTTGTTCTTAAAAACAAAAGATAATGGCAATCTTGAATTATAAACACATCTAGACACAGGCATAATAGCGGAGACAAATATCATATTTCATTCGCTCATCTATCCTAATCCCAAAGTACAACAATTGAAAAGGGCCAGCATTGTTCAGACGGAAGGATAGAAGATGATTTAGGAATGTACTGGTAATAGTACACGTGAGGAAAACTTTGCCATAAGCTTCACAGTACAACAGGTAGAAACCGCAGGCTGGGAACACTCCCTACCCTGGTACTAAGCTGTCAGTCGTGGTTAATGCCTACAGTATTTATATATCTCTGTAATTAGCTACCCGTAATGTTTGCCAGCACGATTGTAACAGCTTCGAAACTATAGACCTTAAATAAATTACTCTTTTATACTATTTTCTATATGGTCAAAGACTTAAACTAGACCATATCACATAACAACAATCTGGTTGCAATTTAGAGGAATAAGAAATAAGTGAATTAAAACAAGAAAATGAAGGAACGGAATGAAAAAAAATATAGTGATGACAATAATAAATAAGAAAATAGACTTTAAAAACAAGGAAAACAGGAAATAGAATGCCAAATGAAGATAGGGACTTGGAATTCCCCATGTCTTCTCATTGCTTGGTGGCTACCTTCAAGCGTGCCACTTAAAATGCGATGTAAACCTGAGACTTGAGAATTTGGTAGCGTTGCTTCAGACTAGAGGATTGGCTCGGAACGCGTCTCTTCTCCTTCTACTTGAGGCTCTCTCGAGCGTGGGAATTGTCTACCGTGGGAAAATATCAGCAAAAACGTACGTAATTTCTTCTTGGGTATACACATAAACCTTTTGAAGACTTCACAAAAATAGGACGAACCGTCAATGTTGAGTATCATGGCGCACGCGAGTAGAATGGAGAAAAAACGTTGGTTCCTTGGGAAACGACCGACTAATGTTCTGTTATGCATATAATTTACAGCACATGCCCACTGATAATGCTTATGGAACAACTGGCGCAAGATGGCAGAGTCCGCGTATCCTGAAGGCCATGAGAACAGGGGTAAGAACTCTTTCTCCTGTCATCGAATGTCAATGTAAACAAACGCCAAGACTTCTGATACTTCCGCCCGGTGTCTGGACCAAGTCCATCTCTGGAGATGGTGAGATCTAAACATCCTGAAGTAACTTGGTGGTCTTGCTAAGTGCATTACAAACACTTGGTAATTGGTAGGACCCTGACACGTTTGCATTATGCTCAAGGGAGGAGGATTTCGGCGTGACTTATGGTAGGTCAGATTCTAACCCCTATATCTGGCAGTACGATGTACACAAGTCAAAACGACGCTAATGGCAACAATTACGAAGATTCTCTTGCACCACGCACGATTATAAACATGCTAAAGTGTGTGGGTTTGAGCAAAAGATATTATTGGTTATATAAGTAATTGTTATTTTCCTTAAGATATGTTTCTCCCCTTTCACATTTACTGTTAAGTCTGACGTATTTTTGGCTGTCAGCTGATTTATTTTTACAATTCTGTTGTTAGGTGGTAGTTTTACGCGTCTGTTTTTTTGTTGTTGTTTTTTTTTTGGCTGAGGCTTTTCCACCTGGCTGTCTGTTGTTAGATTTGTTTCAATTTACACGTCTGCTGTTACTTGTAATTATCTGACGAGCAGAATGCAAGAATGACCATCTGATAGGGTCAACGGAAACTTTATACTGGTCAAGGGAGACCATCTACTGGGGTCGTGGATGACTATCTACTGGGGTCGTGGAATACCATCTACTGGTCAAAGGAGACTATCTACTGGTCAAATTAAGAGATACCATCTTCTGGTCAAGTGATGCCATCTACTGGTCAAAGGAGACCATCTACTCGGGTCGTGGAAGACTATCTACTGAATTCGTGGAAGTCCATCTACTGATCAATGGGTCAAGTTAAACTATCTACTGGTCAAGGGATACCATCTACTGGACAAGGGAGACCGTCTACTGAAGTCGTGGTAGTCCATCTACTGATCAATGGAGATAATCTACTGGTGAAATAAAACTACCTACTGGTCAAGAGAGACCATCTATTGGTCAGGAGAGACTATATACTGCTAAAATTAAGGAAGACTATCTACTGGTCTATTGAGATCATCTGCTGGTCAAGGGAGACCATCTACTGGTAAAATGAAGGATGACCATCTACTGGTCAAGGGAGACCATGTACTGGTCAAGAGAGACCTTCTACTGGTCAAAAGAGACCATCTACTGGTCAAGAGAGACCATCTGCTGGTCAAAAGAGACCATCTACTGGTCAATTAAGACCATCTACTGCTCAAGTGAGACTATTTACTGGTCAAGGGAGACCATCTACAGGCTAAAAGATATCTTCTACTTGTCAAATGAGACCATCTACTGGTCAAGTGAAACCATCTATTGAGGTCGTTGAAGACCATCTAGACCATGGGGTTGTGGAAATACATCTACTGATCAAGGGAGACCATCCAATGATCAAAGGTGACCATCTACTGGTCAGGGAAGACCATCTACTTGTCAAATAGACGGATACCGTCTACTGATCAAGGGAGACTATCTACTGATCAAGGAAGACCATCTACTGGTCAAGGGAGACCATCTACTGGTCAGAGGAGACCATCTACTGGTCAAGGAAGGATATATACTGGTCAATGATGACTATTAACTGGGGTCAAGGAAAACTTTCTATTGGGGTCAATGAAGCCTATCTACTGGTCAAGGAAGACAATCTATTGGTGTCTAGGAAGATTATCTGCTGGTCAATAGAGACCATCTACTAGGGTCGTGGAAGACCATCCACTGGAAGTCCATACACTGCCTGCATTCTGCGATGAATGTCAACTGGCCGACATTCTTTGGCTGTTAGAAACCAAATCACCGCTAGCTGAACAACTCTGGATGAATTCTATATCACACCCGCCATGTTTCCAATGGCACAACCAGCGAGCTACATGGACCATCCGCATCCATACCTTATGCCATTTGATGAGAGAGACTGAGCACCTATGGGTATGCCCGGAGTGCAGTGACGACGATTCTAAGAAACAGAAACAGAAACCAAACTAACATATGTGAACAGAATAGGTGGCCTGCATGGATGTCAAAAGGAGACAATCCCTCTATTATGCAAAGACACGACAAATTATCACTTGTTTTTCTGCTCACACGACTCGAATCTGACATAAGAAAAAGACAACAGACGTTAAAGATGACGAACTGGTCAGAGGTATTTCCCCACGAGTTTTTTAACAACGAATTCTAGAAACTTAAACGTAGATTAAAAATGACACAAGGTCCTGTTTCTTGAAGGAAATATATTTCTCTACAACGGAGTACCCTCTACCGATAGAGCTAAATGAGAAGGGGGATGCACCCACACCCCTTTGCATAGGGAATATAGTATATATATAGGAGGTAATGGCTCTACTGTGCCCATTAGTCAACAAGACAACAACAAGAGATGGAGATTTGTCTCCGAACGTATTATGAATCTTAAAGACGAAGGCAGAATAGTCAACAAGGTCATTAGGGGGATAGAGCAGAAGACAAGGAACAGGTCTTTGAACTTCTTGACAAAAACAGAAAACGATGACATGACAAAATTATCTTTCACGGATATTTTAATGCCAGATCTGGAAAAGATCATTCGAGGTGGATGAAGTGATTTGGAGAAACGGCAAAGATATTTTAAATCAGAAGGGAATGTCCCCACAGCGAGTAAAAACCTGGTAATCATAAGCCCAAAGTTAAATCACAAGAGCATACATACATACATACATATATACATACATTTATACACACACATAAAGTTACATACATGCATACATACATACATACACGCACTTTACATACATACATACACGCACGCACACACACACACACACACATACATACAGAGAGAGAGACACACATACACGCGCACACCCGCACACGCACAAACACACACACACACACACATACATACACACATACGCACATACACACACATACATACATACATACATACACACACACACATACACGCACACACACACACACACACACACACATACATACATACATACATACACACACACACATACACGCACACACACACACACACACACACACATACATACATACACACACTCTTCGGGAACCGGCAAAGAAAGATGAATCCGACATTGATTATGGCATCGGAAACAATGATTCATTTCAGTATATGAGAGATACCAGAACTTGAAGAGTAACAGAAATCAGAAGTGACCGCTACCTGGTGGCAACAAAGAGAGTAGCCGAAAGAGTAGCCTCACTAAAACAATATCCACAATCTAGTAAGAAACCAAACACCAGAAATGGAAAAGCAATAATAAAGATATACAACCTAAGGGAGTCAGAAGTTATGACCACATAATAGGGCCTTGAATTGAAAGCAGTGAGAAGTAGAGAAGAGCTCCTTACGGATCGGGATGCTCTCTATTTAACACTACCTTCAAGCAGAAGCATATAATGACGTCAGAGCCAAGAAGTTATCAACACAATATACTGGTGAATAGAAAGAGTCAAAATTATAATAAGGTACAGGAAAACGGCATGGAAACAATACTTGGAAGCCAAGACTACCGCAGAAAAATAGGAAAATTCAATTTATTCAAAATGCTCAGAACGGAGTTCAAGACAACAATACTAACAGCAAAATGAAAATACTGGGAGAACTTTGGAGATAGTCTGGAATAAGCCAGAAGGCGTTTAGCGTGACCCTAAAGAACATGTGGAAGGAAAAAGAGTGTCTACTCAATTTCGTCAGAGAAAATGGATAGGCGGGCATTTAAAAGTGATTTCTCTGAGCTCCATGTCCAGACTAAGACAAAAGGTACAGGTACGGCAGTCTCTAATATAGAGGAAGAAATTAGCGGGGGAAACATCACAATGGACGAGATGAAGAAAGCACTGGAAAATAAAGGTTGGCACAAGAGCTGGACAAGATGGTAAAACATAAGAAATGGTAAAGTACATGGGAACGGCGGAAGAACATTTATTCATGAAGGCTCTCGAGGCAGTCTGGTCCCACAAGTTTATGCCAAATTACTGGGAGATAATCATTAAATCAATAATCAAAAAGGATTACAACTGAAAAGGCAAAAACCATGGAGGCATATCCCTCCTTAGTGCCCCCAGCAAAGTCTACTCCAGAATACTGGAGCAGAGACGAAGACATCCGGCTGTCACTGGTCGGAGAAAACGATGTAGTTTCAGAGCAGTCAGAAGTACAAAAGACCTTGTCCACACCCAGGCAACTCAGTGAAAAGGATGGTGAGTATGTTGATGAAATACACTTCTGTTTCTTGGACCAGGAAAATGCAATTAATAGGATTTCCTGGAGCAGGTTCTTGGACTGACTGGAAAGCAAGAACATCACATGACTCTTGATCTTCAAATCTGGAAAGAGAAGCTGGGGAAGAGAGGGATGTCTATTGACAGTTAAAAAATAAAACTCACGATGATCTCGAGAGAAGAAACGAGAATATTATTATGGGTGCACAGCCTCTGGTCCAGGTCGATCTGTTCAAATATCGTGGAGTTCTTATACACCAGAAGGTAGTTTTGAAGAAGAGTTGGACATGCCAAGAGCATCAACATGTAAACTTTTTTAATATCACAAATGCATGATTCATCGAAGAGAAAATAGTATGAACATTAAGATAGCTGTATATCTACCCACCTGTGTACCAGCTTTTACTTACGGATGTGAGTCATGGGCCATGACAGCAACCCAGAAAAACCAGCTCCAAGCCTCAGAAATGAGAAATCTAAGGAAAGTGTTCTAATTAACAAAGAAGATACATGCTTCCCAACCAGACAATCTCGACATCCAGCTTTTGCAGACTTAAATGGATCAAATCTCAGCTTCTGTGGTTTTGCCATGTCTGCAGAATGAAAGAAGTTTGCCTACCACGGCAGTCAAGCGAAGCAAAAAAGTCAAGGATCCAGACTCCGAGAACCAACAAAGTGCGCTTGGATGACAACAATAGACCGTGTACTAGACTGAAACCAGACCAAGAAGAAGACAGCGTTTAGAACTGTCTGGCGCTCTCTATGTCAAACATCTACACCCATGAGCAGAAGAGGAGCGACTATGTTTGTAGAGGTAAGTCTGACAGGGGTATATATTGAGAACAAAAATATGTCAACAAAGTTGGAGGTAAGAAAAGGAAGGGAGAAATAGACGATTTTATTTTGATTATTCCTCTTTTCTCTTTTTCCCATTTGTCCATTTTATTTTTTTAAATGTTTTTAAACGTTATTTTGTTTATTTTTGTTTTATTTATTTATTGGGCAGCTGGATATGAAGAAGAGCGAAGACATTACCAACGAGAACATTCTAAATTCAAAAATGCAATGAATATATTACAATGTTTAAATTGTCATACGCAAAAACTATTTACTGAAAAACAAATAGTCACAAATAGAATTCCAAAATTGTCACAAACAAGTTCAGAGGTCACATATAAAGATCATGGCACTAAGGAGGGCTGATATGTTCTCCTCATGAACAGGAAGTTCATGGCTCCACGTGTGCGATTACTCACTCACGCTTTAACCACGCGCATTGTGGAAAAGTTCCCACGCTTCCCATTTGTTCGTTCTTTCTTTTGGCGCGAAACAAACACTGGAACCTGACAACAGCCAAACTGCACTCATTGTCTGGCCCATATGTGATTCTTGATAACATACCTATAACTATTGCTTCTTCTTCTTTCTCTTTTGTTCCTTACGGGTTACAGCTTTAAAACATTTATACATTAAAGCATTCTGGCAATTTGTTTTACACGATAAGGTTACTAGTCCCATTAACAACCATCCTTAATCGCCTTTTACGACATGCTCGCGAGCTTCCATAGGTCATATCTTTGGTCCCCTGGTTCGACTAGGAATATGGCTCGCTTCTGACACGTTTTAATTTTTTATTAGATCGAGGGTCTCAAGAACGCTGCACGCAAAGTCCTATCCTCGGACATACAAAGTGGGTGGCATTCCACATATTGGATAAGAGAAAATGGTGTGGGAAGCTGGACAAGTAGTTATCAAAGATTTATTCTCAATGTTTTCCAACGAGAAATAATGACGATCATAAATCATAAAATAACAGATTAATTCGAGATTAAGACAGAACGGGCGACGCTACAAGTCACATATTTCAATGCTGAAGGAGAGTGCATGTTAAACACATCAATTGTAGAGCCATTTTAATAGGTATCGTTCAAACGGAAACTACGCTTCGACCAAAACATCTTTGTAAAGTACATTATTAGTTTTTACTGTGACTCGGTCATAGCTCATTAAAAACTATTAGCATCCGGTCGTTGGCCGATTAACATAATTGCCTACGTCCAACAGACTGGTTTCCTTTTGTGAACCCAATATCAGACAGTTCAAACAACTTGAAACGTCCTACAGACAAAAAGGAAATAATTTTGTTACACAGCTTAAAACTGCAAATGTCAATGCTCAAGGGTCAGCCTTTTGTGCTCTTTGGAATCCCTTCAATGATTCATTCACATTTAAATTCCCTTCCTTTTGTCACATGTCTGGATGGTCTCTGTAACAGCATTGCGGTATCAATATCGATTCTTCTATTTTTAGCTTAGCTCTAGAATCCAGATAAATACACAATTCCCGTGAGTGCTACCATCTTATTAGTTCTTGGAAGCTCATCGATGTTTCTTTGGTAGTGGATTTCTGTGGCTCTTCTTATTTACCGAGGCGTAATGAAGAAAGTAGTCCAGGGTCCACCTAGGTGTAGTGCAATGTGATACTTTTTAGAAGATTCACCACTATAAGGACCACAGTTTTGATCCCCACCTCGTTGCCAGACTGATATCACATCATGTTTTTGATGTGGTGTCTTGATGACTATTACAACTAACCTTAACGTTAGTCTGTCCCCCTTTTAGATATGTTGACATGCCACCTAGAATTGATGGTTGGAAACGTCCTGTAGTGATATCTCACACTCTGACAGCTTGGCAGCTACCAGCCCCGTTGAAAGCAGAGTGAAGACCCGATGCTGCTGGATTGACTCAATGTCAATGAGAGAAAAGCCAGTACACCGGAAATTCCAGACGTCCACTTTCACCAGGCCTAGAGGAAGGAAACTGCCCACTAATGCGAACTACTAAAAGCCAAATGAAAGTCCGAAAGCCAAACCATGCAAGACACGTGACGACACTTTCAAATCACAGACCAGAAACGTTTATGGAACAAAAGAATTTCTTTTAAATGCCTCGCTCATTGAATATTAGGACTTAAGTCGTCCCAACTAGGCTAGTTATACTTCAATCGTCATAACTAGACTAATTGTATTTCAATCGCCATAACTAGACTAATTGTATTCCAATCGTCATAACTACACTAATTGTATTCCAATCGTCATAACTAGACTAATTGTATTCCAATCGTCATAACTAGACTAATTGTATTCCAATCGTTCCAACTAGACTAATTATAGTTTAGTCGTCCCAACTAGACTAGTTATACTCCAATCGTGCCAACTAGACTAGTTATACTCCAATCGTGCCAACTAGACTAGTTATACTCCAATCGTGCCAACTAGACTAGTTATAGTTTAGTCGTCCCAACTAGACTAGTTATAGTTTAGTCGTCCCAACTAGACTGGTTATAGTTTAGTCGTCCCAACTAGACTAGTTATAGTTTAGTCGTCCCAACTAGACTAGTTATAGTTTAGTCGTCCCAACTAGACTAGTTATAGTTTAGTCGTCCCAACTAGACTAGTTATAGTTTAGTCGTCCCAACTAGACTAGTTATAGTTTAGTCGTCCCAACTAGACTAGTTATACTCCAATCGTGCCAACTAGACTAGTTATACTCCAATCGTGCCAACTAGACTAGTTATAGTTTAGTCGTCCCAACTAGACTAGTTATAGTTTAGTCGTCCCAACTAGACTAGTTATACTCCAATCGTGCCAACTAGACTAGTTATACTCCAATCGTGCCAACTAGACTAGTTATAGTTTAGTCGTCCCAACTAGACTAGTTATAGTTTAGTCGTCCCAACTAGACTAGTTATAGTTTAGTCGTCCCAACTAGACTAGTTATAGTTTAGTCGTCCCAACTAGACTAGTTATAGTTTAGTCGTCCCAACTAGACTAGTTATAGTTTAGTCGTCCCAACTAGACTAGTTATAGTTTAGTCGTCCCAACTAGACTAGTTATAGTTTAGTCGTCCCAACTAGACTAGTTATAGTTTAGTCGTCCCAACTAGACTAGTTATACGTAGCCATTTATATTGTACGGCGTCCAACACAAAGAACGTTTGTCGTTTAGGCATGTGAGGTTTGTAAAATTGAAACATTCCTTTGTGTGAATATATTTTTATCAACATGTTTTATCAATCCGTTTGACTTCAGCTCAAAAGATATTGTCATTAAAGACTACATTCAAGAATTAGTGAAGTCGTAATTTTAAATATGTTATCATTATAGAATAGATGCAGGAGTTAGTGAGTTAGCTTAGAAGACAGGCATACAAAATAACTAAAAATGAATCAAATACGGCATTTAGACACACATACTTAGACAAGAGCTTCTGTGGAACCGATAATGTAATGTCAAGCGAGTTAGAGGTTGGTATTCTTTTGATTGACATATTTGATCGATTGATTGATTTTCTGATTGATTTGTGTATTTCTGTAAAAATGCAAAACTCTATTAATTAAAATATTGAATCTGTACTTCAATCGATATTCGGTTTAATAAAAAAGAAACAATCGCTCCAGAGTGCCACTAAATTAGTGGACCTTTGATTCGGACGTTCTATCAAGATCTTGTAATGTATGGAGGCGTAGACGACCGCAGAGTGTATGAAAATAACCAAGTTACAGAAGCTCTTGAGAAAGGGTACTAACTCTAGAGAGACTAACAATGGCTTTCTTAACATATTTGTGAACCTTATTCACGTACAAGATAGTGTATTTCAATCCCTGTTCAGTTTCTCTTTTCTGTTTGGTTTTGTTTTTTAAACCCATTTTCGTTGTTCGCTTACAAAAAATCGCATCTATTTCACTCCTAAAAATGGCGACTCCTATCGGGCTTCAATCATCGCCATACAGTGTATCCAGAAATGTGGTTGTGGAGTGCCATATTGTCACTCTGCTCTTCTCGTGGAACGAGCAAACCTGGAGAACATGTGCCAACATTTGTGTATTCTTTTCACGTTAGTAAACGTCTATGTGCCAAATTTGTAATTTGTTGAACAGATGATTATTCATTCTGCAGTTTCCTGTTCGCAGTCTGAATATTGTGACTTGATCTCTTCTTCGCAAGAACTAGTTTGCTTATACTATATCAGGTTCTGGGTGTTCTCTGTGTCAATTGTCTTTGAAGTTAATGTTTATCATTATCTTTATTTCTTCACACTTCACCATGTCTTTTTATCGGGTTTTGCTTCCTCCATCATCACCTTCGCTCCTTCGTCTATTTTTGTCTGTTTAACCACTGTGCATTATATTTTGATTCTCACCTTTTCTGTTGTCCCTCTTTTTTCTTTCTCCCTAAAATGAATTTATTCTTTTGTTTTTAACATCATCTTTGACTATGGATTAAATGGAATCGAAATGAAAAGCAAGAACAGTAATATTGCAGACTGCAAGGCATGTAGTAAACCTCTATTAAGCCTGGCTAGACATTGGACTGACTGCTTCACTATGAAGAAAATAAACCAACATAAGACATAAAACGTCCACGTAGAAAATATGCGACCTAGTTAAGTCAGATCATATCTGCTTTATTTATTTCATTTTGTTTTTTCCCATTTCATTTTGTTATAAGAACAGAGAAAGCACATTTGAATACCAGAAGGCACATTTGAACATCAGAAAAGACATCTGAACACCATAAAGCACATTTAAACATCAGAAAGTACATTTGAACATCAGAAAGTGCATTTGAACATCAGAAAGCACATTTGAACATCAGAAAGCACATTTGAACACCAGAAAGCACATTTGAACACCAGAAAGCATATTTGAACATTAGAAACCAAAAACGATGCCTATTACCAGTTGAACAGAAGAGAGCAGGTCGTTGTCTTCAGACTTCGCACTGGCCACAATAGACTGAGGTACCACCTATTCAACAAATTGAAGATAGGTGGTACCGACGAATGCCCGTGTGGTACCGGGAAAAATGACCGCTGAGCATCTGCTGCAGAACTGCCCAACATACGAGGATCAGAGAGAGCAGATGTGGCCATCACCAGTGGAACCACAACACAAGCTCTATGGCAGTGTCGACAGCCTCAGGATGACCGCCGCTTTTTTTCGAAAAAATAATGGTTACTGTCTGACTGCGTACGATGAAGAAGAAGAAGAAGAACATCAGAAAGTACAGAAAGCATATTTGAACATCAGAAAGCACATTTTAACATCAGAAAGTACACTTGAACATCAGAAAGCACGTTTTAACATCAGAAAGTACACTTGAACATCAGAAAGCATATTTGAACACTAGAAAGCACATTTGAACATCAGAAAGCATATTTGAACATCAAAAAGCATAATTGAACACCAGAAAGCATATTTTAACACCAGAAAGTACATTTGAACACCAGAAAGTACATTTGAACATCAGAAAGCACATCTGAACAGCAAAAAAGCCGATTTGAACATCAGAACGCACATTTGAACATCACACGTACCATTCATGAACAAAGGAAAATAAGAAAGAAAAATTTTCATTTTGGTCACTACCCGTTGTAGATGCGTATTCAAGTTGATTCCTAACATCATGTGGGAAATTTCCATGTTTCGTTTTTTAACATCTCTACTTCTTTATTGTTATCTGTTCTCTTTCTCGTACACTCATATTCTTAAACGTATATCTTGTCGCCTGTCTTATCCGCATTCTTGCTGTTTACCATCGTATTCCTCATTTTCCCAGCTGTTGCTGCTAATGTTGCTACGACATTTGCCACCCCCACTCACCCACCCACACACCACTATCAACAGACTCAGTGTTGTGGTATGCCATCATTTTTAACGCCAATCTCTTGTTCTGCTTGTTCTCTGACCGTGGGAAACTGTAGAAGAATACATAACATCAAGCCCTCGTATCTGTCTTTCAAAAAATACAACAACAACAAAAAACGCGCGTATCAGCAAGAACGTTTGAGAAGATCAGGTAAGGAAGAATAGCTCGCTCACGCGCACACACACATTCAGCGATACATGAAGTACTGCGCATTTGCGTGCACAACCACGGTACAGGCCCACTTTGAATACATTATATAACACTCTTCGCCTCTGAATGGCGTCATGGTTAGTATTCGCTTTTCAAGGCAAATGTACCAGGTTCAACTCTCGTTACCAAAGTGCCCCAGTTGATCCAGCTGCAAATGTGTAACTGACTTATTGTTATGGAAGGAAAGGTAGCGAGGAAGATGAAATGACAACTCAACTTCATGAACAATATTATCCCTGTAGTAATAAGCGACACACAGATGAAGCCAAGCATGGCACAACCGCCTTCAGGATCCCCGCCAACCTTCATCAGCACGCTAGTGATGTGAGGAAAGCAAATGCAACCTCTATCTAACGGCCTTTGTTCCGGCAGCACAAAACAGTAATCATATTCAATTTTGACATTAAACAACTACAATAACAACAATAAACAAGATGTGGGCTCGTGCAATGAACACTCCATCCCCGACAACAGTGTATGCCATGCGAATACCTTTACCCTTATAAGTGCCAAGATTGTCAGATATTCACTTCCGACATTGTTTGTTAACGCTAGCATATGCATGTCTCCATGACATGCAAGGCTGTACTTAGAAGCGGTCACAGAATCCCATTACACAAACCATCTAGAGAAAGAACTGGAATTCACTAATAATAGCTACGGGATCCTACTACGCAGTTTTTCGACAACGTGATTAACGTTTCTAATAGCTACATGTGACTGAACGTTGAGATTTGCTACTAGATATTGGTTAAGAAGTGTTCTAGGTCAGACACACGCGTACAACAGTGTACGACAACCTTTGGGTAGGGGTGTCCGAACGGTGGGAGTACCAGTCATTTGGCTGAGAAGACACGAGTTCAAAACCTAGATAATGCATTCATATTATATTATCAAAGGTTAATAAACAACCTAGCAGGTACACTTTAT